>CM034238.1:24399245-24844245 GCA_019916065.1 Vitellaria paradoxa
TTGTCTGATGATATTCCTCCTCTCCTGCAGCTAGCTTCCTACCGCAACCACTGCAGATGGCTTATTTAAACAGAAAGTGTGATTAGGGGACTCTTGTCCATAGACTGCGAAGTAGGGAGTTGTTTTGATAGCCGAATGATAGGTAGTATTATACTACCACTCAGCTAATGTGATCCATTTAGCCCATTGCCTAGGATAGTCGCCAGTCATGCATCTTGGTAGTTCTCCAAGCATTTGTTTGGAATTTCGGTCTGTCCATCAGATTGTGGGTGATAGGCAGTGCTAAGGCACAACTTAAGACCCTGTAGAGTGAATAGCTCATGCCAAAAATGACTGGTAAACACTGCATCTCGATCAGATACAATGGAGGAGGGAAGACCATGTAGTTTGAACACATGATTGAAGAATACTTTGGCCACTTCTTTTGCTGTATAAGGATGGGCTAGAGCCATGAAATGCCCATATTTTGTCAATCTATCTACTACCACGAAAATCACAGTTTTGCCATGAGAATTAGGTAAGCCATCAATAAAATCCATAGAAATGTCACTCCAAATTTTGTTTGGAATGGTTAGAGACTACAGCATCCCTGGATACTTCACATTTTCTCCCTTGTATCTTTGACAGATATCACATTCTGAAATGAACTCAGCCACCTCTTGTTGCAGTCCTTTCCAATGGAAATTCTGCTGAAGCCTTTTTGTTGTTTTATTTATGCCGGAGTGTCCTCCTAAGGGAGAGGAATGGAACTTCTGAATGAGTTATCTCCTAAGGGCTGATTTTCCCACCACCAATCTGTCATGGTATGTTAATTTTCCTTGTTCCCAAGCATGAACAGTATGAGGTTGTCCTTGTTGAATGTCTAATATTAATTGCTTGATCTCTCTATCTTCCTCCCAGCTGAGCTTCACTTTTTCCAACCATCGAGTAGATACACAAGACAAAGCATGCAAAATTGCCACTGTGTCTGCAGAACCTGATAGTTTTTCCTTCCTTGATAAGGCATCTGCAAGTTGATTTTCCTTGCCACTCTTATGGAATGTAGTATAATCAAAACCCAAAAGCTTAGTTACCCATTTCTGTTGGAAAGTAGTTCCTACCCTTTTTTCTAGAATATACTTGAGGCCTTGGTGATCAGTTTTGATGATAAAATGTCTGCCCAAAAGATAACTTCTCCATTTGAGGATTGCCAAGACTACTGCTTATAAGTAGAAAGGGCTTGCTCTCTAGCTGAAAGTCCTTTACTCCAATAGGATATAGGATGTCCCTCTTGCATCAGTACAGCTCCTAAACCCATGCCTGAAGTATCAAATTCCAACACAAATTCGTTGCTAAAATCTGGCAAGGCGAGGACTAGTATTGTAGTCATTTCTCCTTGAGTTGCATGAAGGCTACAGTAGCTTCACGTGTCCATTCAAAGGAATTCTTCTTAAGCAAACAGTGGAGAGGAGAGCAGATCTTACCATAATTCTGAATGAATCTTCTGTAGTACCCTGTTAGTTCTAAGAAACCCCTCAATTCCTTGATAGTGACGGGTGTGGGCCAATAATTTATAACTTGCAGCTTCGTGGGTTCTACAGTAACTCCTTGTTTGGACACCAAATGACCCAAATATTCCACCTCAATCTTCCCAAACACACATTTAGTTCTTTTAGCGAACAGCTGTTGTTGTTTCAACCTTTCCAAAGTTAGCTTTAAGTGCTGCAAATGTTCTTCCCAAGAATGACTATATACTAGGGTGTCATCGAAGAATACTAGTATAAATCTCCTTAGGAAAGGCCTAAAGACTTCATTCATTAAGCTTTGGAATATAGAGGGTACATTAGTAAGCCCAAATGGCATTACTAAGAACTCATAGTGTCCCTCATGGGTTCTAAATGTAGTTTTTTCAATATCAGTAGGATAGACTCTGATTTGATGGTATCTGGACCTCAAATCTAGTTCAGAAAAATATTTTGCTCCCCCAATTCATCCAACAGTTTATCTATGACAGGTATTGAGAACTTGTCTTTAACAGTAGCCTTGTTTAGCGCCCAGTAATCCACACATATTCTCCAAGTGCCATATTTATTCTTAACTAGGAGGACTGGTGAGGAGTAAGGGTTAATACTAGGTCTTATTATACTAGAATGTAACATTTCCTTAACTTGTTTTTCAATTTCAGCCTTTTGGAAATGAGGATACCTGTAGGGCCTTACATTTGTAGGCTCAACTCCTGGTTTGAGAGGAATGCAGTGGTTATGAGATCTAGTTGAGGGCAATTCCTTTGGCTCCTAAAACACTTCTGTGAATTCTGAGAGTATGGCTTCCAATTCTTGTGTATAGTCCTCCTCTTCTTTACTAGCAGCAGCTTGTAGTGAACATAGTTGAGCTACGACTCCTTGTGGATGCTTTTGTAAGTATTTCTCCATCTTCCCAGAACTGACTACTTTCATTTCTTCCTTCCTTCCTCCTCTTAACAGATGTCTTCTTCTATCGAGAGAAAATTCCATGCTAAGGTTCTTGAAATCCTACTTGACTAGCCCCAGCTTTGCTAACCATTGAATGCCCAATAACATGTCACATCCCCTTAACTATAGGATCCTTACATCAACCCGAAACTTAGTTCCCTGCGTCTCCCACTGAAAGTTCTTGCACATGGCTATGCTCAGCAGCGTTGTTCCACAGCAACTATAATTGGCAATGGATCAATTTCTTCAACTTCAATGTTGGTCCTCTTTGCCACCTCAGCACTCAAAAAATTGTGGTTGCTTCCTGAGTCGATCAAGATTATAATGAGCTTCTTCTTCACATTACCTTTCACTCTCATGGTTTTATAAGAAATTGACCTAGTAATGGCATTTAAAGAAATCTGCGATTCTTCCTTATGGAGCTGTTCTTCATCTTTCTCCTCTTCTCCTTCCATATCTTGTGTTAGTTCCTCTTCATCCTCTTCCATAACATATAATTGTTTCTTGCTGCATACATGTCCATTTGTATACCTTTCGTTACATTTAAAACATAGCCCCTTGCCCCTTTTTTCTTATAGTTCCTTGGACATTTCTTTTTTGTATTGGCCTCCACTGCCCATATATGTTTTATCTCCAGCTACTGTAGTCTGTTTAGGCCCCATTCTTGACTTCAAGATGGCTTTGATGCTGAACTCTTGTAGTTTTGCCAATCCTATGGCATTAGTGATAGAGTTTGGCTTAAACATCAAGACTCTTGATCTAATCTCCTCCTTGAGCCCACTTATAAAATAGCTAACAAAGAAGGACTCAGGCAAATTTTGGGTTTGATTAGCCAAGACCTCAAACCTTTCTTGATAGGCTTTAACCGTGGAGGTCTGCTTGAGTTTAGTTAATTCAGCCCATCGCATCCTCATAAGAATTTGGGCCAAATCTTGCTATAACAACCCTTGTTTAAACACTCTTCGAAAAAAAACAACCCTTGTTTAAACAACTCCTAGGTGATGTGATGATGACATTTCTCAAATCATTGAAATTGCTGCAGAGATGGGCCCTCTAAGTGTAGTGCTGCCCACTTCACTCTGTCCCCGTATTCACTACATTATACTCAAAAAAATCTCTCACATTTATAAAGTCATCCACTGGGATTTTCATCATAGAATCGAGGGAATTCAATCTTTGCAACTCTTTGATAGAAGGGAAAGGGAGAATGATGGGGATTTTTTGACCTTTAGGGGTATTCCCCCAAACCTTTTAATGTAGCTTGAACATTTTCCGATGACTCTGGTTGCTGCCTCGTTGAACCTCCACTTCCTTCTTGTTGTGACTTCCCATACACATGGCTTGCCATTTGATCATGCTTTATACTCATGGCTACAATCATTTCCTTGATATCTCCCAACTCCCTAAGGGATTTCTTGATTTCTCCATTCTCCTTCGCATTCCTCTCACTGCCCTCTTTCAGCATTTGAATGGCTTCCTCCGATTTCTTATCTTCCTGTGCTGCTCTAGTTCCTTTGGCCATGGTGGTTTCTTAGAAGAGCAGGCCAAGAACCAGCCTGCTCTGATACCAATTGTAATGGCTAGGGAAGAAGATGACAGAATAGGAAAGGATAAACAAACCATGGAACTGAAAATTAATCTTCTTTGCTTTACAATGGTCATTCTTCCTTATTTATAAGCCACGGCTAATAGCCTAGCTGCCTTCCTAACTACTTTTCTCTCTCAATTTCTTAACTAACTCACTCACTTCTAGAATAGGTTCCTAAATGCCTTTTCTGTCACAACAGTGTAACAGCTTTCCATTCTTTATTTAGTAGGTTGTTTAACTAACTACTAACTACCTATTTATAGATCTAACAGCCCCACTTATGCAGGGTTTGGGGAGGGGCAATATATGCAGTCATAACCCAATAACTGGAGAGACTATTTTCGAGTATTTAACCCACAATCTCCTGGTCATAAAGGAACAATCTTAACATTGCAATGACGCTTAAAAATGCTTTGCATTAATAATTTTCAGAGTCATTCACTTACTGTATTTGTTAGTCATTCTTGGGCATCCACATAGGAGAATGTAATTCCTCACTCATGCACAAGGAGTTTGCCTAGCATTTGTAAAGTGGCAATATTTGTGGGACAAGTTTAGTATGACCCTTAACATACGTGGTTTTCTACGCTTTTTGAATATTTGGAGAGAAAACAGCTGCTTCAGAAACCGTCAGAACGGTTGCGGTTGTTACAAAAGGTCCCCAAGGTGATTGCAGATGTATCAGAGCCTGAACCTATGGTGATTGCAGATGTATCAGGGCCTGAACCTATGGTGATTGCAGATGTATCAGAGCATGAACCTATAGCCCAGAATGACATTAAAGATCATAAACAGAGAGGTGAAAGCCCCCTAAAATCAATCCACATGGAGAGTTCGGAAACTCCTGGTGATAAGAGTGGAGACAGCAGAATTTCTTCAGGTACAACAGATGCTCAAAGTTTGGATAAGTTTCTAACCCCATGCATGTATTTTTATTTAGAATCTTATTGATTTTCTGAAATAATTGAGTTAAAAAATAGAGTTGGAGATGAAGACCTATCCGAGAAGAAACTGGTTTCTAAATCTGACCTTAACTTTTCTGCTTTAATTTGGGTTTTGAGATATGTCAAATTCCAATTTTCAGAAACTCTAGTTTCATTGCTTGAATAATGTTTCTTCAAATTATATAATTATGCAATGATAAATCTCAAACTCAAAATTCTCATCTGAAGTTGGAAGATCCATGTGGGAATTTTTTTTCCCTACACCTACTTTTATATGTGACGATAATTAATTCTAGACAAGATCAATAGTTTATGGACATATGCAATATCTCCTCATCTTCTTTTGAAAGTGGGGTATTACTTGTAGAATTCGCTCCTAGTTTTTAACATCCATTGAAATGGAATGGTTCCATTCTTGATTAAAATATTTGATTGCATACCTATGTTTTTGTGCCGTGTGGAGGACTGTTATTATAATTTCTATTTGGTTGTTAACTGCCAACTTTTCTAAAAGCTCAAGTGATGTAGGACAGATTAGGAAAATAGGGGTTAAGGCTACCTACAATTGATCTTTAGTGTTCTAAAAAAATAAGAATCCTCAAATCAACCTAGCTATCACACTTGTATCAACATAACATATATATACTTCGAACTCTAGTTAAAAAAAGGCAATATGCCATGTCATGGCTAATGGATTTACTTTGGATCAATTGAGTGCACCTCTGCAGTGGATGATTTTTCTCAATGATGTGTGAAACTCTTATTTGCAGGAAGACAAACAAGACTTTATTCCCAATATTTCTATGTGCTAGCCGCTTTTGCTTGGTTGCCCCAAACATAATACAATGTCTTCTAATCACAACAATCCTACTCCCATGTCTCACTCTTGCCACACTCTCAACCTTTAACTTCTCCTTCTCCATCCCACCCAATCCAAGCACCCCTTCAAAACCATCGTGAACCACCATCGCCGTAACCCAATTGGGACCAATAATGTATCATGACTGGAAACAAAATCCACCCCACTTCGATTTGAATCAGTCCAAAACCAATTCCAACCTCCCATTAGCTTTGTGTATAGTTTAGACTTGTAAATGGATGATGGTTGTCATCATCAATTTCATCATTCGGAGCAGCCAACGAAAACAAGCCATCACCACCATGAGAATTGATCTAGGATTTTAAGGATCTTACCATTATAGTTCATCTACGGTGTGTGGATGAGAGAGATGAGCTTGGGTTTAAGGGGGCTGTAGTAAAAAAATCCACTGCAGGGGCTGCAGTGAAAAAATGAACGGCTGAGATTTTTTTACACTTTAATGATATGTGATCTTTGATATTCCGCATTAATTGTGCTCCAATCAGATTTTTTTAACTTTTATTTTTATTTTGAAAATAAATTTAATTAAAATAAATTGGACATTGGATTAAGTGTAAAGAAATCTTAACTTTTCATTTTTCACTACAGTCCTTCTAGTGAATTTTTTCACTGCAGCTCCCTTGAACCCCATGAGCTTTGGCTTGATTATCAAAAATGCAAGTTGTAATTGAAAAATGATCATGTCAAGATACAACAATTTGAATGAAAGACTTGACACCCTTAGGATTGTTTCAGTACATATTTATATTCATAAGGTCCTGTACAAACTTCGAAACAATGATATAGAAAATCAAAGTTTGATGTCCTATTCTAGGAAAGAATTTAAGAACTTATTTTATATTTAAAATATTCCTTGTCTTTAATATTCTCCCTCAAGTTAGAGTATATATATCATATATTTCAATCTTGTTACAAACGTTTCTAACTTAGGATTCCCTAAGAGCTATAGTAAATATAAGCAAGCTAGTATTTGAACTTGACATGACCGGCCTTAATAGTGTTTAGTAGAATCTTCTCATTGACAAAATGATAATTTATCTCAATGTGCTTTTAGTAGCTTCATGGAAAAATGGATTGGAAGCAATATCAATGGTAGCTTGATTATCGAATAAGAGAGCTCCACAAGTTGTAATTGATGAATTCTCAAATCACGTATCATATATCATATCTAGACTAACTTACATGAGATGGAGTCATGCTCTTAACCTCGTTACTACTGTTTACTTCTTACTCTTTCATGATACTAGATTACCTCTAAAAAAGATGCAATAGCTAGTAGTGATATATATGTCTAAGAGTGATCCTGTCCAATCGATGTCTATATACCCATGTACTAAAGTATGATCATTATCATGATATAATAGGTTTTTTCAGGTGCGTTCTTTAAATACATTAGAATTTAGATGACTACTGGTATAAGGTGATTTTAGATTCTCACCAATCATACTCATAGCAAATGAAATGTTTTGTTTTGACACTGTTGGTTAGTTTAATTTCCTAACCAACTGTCTATGCTGTTGGGATTCTCTAATAAGTCACTTTTTTGTAACAAATTTCATATTAGGATCCATTAGAGTATCTATAGGTTTAGAGCCTATAATAACCGTCTCAGATAACAAGTCTAAAACATGCTTCCTTTGCAAGAGGGTAATCTCTCTGCATGATCTAGCTACTTCAATGCCTAAGATCTATCAAGTGAAATAATAGGAATTGTTGGAGCCGAGACCAAGGACGAGTCAGTGATGGTCTTGGAAGGACCAATAGCCATTATAAATACGATACACTCCAGTTAATGAAAAGTAAACGGACCATGATGTTCAGAAACAGAGAGCAGTGGCTAGGGTTGTATGAGCAGTCGCAAATCATAAATCAAGCAATAATCAAAAATCGAGTAGCACAAACAAATCGAGTTGAGAATAGCACAAGCATCAAATGAAGAAATATTCTGAGAGTAGTGAGCATAGTCAAAGCATATCTGAACAGGATGACGAGTCAGGGAGTGGACACAGTGACGGCCAACAATTGTCATTTTTTTTTCCAATTGGGAGAGAGAGCTGAGATGGCAGTGAACACAATGACGACCGACGACTGCAGCAATGACCAACAATCGACAACCGATAGTTAGGAAGCGAACACGACGACGACTGACAACAGAGAGTTAGGAAGCAAACAATCGATGGTGACCTATCATAAATAGGAGATCCTACTACATTAGGTGACCATAGGTGACCACCGTCAATGGTTGCCTGAGAGGTGACTAGGGCTCAGGTGCTAACACTCTCTTTAGAGACAAAGGCAGATGAGATCAGCTCTCAAAGGCTATTGTCGGCACGTGGGAGTGCGTCTGAGTATCGAAATTTTTCAATCTCTGGGAGGATGCGATCCTTTTTAGGGGATTGACGACCGACACCGGTAGTTGGAGGTATGCTGGCAGCATGAGCAGCAACCGCTGGGGTTCTTGTTGTTTCTGACTTCCTCTTTTTATTTTTTTCTTTCTTCTTTTTTTTTGGTGGAATTGCTCTGGTACCAAGTTAGGAAATAGGATAGAAAAAATTTAGAGAGCTTAATTAGTTGCCCTCTCTATCATTATATTAATAATATTGGATTACAGCTAAAAAAGGAAATGACAATCATAATAAAATCAATTATAATTATGCTCAATCAAGGCTATTATATCCTAGAATATTCTGAAAGTACTATGTTACTAAGTTGGGTGTCTGCCTGGGTGCAAAATTTCTTATATAGTTTTAATTTGATTGGGGTGGCAACAGCTTTGTATGGTTGTTTTGCCCCAGAAACAGCCACCACTCGGAGTATTTCACTATCTGGAGCTGTGCCGAGGGCTTTGCAGGACTGCTATGTTTTTGTACTCCTTCACTCGAGCATGATAACTATTGCCATTTTAGGATGTTTCTTTGCCGAGTGGCTGCTGTCTATGCAATAACACTGACTCACAGCCCACTTTACAATCGTTATGCATGGCACTTACTCAGCCTGGTTGTTCATTTGTCAATTGAATTCCATAATCAATTGCTATGATATATATCTTCCTTTTGCTGTACTTGAGCAAAATGATCTGACTTGATTAATTTTAATTTGAGTATTGAATAGGAATGCCTATAACTCATTATCTGAATTACAAAGTGCCGAAAATGATGTAAAGACAGTGAAGAATCCATTATAGCCTATAAAGATGACTGAAAGGAACAAATTTATGGGCCACTGAACACGGAAGTTTTGCGATTGCATTTGATTTTTGTATTGACTACTGAGCTTGTTGAAGAAAAATTTGCTTCTGTTTTATTGTTTATTATTATTATTATTATTATTATTTTTATTATTATTATTATTTTTGCATACAGGCTTGATAGAAATCGACAGCCTTCGAATTTCTTCTGCAAAGATACTTTCATTGAATTGATCTTGTATAATTGGTTATATTTGGGGACAGGCTTTGTAGCTTCCTTTGAATTATGATAAATGTATAGGATTTTCCTTTTGATTATACAAGTGTGCTCTGCTTTTGAGTTTACGAGTCTGTTTTGGTTTTGAGGGCAAGTTGATTTGCATTTCAAAACTCATTACATTTCAGTAATTTCCAATTAGTATTTGTTTCTTATTTGTATTCTTTAATCTGGTTGATAGAAAATGTGACACTTCGCATTGTTTTTTCTGTGTACAGGAAATGACGAGAAACCAAGAGCCGCTGGTGGCTTAGTTGATTGACTCGGAAGCAGTGATGATTGGTAGAAATGGAAAGCACGAACTCAAGACTAGAATATATCTAGTTGGAAAACAAGTCAGAGTAAAGAATATGCAATCCCATTGAGCAATTCTCCCCAGGAAATTAGGAGTACAGGTTTTTGCTTGTAAATTTCAAGTGAAAGTTTTGAAGGTGATCTTTCTGACACTATCAGACCTTCCTCAATTGGGGGGGGGGGGAGGTAACATTTCTTGTTCATAAATTTCTTTTGTAAATCTCTCTCTCTCTCTCTCTCTCTCTCTCTCTCTCTCTCAAGCATATCAGCTTAAGAATATACCTAGCTGGAAGCTGAAGATTTCGGAAGTGGATGTTTTATCAATGGCAAATGTCGGGGTTGTAAAATGATGCATTTTGCCGAGCTAGCTAGTACTTAATAGAAAATCTATGCTTATGATAATTGCTTTTGATTTGTCTTTTATTGTTGAATGTTGTGTAAGGTTGTTGAACAAACCAAATTGCTCGAACTCCCGCTAGTAAAAAGACCGTTTGAGGTCGGCTCATTATAAAATTAAATTAAACACAATTTTATAACTCAGCTTAACAGATTAAATTTGTGTAAACTAATAAAATTATTCAAGGCTTAATTAAAGCTCGATTTGAAATGTTAACATGTTGAGCATATTTTACTTACCAAAAAAAATAATAATAATTGAACATATTTTCATGTTTCATAATATTTCTAAACTAATCCTGAAAACCCTATAGGTATAGATGGTACAATTAATAGGACTTTCAAATTTTAAATTATATATAACAATTAAAAAAATAATTAAATTTTAAGAGAGTTGGTTTACAACTTAAATATTTTTATCCCAAAAATGTGTATGTATTGTTGGTAGTATTTTTCTGATTGAAATTAATTATTTTTTAAAAGTTTAGAGGGTCGAACAATAATATAATTTTTTCTAGTAAAAAATTGACATCTGAAAGTATTTTTTGAAATTTAGAGCGGGCCATGAATCTAGACCTCTTAGTAATTTTTTTCCCCTGTGAAAGGGAACACAAGTTAATGGAAAAGCGAACAAAATAATTAAAAGGCAATAAGTCAGAGTATATATGAATTTGCGTCAACGTACAATTATTATTTCCATTTAGTCCCATTTTGTCCCCGTCTCCGTTTAATAATACTCTTACTCGTCCCCGTCTCTATCCCCGTTTCGAAGAAAAAAAATTTTTTCCATACCCGTCCCCACGAAATAATGAATTCCCTGTCTCCGTCCCCGTTTACCCGCCAAGTATATTAACTATTATAAATTATATATTATATGTATAAAATAAATATTTAAAATTGTTATAAATATTATATATATTAAATAAAAAATATATTACATATATATATTAAATAAAAATTAAAAATATAAGTATAATCTTTGAGTTTGACTGATGCACTTAACCAAAGAGGAAGTTATCTTTATTTACAACCTCACAAGATTTTCACTTCTTTGTGAGAAACCGATGTGAAACTTCTAAAGGATTCACCACACCAACAAAATTAACAAATAAATATTTAAACGGATAGGGGGCGGGGTGGGGACTATCGTCCCCGTCCCCGTACCCGTGCGGGTAACATTTCAAATCTCCATACCCATCCCCATCCCGCTATTAATATCCCCATACCCTCATCGAACGACACGGGTGAAGCGGGTGCCCACTAGATACGGGTATATTTGACATCCCTACCTTTTAACATGTGCATGACAGCAAGCTGATTTGGAGATTAAGTTGTATGTACAAATATTATTTCATTGCCAGGGGGGAGATGAAAGCCACCCCCAGAGCAGAATGAGGGAGGCTACAACGGATCCAAATGCAGTTTGTTAAGTCACCAATTATTTTAAGAATTTAAATTATTAAAAAATAAATTTAATATTATATATCAAATTATTTCAATATTTCCACCCACGTGTTATCTCAACTAGACTTGCATGTGGAATAAATCAAACAAGGTAGAACAATGCAAATTGATTACAGTTTATAAGAACAAGTCATGCCCGGAATTGTCCTCAAAACCCGAGGGTGATTTGTGGGAATAAAATATGGTTTAAAATCATTAATTTATCTGAAAATAAAATCCAAGTCTTTGACCAAGTCAATGGCAAAATCCAATTATAGGATACAAAGTAATAAAAATATGAATTACAGAGCCGTAACTAGTGGCCCAACCGCGTTGATAATTTTACAGACCAAAATAATAAACTCAACTCTAAAAATTTAATATTACGATCACCAATAATTAAAATCACAAACCAAAGCTTTTAATAGTCTTCCAGTACTAGGTAAAAAGAAAAATAAAATAGTGTCCCGGCGCAATTTCAAGAGAGACTAATTCTCTCTAGTTCTTCTTTAATATCCTGAAAAATTTTCCATGGACTAGTGCAATTTCAAAATCCCCCAGTGTCTATATGTAATAATAATAATACTACTCTATATTGTATAACCTAATATAGTGATGGTGGCTAGGTAACATATTATTCATGCAACAAATAATTTAAGAGATTATAATAGAATAATGTAAGATTATACTCACAACAATTTGGAATTGTTGGTCTCCGTAATCATTATTTCACCTACAAGTTAAATAATATAATACTGTAGTTAGGTACCACGATAAAATTGTTGTCGTAGTGGTAAAGGTTTCAGATTTATATCTTTTAAGTCTCGAGATCATCCCTTGGGATTAGCTTGAGTGGCTTGTGGGTATGCTCCTCACAGAGGCTACATGAGTTTGATTCCTAACTTAAGCGGAATGTGCATAAGGGACAACGTACATCTCCTTAGTTTACTCATCTGCTATGCAGTTTATTGAGGGCTGCAATAAACTAGTGAGGGTTCTGGGTTACCAAAAAAAGAAAAAAAGTATTGAGATCAAATCCTATAGCAGTACTAGTTTTATGTATTTTTACACTTTAATATTTAACAATAATTGAAAGGATTTAAATCTAAATAAATAAATCAAAGGCACACACCCTTACAAACATAAGCAAAAGAAGTTACCAGTCATGTAAAATTAGATAAAAAAAGGTCTTACTTGGAATTTTCCTAGGTTAATCATATTCTTATCCTTCTTTACCCCCAACCTTGGGAACTAATGATTTTATGACTTCCACTTCTAATGTACTGATGGATGTCACCCATTATAATTTAATTGTTGCGACTGGCTACTCGACTACCCAAATTAGAAAAGGGTACCACCCCCCATTGAACAAACAAACAAGTTATCTTCTCCATCTGAAAGCCATTTCTCTCCACCCATCAAACCCATTGTTGATAATACCCTTAGCACCTTGTGTTTTTGGTTTATTTTCACCATTTAATAATTCCAAGGCACCTAGTATGGAACGAAGACCTATTCAAACTATGCAATAATTTTGGGCAATGAATTTCTTATGGAATTATTTAATTACATTCATCTAACATTTTAATTTTTTCATTTAAAACAATCAACATTTCACTCATCAATTTCTTAGATAATTTAAAATTAAACACATCCACAAATATTAAATTCACATAGATAAATACTTAAAATACACAAAGCAGGTGTTAATTCGGTAGAATTAATTAGGGTTTATTTCACCTACACCCCTTGGGGTTTTGTCTTTGTATATTTAGACCCCACAGTTTTTAATAATATGTACGTAGACTCCTTACCATCCAACTCTGTTAAGGTCTGTGAAATTGAAGGGTATTTGGTAATTTTATTGTCTGTGTCCTTTTCAATTTAATGCTAAAATTTTTTATGGATTGTTAATGCACTCTAATTTATTATTATCAATTCAATGTCCTGAAGTATAAAAGGTCCCTTATTAACTCATTTATGGCTTTTTCCATGTGATTCTTAATTTATTAATGTGACCCTACATGTCACGCCCCGGATTTTCATAATCGAATGCCCGGGGTGGCTTGGGATTTATTTGTTGGGTATAAAAATAAGATGATAATAACACGCTGTCACACCCCAAAATTTTCCTCCAAACTAGGGTTGACTCGCAAGAAAAATTTAAGATATTCAAAATCCTTTGTTTATCCCAAACAATATTTATAAGTCATTAGACTGAATCATTTGATGGGATTTCAACTACAGGGCACAAAATAAAGATAGAGAAAAGTATTACAGAGCCATCTAAGTGTCCCAACCACGCGATTGACATTACATACCAAATAAAAGCAAATTAGGTCTAAACTTAATAATTACAATCATCCAACAATTATTATTACAGACCACAAAAATAAAGTCTTCCAACTTCGTGCAGGAAAGAAAAAAAATAGGTAACTCATCTGATGGAATATTTAAGAGAAATTAATCTATTTCCAGCTCATCTTCAGTATCCCTCTACTTAATATCCTGAAAAAAATATTCCCATAAGGGGTGACCTACTAAAGCCCAGTAATCAGAATCTCCTAGGTGCCTATATGCAGTGGTTGTAATGCTACACTACAGTGAATGTGATTAGGTGGCATACTGTTTATGCAACAATTAATTCAATAGATCCCAACTGAATAATGTAAATTATACTTACAACGGTTCAATAAACCGTCACCGTAACTACTATTTTACTAACATGTAAAAATAGTTAAATATTGATGTGTATACCATAATAAAGTCTGTGTCGCAGTGGTAGGGATCTCAGATTCAGATCTTCAAGGTCTCGGGATCAAACCCCGTAGCGATACAGGTTTCATATATATATATATATATATATAAATTTATAAAATATTCATCAAGAGGAATTAAATATAATTAAATAATTCCAACATATCATTCATACATAAACAAGAGAGGTTGTTAGTCACAGTAAAATTTGGTAAAGGAGTTTAATCTAAATCTTTCTAGGATAATCATACTCCTATCTTCCTCTACCCCCAGTCTTGGGAACCAGTGACTTTACGGGCTTAGCATCCAATGCATACCGACGGTGTCACCCACCAAAAACCTAGCCGTCGCGACCGGCTACCTGACTAGCCAGGTCAGAAGGGAGTATCTCCCAAATAAAATGCATATGTTCCCATCTTCATCTAAAAGGCCATTTCTACCCACTCATCACCCCATTGCCAAAAATAACTTTGGCACCAAGTGCCTTAAATTTTTTTCTCACCCTTTTACATTCTCAAGGGTAATAAGACATTTTTAATTACAACTGGTAATGTCCCCGGGCAATGAATCAAAAGTGGGATTATTCAGTCACATGCAGTATATATTTTTTTAGTACTTTATCTAAATCTATAATTCAATAATAATTATTAATAATCAAAGATTTAACATAATCACCAATATTATCATCACAAAGGTAGGTACTACATGTAAATTAACAAGTAGCAAGTAGATAGAAATAATTTAAAATTCAAATTAGTATTTTAGTTAATTATTTTGACAAGTTTTCCGTACTACCTTTGATAAGAATAAAATTATTTCTAATGGTATATTAATTAAGCTGAGGTTGGCAGCTTAGTGGACGGGCGACCTTAATTGCAATTTGAAGTCGCAAATTCGAACCTCATTGGCTGTGATCTCGGTTTTTGCATCTTTTACCTTTTTATTTTATTATTTTATGGAATATAAAGATAATAAATAACTCTTTGGACTCATATTAAATTTTAGAAAAATTTATAAGTTTTATTTTATTCAAAACAATTTGAATAAATTTTCAATCATCATCTTATTTATAACCAAACCCTTATCATAGGTTTTCGGTTTCAAGATATCCACAAATATCCATAGAATTATTCCAATATTTAGGAAGATATTAAATAAGTTTCATTAAATTCACTGAATCATAAAAATATAGTTATATAACCTGCTAGGTTGACAAAACAATGCCTAAAAATCAATTAGAATAAATCAAATTCATTTAAGGAAGACCAAATAAGGAAAGAATAAGTTCATTGTTTCATTTGGGCATTTTTATCAAATACTATAAGTGTTTTACTAGATTAGGCCTCGTGAACAAAATCACACATAAATAAATTATTAACATAACCATAATTAGCAAAGGGTAATTAGGAATTTAAATAAATCTTTAACATAAAATTCTAAAAAAAAATCCAAACAAGCATCAATTAAAGGGTAAACAGAGACAACAGCTTAAAAGAAAATTCATATAAAATAGAGCAGAACTCTAATATCTATAAACTTTATATATGTAGAAACTAGACTTTAAAACCTACAACTTTCATATTTTATACTTTTTAAAATTCTAAGGTCTAAAGGTGCAAAAATAGCCTTGAATTCAGTTTGTTCAGAAAATATAGTTTTACACGTGCTCAGTATTTTGGGAATAACTTTTGACTCACAAATCAGATTGATGCAATTCTTTTTGGGTTGGAAAGAAAACTGAAAGGGTTACAACTTTTATGTTTTAGCCGAAGCCTAATTCCACCGTTTTAGGGGTCAGAAGCACATTAGAAATTACAAATAGAGAGCTGTCAGCATACTGAGTTACATCAGTCAAAATTTTGGCTTCCCTACCCCCAATATACGGGTATTTATTTTTATCACAATCAAGTTTCATACTTCAAACCCAGAAAAAACATCAAATATATTTTAGGAGGTTCGTCATCCTACCTCAATGAAGATATTGGTGACCAAGCCTGTGAAGGAAAAAGGAGTTGAGCTTTGAACACTACCCAATTGAAAAATTCCAAGCCTTTCTTCTTCCTCCAAACAACACCAAATGTCCAACCACACTTGATAAAAATATATATTTTTTTCTCTCTTATTTTTTTTTCTATTTGAAGGCACACAATTTATAAGAATCATGGGAGTGTAGAGAAAGTTATTGATGGAGAAAATAATCATGCTTCAAATCAACTAAGGTAAGATCATGCATATACAATTGGTAGCATGATCCAAGAATCATGCTTGCTTTTTGACTATCTAACCATATAATTTAAGAAATGTGTTGGAGGATGGATGAAAATGGGTGGCATGATCTGAGAATCATGCTAGTTTTTTGACAAATTAAACAAATTATTTAAAAGATGCTTTAAGTGTTTAAATCATGCTAGCTAAATAATTTGGAATAATGCTTTAAAGTCATCAATATAGGGTTTTCTTTTTTATTAATTAGCCACCTAATTTGAGAGATTGTGAGAGATGTATGGAAGATGAAAAATGAAATTGTCGGGAAATAATTTAGAGCTACTATTCATGAGTCAACTCAATGAGTGATAAAGTGAGTTGAAGTGAGTTGAGGTGAGTCAAAGAAAATGGTTGACCCATGGGTTAATGGACTTGGGTTGGACCAATTAGATAATTGGGTTAGGAATTGTTTGGATAAAAATTTAGAAATTCTACATTAAACTCCCACATAGGGTGAAATTAAATCCAAAAATTTTTCTAACTAATTTTATCATTCTAAAAATTTTCAAATGCTCAATTTCTTAGATTTTTACTATAATAAATATCACTACCACACTTAAGCAAATTAATTAAAAAATTTTTTTCAGGTTATTACACTACATTTGACATTTAGGAGATATTTGTCTTGGGTGTAACACCTGGTATTTAATTTTGGCCATTTATGTATTATTTTGGACTAATAAAATATTTAGGCGAAGATTGGATCAGTTTATGTTATTTTTCCTGAGCCAGGTTTGGCCCAAGATAGTGTTGGGTTGGACTATTGGGCCAAAAGGCCCAGCCCTTTTCTTTCATTTTCTTTTTCTTTTTCTTATTCTTGTTTTCCCTTTTTCTTGTCTTGTTTCAGCTCCTGGAAATGAGAGAAAGAGAGAGTGAGAGAGAGAAGAGAGAAGAGAGAAGATAGAGAGGGTAGAGAGACGGGAAGGAAGGTCGGCGAGTCAAAGTAGTATTCAATGTCGTGAACATCGTGGTGGTGTCCATTTTCCTTGATTTCACTTAAGGTGGGAGAAATTGAAGTTAAAAGTTTGGGAGTAAAAACCAAAATCTTCTTATTTCTTCATTTCTTTTCGGATTCGAGGTAGGTAGGAGTCTTATATGTGCTTATACTTGTTAACAGCATGATTTTGATATATTATTTGCATGATTTGATTGAGTATTGGCTGATTTGTAGAGATATGTATATATGCGTATGATTGTGTATATATATGCATATAAATGTTGAAATCATGTATTCTTTTGAGTTATTGTTGAAATAAAAATTGGATAAATATGTTATTGAGATGTTTACATGTTTATATATAACAAATTGTTGATATTATGGCTTGAATGGATGATTTAGGGTATTTTGGTTTGGAGTTTTTCGAAAAGAAATCAAAAATTTGATTTTTAGACGCTGTTGTCCACACGGGGTGCGGACAGCTCGTTGTCCACACAAGGGTCTGAACGGGGGTTGTATATTCTAGACACTATTGTTCGGACAGCCTATTGTCTGCATGGGGGTTCAAACGACAGAATGGTAGGGTTTCAAAATTTATATGTTTTGGGTTTTAAAACATTGATTATGGCCCAAGATCCTTGGATATTGATTTTAAATGATTAAATGGACCACATATCATCCTCAAGCCTAATAAGAATGTATTTTTATGTTGAGAGAATACTTGCTGGCAAGATTGAGCATATCATGTGTATTGGGTTGGGTTGCATTATCCAGTTTTATGTTGTGATTATTGATTAACCGAGAGTGCCATATTGATATTATTGATGTGCCGAGGCACCTGTCATGTATATCAACAGGATCCTTGATATTGAGAAAAATGACAAAATGAGATTTTGAAATTACCAGATGATCCCTGATCAATATATATGAGTAGAGCTTAGTTATTTGGAGTTGAGACGTTAATTATGAGATACAACTATGAAATTTTCTCCGAATTGCAGTCAAACCCTACTTGAGCTAAGCAGATGCCTGACTAGAGGTATAACTCAGTTCTCTAGCAAAAGGGCTAAGGGGTGTAACGCGGTTTTCCTGAGTCTTACATGAGCAGGGGTGTAACTCAGTTCCCTATTTGTGATATACAGTGAGATATACATTCACCGTAAGCGTAAACGATGCGATTAGTGGTCTCGTATGCTCTACTAAACATCACCCATCCTAGGATAAAGTTAGGGTAGATAGAGATTAGAGAATGTATAAGCCATTGCATTACATCACACGTGCATTGTCATTAACAGTGGAAATGAGTTGGGTCGGGCTTAACCTGTCCCTTAACCTGGTGCCGACCTGACCCGAGGGTGACCTGCCCCAGCCACCCTTCCTCTTTTAGGGCCAAGTCAGGTCGGGCCAGGGTCACCAATCCCCACTCTTGACCTGCTTCAGCTGATCCAATCTATTTTTAATTTTTTTATTATTTTTATTTTTTAAAGTAAATAAAATACAAAATAAAACTCAAACAAACACATTAAAATAATTATTGACAAAAATTAAAATTTATTAAACAACAAGCAATTACATAATTAACATTAAATTCAAAATTACAACCTAAAAATGTATAATTACAAAAAAAAAAAAATAAATGATAGAGTAATAAATAGGTGTATCACTTCACGTCTTATATATCCCAACTAGGTCGGCACCTATAAGAGCGACTATTAATTGCAAATATTACTCTATCTATATATCATTATCATTCATCACTAGATCTACTAGTGTGTTCTTATCTTTCACCCAAATATATTATATCAAAGTTAAGGGTAAATTATTCTTTTTGGGCGTTTTCTTATTATTACTTTTCGGTCAGATACCAATCTCGTAAACACATTAAAGCCTTTACTGTTAGAGGGGTCAGTCGACTCCTAAATTGATTGATAACGTGCCCACTTGCGCTAAACGCTTACTTGGATGCTACGGTAGTAACTGAAAATGCGAGGATATCACGAGTTAAAGTTGAAAGAACTAGAAACTTAGATTGTTGTCCCTTCCACCAATCTAAAAGATTAAAGTCATCTTCATGTTCTATCGAAGGTGTACCCAAATAACGTTGTAGGTTGAATAAATTTGAACTGCCACTTGATGAATCTGTCCATCGAGATTTTATTTTTCTCCAAAGGGAGGTATTGCCACCAAAGTCACGGTGAGAGGATGTCGTTGTGGCAGTGGTTGTTTGGCCAATTGTACGATTAGTACCATACCAATCCATTACAATTTGAATTTACTTTTTAATATTATTTAATTGTTTCTGGGCACTTTTAAGGCCATATATCCTCTCTAATAATTGAAGAAAAATATCTTCTTTATATCTAGGGTTTAAAATAGTGGCAATACCAAAATGTGTGAGAAGTGGGTTAAAATATTTATTAAAATTTTCTTTCATTGTAAGAACCATAGTAGCATAATATTCTTGGACAATATATTTTTTAAAAATTTCATCAATAACCCCCAACTGATAAATAACAGTAGAAAAGGTAGGATAATAAATTCTATTAAATATTTTAGTAGTAATATAAAAAACATTTAAAAAAATTGCTATAAAAAATTACATTTGCCCAATCAATGGGCTCTATAATATCTAAACCAATACCTTGATTATTTAAAATAAATAAATCAATTACTTTTTGATATTTAATAGCAACTTTTAACATAATATAGGTTGAATTCCATCTTATATTAATTTCCATAGGTAATTTCCTAGGTTTTAAACTAATTTGAATACATATGCCAGCAAATAAATTAATTTTTTTTGGAGAACTCATTGTACAAACTACAACTCGTTTTATTTTAGCAATAGAAGATTCATAAATATCTAACCCATCTTTTACAATTAAATTAACTATATGCGCACAACAAAACCCATGAAATAATAGACCTTTCGTCGGCAAAGCGTTACATAAGTAATTAAAACAAATATCATTATATGAAGTTTCTTCTAAAGTAATAGAAAATATTTTTCTACATAATCCCCATGATGCAAGTTCATTAAAAAAAGTTACCCGACACTCAATCCGGTGTAACGTTGTCAACTAATTTAAATGAAATAATGCATTTATTTAATTTCTAATTTTTGTTAATGTAATGTGCAATTATGCAAATATATTCAATATCTTGGCAAAACTTCCACATATCGGAAGTCAAGCAAACATTTCCTTCAAAATTATGAAAATAAGTTTTTAATTCATCTTTTTTTGTTTCAAAATCTTGTAAAACTTTATTTTTTCAAAATTATGAAAATAAGTTTTTAATTCATCTTTTTTTGTTTCAAAATCTTGTAAAACTTTATTTTTTGAAGTATTCCTTAAAAAACCACGATATTGTGGTGTAAAACTATCGCGAATAAATTATTCAAGATGTTAATTTTTACTCATTGTGAAAGGTTGTTCATCTTTAATAATAAATCTAATTAAATTATTTTGTGTACTTATAGGGTCATGAGAACAAATATTTAAATTACCCCATTCATTACCTAATTAAGTTTCTGTAGTATGTGAAAAAAAAAATTATCAATTACAGAATTGATGTCGGAATCATGTCGGTACTTTCTATTTAAATGTCTTTTTAAGTGATTAGTTCTAGAAGTAGTTCTACTATCTAATAAATCCCCCCAAATATTGCATTTAGCTTTATGCATTCCATCATTGCGTGGAACTCTAGTAAAAAAATCCCATGCTTTTGAAGAGGCACGCAGTTGTTGGCCGTGCCGCAAAGATGATGCACTAACATCACTACTTGTGTTAGCAGGCGTTGGTATTTGTGGTGCTGCAAATTGTTCTATTTGTTCTTGAGGGGGGAAAGATATTGAGTCTCCACCCTCCACTTCAAAAAAATGAGCATCTCTAGGATCTATTTAGAAAAAATAATTTGATGGAAAAATTAAAGTATGCAAATTAAAAAATATTGTATGTATGCAAATTAAAAAAAATTAAATACTAACTTAGAATAATTTGAAACTTTGAAACACTTGATCTTTATATATTGACTTCGAATTTGACAGAATTTTATGCATTTGAGTACAATTGAAAAACATTTGAGAGTTGCTAGCTTGGTAATGGTGTATAGAAATTTGAGAAAGAATTAGAGTTTTTAAAGTGTTGGATGAAATAAGTTAGGTGGTATTTATAATGGAAGTTTGGGGGATTTTGTAATAATTTTTACGAGGAGATTTGGTAATTATTTAAATTTATTTTAACTATTGGTGCTACCAACGGCTCACTGGTAGTGGCAATGGCACTGGATTGCTCTGCCAAGCCAACAGAAACAAAGGCAACAGAAAGAAAGAAAAGAAAAAAAAAAAGAAAAAGAAGGTTCAACGGTTAGCATAGAAAAAAAATTAATTCAAACCCCCCTAAAAGAAATGGTCACTAACATGGAACTAGAGGGGTAGGGGTGCTGCGCGCGGGGTGGGTTGGGTCGGGCGGACTGGGTCTTCAGCTAGGTCGTGGGTTGGAGCTAGCCGACCGAAGCCCAGACCTGGGGAGTAGGGGCACTGGGCAGGGTGGGTCGTATGGACGAATAGGTTGGGCCAGGCCAAGTCACAGGTTGGCCCTTCCCTTTTTGCATCCCTAATTGTCATATTATATTTTGGTGGATATCGTTGTGAGTTATGTTATATGCTTGATTATTGTTCACTTATGCATACTTGCACGATCCTACCTACTGGGCGATAGTGCTCACCTCATCCTTATTTCAGGTGATTCCACAAGGTCAGGGAGTAGTCACCCAAAACTTATTTGAGACTAATAGATTGACTTAGCATATTATTCGGTTTCATCATTGGATTAATGTACTCTTACTTCTATGACCTGGGATGTGAATTTCAGACTTATTTGCATTTGAGATTATATTATGAATATGTTATGATGGCTGTATAAGTCTTGGATAGTGTCACTAGGTTGTGACGTCGGATCTTATTTTGATGATATCATTTCATTATCTTGATATAGGAATGAGGGATGATGTTAAAAGTTTTGATTATTGTTTTTATATTATGACTTGACCTTAGTACAAGTATTTATTTATTTTAATTAGTTCTCATATTTTCATACTGTCCGTCTTGGATAACGAGGTTAAAGGCATGACACTGGGGATAACAGAGGGTAATTTTTACCCCCCATTACATTAGTTTAAATGACAAGGGTAACAATCATTCTGAGTTAACAATTATACTCTTGGGGGGAGATGGATAACAGGGAGCCAATGAAAAAATTTTACCTTTTTCTCATTACCTCCGTAAAATATTTCTTTACCCCCGTGTTAAACCTTAATCAACATTCTTTTATAAATAACTATAATAAATATTATAAAATAATAATTTATTTAATCAAACTAAAATTAATTAATTATTAAATTATTTTATTAAAATAATATTTAATAAATAATAGTTTATTATTAAAATAATTTATTTTATTTTATTAAAATAATACTATTGAAATATTAATTTATGACTAAAATTATTTGTTTTCTCTAATTAAAATTAATGCTTAATAAATAATAATGACTTATTAAAATAATTTATTTTATTAAAATATTTTATTAAATGAAAATTTATGTTTCATAAATAATAATTTACTATAGTACGTATTGTATTAATATAATTTATTAAAATCAATAATTCATTTAAATAAACTAAAATTATTTGTTTTATTAAATTATGTTATCAAAATAAAAATAATTTTTAACAAATAATAATTCACTATTAAAATTAATCGTTATTGAAATATTAATCTATGATAACATTATTTTTAAAATTAATATTTCTAGTTAAAAAGTATATATCTTAATAATATATTTTTTATTAAAATTAATTATTATTAAAATAACAATGATTATGATGATTTATTTTATTATAATATTTTATTAAAATTAAATATTAAGTTTACCTTTGATCAATTTATCCTCATTCTAAATACAAGTTATTCTAAATACAATTAATTTTTACCCTTTTAAAATTTTTAGCATTCTAAACATAATATAATTATTATGGGGTAATATTTACTCTTTTATTTTAAATATAAATACGACAAACTTGTTACCCTAGTAACTATTACCAGGGTAACAATTACTTCCGTAATCTTTTATCCCCAAAATTTTTACCTCGTACCAAACATATCCTTAAAAAAAAAAAGTGTAAAAAATAACTTTCAAAAGAAAAAGAAGAATAACAGTAGATTTTAATTAATCAACAGTTAAAAAAAGAAAAAAGATTAGAAGTTATAAGACCAAATTTGCTTTCTTTTCTAAATAATAATGATGAATAGATAATGATTTATGCAAAGGTAAAATTGCATATAACTTACAGCATGCAAGTTACAAATTGATAAACTTTAGACATATTATTTGTATTTATAAAAAATGATTAAAAATTATGTTAAAATAAGAAAATAATTGTACAAAGAAAAAATTAACTTTTTTTTTTATTTGTACACAAATTCTCCTATTTAATTCTTTTTTTTTTAAAGTAATATATGATAATACACTTGAAACTATCAAAAGTAAAAAAAATTTAACTTTTGCATTGTCGAATAAGATAAGAGCCAACAAATTACAAACATAATATTATAAGAGTGGAGCAGGAGTGTGGTGGTGCTTAAAGGAGTAAAGAACAAGAGTTATAGAACTCCATATATATAGTGAGAGTATAAGGGCAATTTGTAATATATAGTTTATGAACTGTTAAATTTGAATAGAATATGTAACTAAAGGGGGTGTGAGTGAGTGTTATACAAACTTTAGGGGGTCTAGGTGCATATTAATGAAACATGTCGGATCTAGGTATATAGAAGCCACATTTAAGGGGGTGAGAGTGAAATAAACCGAATTAAGTAAAGGTTAGTTAATTCAACTATTTTGACCAGTTTTCCGGACATGCTTGATTAGCACAAAACAATTATTATACCATATTTAGCCAAATTGAGGTCAGTGGCTAGGTGGGAGAGCAACAAAATAATTGATCAATAGATTGCGAAGTTGAACCTGATTAACCTTGATTTCGGTTTTGCTCATTTCCCTTTCAGTTTAATTATTTTATGAAACATAAAATAGTCATTAACTTATTTTAATGGTAGAAAACTTTCAAAGATTTATTTCATTCCATTATTGTCGGTGAAATGTGTAAATTTGAAAAATTAAGGCTATTGAAAAATTACATAGTGAATATTGCTGCTTTAATAATTTTTTTATTTTATTGATATCATTTATACATTTCTTATTAAAGGGACAAATTATTAATTTTGTGTTTAATTTGATGAATAATATTGTTAATTTCAAATAATAGAATCAATTCTAACTTATTTAATAATTATAGCCAAACCCCTATTGTAACATTTTATTCAAAATAATTTTCGGGATTGCAAATACTCATGATTTCCCTTCCAATTATCCAGCGTCGTTCGGACAGTTAAATATAAAGAAATTATCAAATTTATTCAATGAGGCATTTTATCGTAAAATAAGACATTTCATAAATTTTAATCTCATTAAATTGAAAATATAAATTTAATAAGGAGTTGCCTAAAGTGTCCAGGTTTACAAAATAATGCCTAAAATTTATTAGAACGGGCCAAATTCATTTGAGAGTTAAATAATGGAAAAATAGGTACAAAGTTTCATTTGAGCATTCAATCGAAAATTAGGTTTTATGGTGATAGAAATTTCAATAAATTTATACGAGTCACGAATAATGTAGATAGGAAAGTTACCATAAGCATTAGGGTGTCAAGGAAATGCATAAAAGCCTATTAAAATTAACTTATGTCAATTGAAAATCTATTAGGTGAAATAGGTTTTCAATTTTTCATTTAGGCATTTAATTGAACAGTGGGTGTGCGTAAGAAAACTAGGCCTCAGAAATTAGATTAATTAAATTTGAGCCTATGTGTTTAATTATTTTAAGAATATCTATAAACTTAGAACATTGAAAATATGCCTTAAACTACCCAAAAATACTAAAAAAAAAAAAAAAAAAAACAGACAAACAAACATACTAGGGCCATTGGGCAGCCATGACACTACCATGATCCCATGCCGGCCCAGCCTGGCGCGAGGAATTGGCCTTGGCATCCGAACGCCCAGACCGCATTCGAACGCTAGAGGTAGTGTCCAAAATTTTCCAACTTATTTCGTGCTCTATTTTTCTTCCAATTTATTCTAGCTATAGTTTTATGCTTTAGGTTTTATGTTTCACCATTATAAATGCATACAAACATTCACTAACCAAAAGTACATAATTACAAGCATATATGTCATTTTAATTTCACAATTATAAAGTTAATTAACCATGATTGTAGAAGAAAATGCTTTCTCTATAGTGCATTATATCCCGCAGACAGAGACATCTACACCGATCATTTATTGGAGTTTTGGGCAGCTGAAGAGCATTTTCATGACATTGGAAGAAATGAGCGTCTCATGACCAAGCATTCAATAATTTTCTACAATCATCATCCAAGTCTTCATAACAAAATTTCAACAGCTTAAACAATACCTTAACGGCTATGGCAATCCTTTTCAGGCTATTTCCTCCAACTTCCCAACCCATCATTTTATGGCGTTAAGGAATTGTTTAAGCTGTTCAAATTTTGATATGAAGACTTGGACGATGATTGTAGAAAGAAGTGCTTTCTCTATGGTGCATTATATCCCCAAAACAGAGACATCTACACCGATCATTTATTGGAGTGTTGGGCAGTTGAAGAGCATTTCCTTGGCAGTGGAAGGAATGAGTGTCTCATGACCGGGCATTCAATATTGAGTCGCCTTAAGAATGTGTCATTACTCGAAGAAGCCAAGACCGAGAAGCACGTTACAATGCAAAAATTTATGCGACAAGTGGTCTTACACATATTGCAAGATAATCTTCAATTTGAATTTTGGCGCTAATAAGCGGAGTTACAAGAGCTCCGAGCTGTGAGGTCTTGGATTAAGAAGAGTAAGATCTCTTTGGGTGACAGTGAATTGGATCGATTACCAGATTCTCCCAATTGTACTACACTTTCCACATTTTTCCTACAGAACAATTCGGGCCTATGCATAATCCCCAGAGCATTTTTTAAGCATATGAAAAATCTTCAAGTTTTGGATCTATCTCATACAGGAATCAGGATTTTGCCATCATCTATTTCAATCTTGAACAGTCTCAATGTCCCATATCTACACAATTGCACACATTTGGAGGATCCCCCTTCTCACATTGTGAGACTGTTCAACTTGAAGCCCTTGATATTCAAGGGAGTGGAGTCAACAACATACCACCTCATATTGAGACAATGGCCAGCTTGTGGCCAGCTTGTGGGTGTCCTTCGTGGAGTCTAGAAATGAAAATGCCACTCGAGAGGTATGTTTCAACTACAACGCGATTTCAAAACTTTCCCAATTGGAAAAATTGGTCATTGATGTGAAATCACCCGAGCACTGGTTTAGTGATGTGGTAAAAGAAGTGGCTAAACTACAAGGATTCAAGACTTCGAAGTTTTGCTTTTACAATAAGATTGTGGACATCATAGAGATTAAGCCTAAGACCCTACGGATTTGGGCTCCTAAAGCTATAATTCTTTTCATTTACATCACAAATCTACCGAAAGACAAGCAAAAGATCATGTTGTTCCAGTTTTTCGTCGGTGGCCAAAACTCAGAACCTCAACTTCCCAACTACTACAAATACAGTATCTCAAGTATTGCGATGGAATGGGGAGGAGTTTTCCAATTTTCCGGGTTCTTACAGAAGCTAATGCATTTGAATTAGTTGGTAACAAGGGCATCAAGCGACTACCAAACTTCCTAATTCCAAGAATGAAGAATGTCCAATCTTGCCTAGTTGAAGATTGTGACACGATTGAGACCATCATAAGCACTGTGGATGTCTCATAATTGCAAAGCTTAGGGCATTTGTACTTAAAGAATCTACCAAAGTTCAAAATCCTCTGGGAGGGTCCTCCACAACCACCTGGAAGTCTAACCAAAATAACCACTGTAGTTCTCACCGGTTGCAGAAACTTGGTCAAGATTTTTCCTCCCAATGTGATTCAGCAATTTCATGAACTGCAACATTTAATCGTAAGGCTAATGAAGCTAATTTAATTAAGAATGTCCAATCTTGCAGAAGCTAATGAAGCTACTCCAGTACCAGCCGAAACCATTCTAGCACCCAATTTCATCAAGAAAACTATAATTGCAAGAGAAGATTATAAGGCGATCCTACTCATCGGTGGTCAAAGTGGCTAGTTTGCTTCCTTGAGAGCTCTCAGTGTCATTAGCAGTGGTTTGTGTATTATGGGCTGCCTTCTTCCCTGGTTTAACATCTTTTCCGTGGAACTTGTCTGGGTGGAAACCCATGAAGAAAGAAGCTTCGTTTGATGGTGTGGCCATCCATGTCGCTATGAGTGCAATGTTTCTTCCCACTAGTGGTTGTCGCAAATTGATGGCTAGCATGAGGTCCACCATTGTCCCGTTTGGTTGCGACATCAACTTGTCTTTCCTGTTGTAGAACTAAAGCATGCACCTTTCTCATGTCAGGAAGCGGATTCATCATAAGAATTGAGCCACGGATTGTAGAGAAAGAATCATTCAATCTCATCAAGAATTGCATGACCCCTTTTTTTTTCTTCTTGAGTGGCTACAGACCTGATACCCCCACAGCTACAAGTAATTAGATCATGATAGGAAGCTAATTTGTCCCAAAGACCTCCATCTTGGTGTAATAAAAAAAAAAAAAAAAAATTGATGTTCCTGTTGAAGCTTAGCAATCTCTTATCAAATTTGGTAAATTCGAAAGTCATTCCTTTGTGAGAATCTATCATAGAGATCATTCCATACATCTCTTGTAGAATCTGCATAGATAATACTCCTACTAATATAAATATTAATAGAATTAAAGATCCAAGATAATACCATGTTGTTGCATTGTTTTCATAGCGGAAATCTAGCATTAGTATGTTTCGGCATCTCCACCTTTTCGTTAATGAATCCAAGCTTGTTCTTGGCACTCAAATCAATCTTCATAGCACGGCTCTACTGTTCATAGTTGTTGCCTTCAAGTACTTTGGACACAAGAACACGTCTAGGAAGATCAAACTGATGAAGCATAAACAGATCGGAGATGTTGTCCATCGTCTTCTTCAATTTCTCTTCTCCCATGTCTACAGCAGAAGTCGATATAAAACCTTGTAACTCTAATACCATGTAAAATTTATATGGAGGAATAAATAGAAAGAAGAAAAACTGTAGAAATTTTATGAATCTTTTGTGTCTTTACAATGAATGAATATAAGGGATTTATATAACCTAAAACCTAAACAAAGAATAAGAAACATAATTACAATTAAATGGGTATGATTTTTAAATATAGAAAAATATATACTGAATAGGAAATGTCCTAAATTTTACTCCACAAAATTCTCCACAAATTTTTCCATTATATAATGACATTCGAACCATTTGACATAAAAAAATGCTAAAGTAATTTCCATTGCAACAGACCATTGCCCAACCAACTGGTCAGCATGAATAGATGAACTTGCACTTTCACTGCTGTTATCATAGTCGAAGTAAAAACCATTCCATAACTTCCCATATACTTTTTTGGCCTTTTGAAACTTAAACAAAAAATAATCCGCAGCACCCACATCTCTAATTTCATGTGCCATAGTTCAGGCAGCCTGAAGAGCTGATACCTAGAGCCCATCACTATGCACTCATCCCAGAGACAAACCGTGTATCGTATGCCTGATTAGGTAAGCCTTCATTTTCTATCATCCTATCTCTATCCTTATTAAACTGATCCATAAAAGCCATTGCAACATAAACTGAAGGCCAAACAGCTTGCATAAACTTCTTGTCCCATGTGGCAACCATATCACTATTAACTTGCAGTACAAATTTTGGATTCAAATCTTTCCATCTATCTATATTATAGAGGTTATTTGCATTTATGGAGCTTTTTAACTTGGAAATTTCTATTAAAAATATGAATAATATGTTACAATTTTCAATTTGGAAATTTTTTTTATTGTTAATTTTTTTTAATTTCTAACTTCATTTTTTTTTAGAAAATCAACCATAAACATTTAATTTTTTCCATTATTATAATTAAATATTGAAACTCTAAAGTAGTTAATTTCATGAAAAATAAATATTGAAGGGGGTGAATATCAATTAATTAATATTTTTATTTTAATAACTTATAATATCTTATCATGCCATATTGTTAGTTAAATCATAGATGTGTGGAAAGAAAAGATGAAGCAAAATAAAATAAAAGATGAACGTTAACCTTCCTTTGGTAAATCTCTACTACATAATTATGTGACCAATGATGTGGAACATTTATTTATTAAAACTCACATAGGCTTAATATTGTAACAAATTAAAACCTTAGGTCTTTAATTATTATATATTATAAATTATCCAAATGTTATAAAAGTATATTACAAATTCTCACACATCAGAAAAACTTTAGATTATTTCTTACATAAAAAATTCATTTCATCAAAAATACTAAGAGTAAAAGTAGAAATATAAAAGAATTAATGTTACGATTAAAACTCATGCTCTCTTTTGAATAAAAAGATGCATTCTACCAAAATTTCCTATTTACTAATATATATATTTTTAATTAAATTTGCCCCTAATCAAAATTTTTAGTTGAATTACCTTTATTTATTAATATATTTATTAATACATATTTTAAGATTGCATTTGTATTTATAGATAGTGTGGTACCGCTATTTTAATAATAATCATTGAAAAAATTTGCTTGTATTATTAAATTGATTAACTTTCTTAACTTATATTTTAATATAATTTTATTTCCACCTCAGATCTATATATTTGAAATCATTGATTAGATATAGAAATGGAGTAATGTTTGATACTTTGATTTTGGTAAAATAAGAGCATCTTGGTGAGACGTGCAAACTTCGCCATTGCAATTGACGCAGATGGCGAACAGCCACGGAGATGGACGGCAACCTATCCAGATGCTGAACTGGAACACGTCATGGAGAAGGTTTTGACAACAGGAAAGCACCTGCTGATCCTTTAAAACTTGCAGCAGGAGCAGCAGAGAAGGTAAGAATAGAGGAACCGAGATGGAAAGCACCTTCTAATTCTTTAAAACCTGCAGCAGCAGCAGCGCTAACACACGAACTCAAGGAGAAAGCCACGGTTTTGAAGAGGAGGTTGGACTTGTTACACCTTGTTCTTTCATACCCGGTGAAAACAGAAATAGTCAAGCAGAGTCAGCCATGTCTTGGGAGCTATTTTCCCACCATAACCAGAAAATAAAACAGCTTGAAAATTTAATGTTTGATGAATCATCAAACATTTCCTATTCAGTATACCCCAAAAAAAAAAAAATGACTAATTCTTCGTGACAACAAAAAAAAAAAAAAAAAATCCTGATTCTTTGCATTGCTAAAAAATCACTGAATTTTAGTTATTTAAAAGTTGTTAAAAGTAACTAAAAATTTTTATTTATTTTGCCACTAGTGGAAAATGTCCGTGCAATATCAAGTAAAAATTTTATAAATTTATTAAATTTGTATTAAAAAAATAAGTGAAAGAATAAAATGACAAAAGGAAGAAATAAATAAAAAGCAAGATTCAAGCAAATAAAAGAAAATATGAAATTCGAGAAATACATCTTTATTTTAATCGATTTAAAAATATAAGAAAATAAAAATATTTATTATTGTATTAGTTTTTCAAATTTAATTAATTTATTTCTTACATTTTCTATTACGATCTAAAAAAGAGAGAAAATTTAAATTTATATCTCATTCTTTTTTAAATGATAAATTAATGAGCCAAATACAGCTTAATGAATGTGAGATAAAAAAATTTCACAAACATTGAATAAAATAATAAAAACATATAAAGAAAATAATTATGAAAGAAATATTTTATTATTATTTAAGTTGATTAAACACTATAATAAATAAAAGACAATAATCAATTTATTAGTTTTTAATTTCTTAACTTTCATTCATTTTTCTTTTATTTTCTATCATAACCCAAACAAAAGGATGAATTTTATATCAGTATCGCTTCTCAATTCTTTTGTAAAGATAGATAAAGGTGAGAGAGAAAAAAATTTGATAACATGAAACAAAAAAATGAAAAAGAAGAAAAACAATTAATAAAAAATATTTGAACTTGGTGAAAAATCTAAAACTTTAAAAGTACAAAAAAATGTGTTTGGAATAAGAATTTGATGTAAAAAATAAAAAATGAAATAAAAAGAAAAAGGAAAAGAAAAATATAGGAAACAATGAAAAAAATAATAAAATTGTTAATATATACTCTTATATTAATGAATTAAAAAAATAAAATAAGAAGTATTAATTAATATATTAATTTATTTAATTATATATTTATATTTAATAAATTTTTTTGTATTTTTGTATCATAAGCTAAATAAGAGAAGAAGTTTTGAATCTTTATTCCTTTCTTTTTTTATTTTTTTTATTTACGTGAAAAGAGAGATACAAAGACATGAGTGGGAGTGAAAAAATTAAATAAATATGAAATGATATAGTAAAAAAATAAAAATAATTAATAAAATAATATTTGAGTTTATCTAAAAAATAAAACTCTAAAAAAAAAATTGCAGCACTAAAGGACAAAAAAAAAATATAAAATAAGAACAAAAATGAAAATATTAGTTGAAATATGTATGTTTTTTTTTTTTTTGGTAAGTTGAAATATGTATGTTGAATCTGTATTGTGGTTTAAAAAAAAAAAAAACAGATTAGCACTTGAAGGACAAAAGGCACATTAACACTTGAAGGACAAAAGGACGGTTTTTGAAAATATTTGTTCCACAAATTAAGATCCAACAATAAGAATTATTTTTTTTTTCATTTAATGATTGAAATTATTTTTATATTTTTTACTTTCAGTTTAATTCTTATTTTAGTGGATCCTACTACTATTTATCTTACAAAACATGGGCGTTCTAAATTTCATCATATTTCAAATGTGGAAATCATATGTAAATCAAAATTATCAATTTAAATTCTGTCCAATTATGATTTCTAGGAAGTTGATCATTCCAAATTAAAGTACCATAATTTATGTTCTCTCTTATGGTGCTTATCAAAAATTAATTCGAGAAAGATATTAAAACACATGCAGTATATGTTAGAATTTAAAGTTTTAGAAAAAATTAAAACTCATAAATTATCATAATTTTTTTATTTGAATTATTTGTCCAAAATTTCAGTTATATAAGAAATTTAATACTAATTTTATTCAGAGTGCAGTAAGTACGGTTTATCGCTAGTATAAAACAAAGACAAAAATGAAAAAAAGGTAAAATATGTATATTGAAAAGACATACAAAAAAAGTAAAATGATAATAAATCTTAAATAGAAAGAAGGTCAAAATAAAAAAAATAAAAAAATGGTGCCAAAAGGCCTTTATTGTTGCTCTTAAAAAAATAAACAAACAAAAAATACAAAATGGCAAAATGATAATAAATAAAAACAGTATGAGCATAATTGGGAAAAAAAAATGCCAAATCGAGAGCCACATCTCCATTTATTGTTTATTCTTTACTCTTACTATATTAAAAATAAAGGGAGAAAATGGTAATAAGTAAAAAACAAGAGGCATAACCAAAAATAATTTAGGACGTTGAAAGCAAAAGCAATATTCCCACTCATTATATAGAAATAGACGCACAAAATTTTCGCCGCACTAAATTTTTGCCAAAAAATTACCAAAAATTTGGCTTCCAAACGGGCCTTAATAGTAGTGCCAATTGGGCAGTTGACACCTCTACCTAAGAATCACAATCCATCCCAGTTTCCTGCCATAAGATTCTGGACTAAACCAACTTTTATTGTAGCAAACAGATCAATTCAGAGCAGAGCTACATTTAATGAGATGCTCTTGGTAAAATAACACCATCTACGTTGTTCACGATTTGAATCCATGAAAATTGTACATATATCAATCGAACTATTTTTGGCAACAATATTCTGAAAAACCCACTAGGTAATGGATTATCACTGAAGGGTGGACGAACACCATGGATGAGTTAGTGCTGCTACTATTTACAAATAGCGAGATTGCCAGAGTTGTTAAAGCTTATTATGCATGAGCTGCTCTAAGGGCACATCGACCTCAGGAACTGCTTTGTCAAGACCCCGAGCAAGGTTTATGCCATCTCCAACAGGTCCAACTGCAATTTCTGCTCGTCCAGCCATACCGGCCTTTATGGCAGCTGTAACTACTTTTTGCAACTTGAGTATACCTACACGCCTTGAAACAACATAAAGAACAGCACAGGAGAACAACAGAAATCCAACAAGAAGTATCAACCTGCCCAGATAAAACTCGGATTGAAGGTTGCTTGCAGAGGTTATTCGTCACTAAAGAAAATAACACAAAAAAGAAGAATGCTTCCAATCTATGCCTGTCAAGGACATCTTGATGTTGGATGGTCGAGAGAAGGTTCCGGGTTCGCATCAGCAACAAGCGGTGTTCCTTGCATTCACTCTTAGCCTTCCTCAATACTCCTGTGGATTTCTCCGTGGTTTTTAAAGAATTTATTGTTACATTAGCATAGCGCTACAAAAACTACACCGTGATCTAATAAGGCTTCTATACTGTTAGAATATTTTATATTAGATATGAAATATTTTTTATATATATTACCTATACTAGAATATTTTTTATCTTAATTTTTAATAAGTAGTTAATTTTATTTTGATATGTAGATCATTACTATAAATACTTTTCATTGAAAGTATATATAAAGGCATCTTCTTTATCTTTATGATATATACAACAAGATGTAATATTATATTATCTTTCTCTCTAATTTATTATTTCTTGTCTTTTATTTTTTATTTCAATATGATATCAGAGCACATGATTTTCGATCCTAAATAATCTACATTTGAATCACAGTAAATTATTTTTTGCGTTATAATACTTCTCTAGTATTTTTTTTCTTTTTAGAATCTTGCTCTGCCCTAACACTACCACAACCACCACAGGATTCTTTTATCTTTTTTGTTTTTTTGTTTTCATAGTCTGAATTGATCCTTAGGTTTTTTAACACTTCTTATTTTGATTCAGACCTCTATTTCTTCGTATTTCACCGTCTCGGTATATATTTTTATTTAAGATGATCTCTCAACATTAAATTGTTTATCTTATTCACAGTATTATATTATTTATCCTATTCACAGTACTGTTTCTTGAGGGAATTAACTATAATATGCTAACAGATATCAGTCATTTTATTGGTCATAAACTCTGAAGAGTAAGATGCTGCTATTTTCTTTTGACGTTTTTTAGTTTTATCTTTCTTGTTCTATCTTTGCACACTGTATATTTTATTTGGTTATTTTTCAATCACCAATCCGAAAAATAATCATATTAGTGGCAGTACTCACTGTCAAAACTTTGTCACCGTCAGTAATTACATAACTCCAGATTCTACATTCACGACTTTTTTTACTATTCGGTTTAGCTATTTTTGGAATTCTCTTATTTCCAAACTCAAGATAGTAAACTCAAGTTGGTTTATTATCTTGAGTTTTAGGGAGAGTGTTAGACTATTATACATTAGATGTGAGATATTCCTATATATATTGCCTATATTATAATATTCTATATTTTAATTTTTAGTAAGTAGTTAGGTTTATTTTGGTACGTAAATCATTACCAGACATAACTCTCATTGTAAGTCTATATAAAGGCATCATCTTTTGACGTACCTCGGCTATGACGAACATGAAAAATAAAGAAAACAAACAAGAGAAAGCTGAAAAAAATATTAGGGTTTCAATATAATCAAGTCTGTCTTAAAACAATAACATAATGTGCTATTTATAGGCACCAACAGAAACCCTAACCCTAATAGATAAATCCAAAATAAATACAATTAAAATAAATAAATTAATAATAATCCAGAAAAATATTAATTTAATAAATAAACTAATAATAATAAAAATCATCATTGGACTTGGGCTTCCTATCTCGTCTAGGCCTAGATATGGGACTACTCCATGCTCCATCAGTCTCCCTGGGTTGAAAAGAACTCTGCTTCGAAGAGTGGGAGGAAAGGTAACAATCCAACAATGAATGATCCAAATGACGAAGTTCATCCTTTAGTATCCAAGTAACATCAGAATCAAGACGACCATGCCATTTGACAAAGAAGCGACGAAAACCACCATCTCAAGAAGTTACGAACTCATCATCAAGGATAGTATCCACAATTTCCTTAGAATACTGCAATGAAGGCATAGAAGGTGCACCTTTGCTAGCTCCATCTGCAGACACACTAGAAGGCAAAGAAGGAGGCTCAAAAGTGCCTCGGTAAGGTAGCAGATCTTCTACATTGAAAATAGGACTAATATCTATGTCATTAGGCAAATCAAGAAGATATGTATTAGATCCTAGTTTACAAATGATAGAATAAGGGCCCATGGCTCTTGCATAAAGTTTTTTTGAAAATGTTTTTGGAATTCTTTCAGGACGAATGCGAATCATGACATATTCACCAACATTAAATTCCCTAGATCTACGATGCACATCAACAGCTAGTTTATATTCTTCATTACTTAGAGAAATCTTCTACCTAATCTCAGCATGCAAGTCATGGATGTATTTTGCAAAGTTTTCTGCAGGTTCAGACACACGCATATGAGGTGGCAAATGAACAAGATCAATAGGTGTGCGGGGTGAGTAGCCATTAACAATTTGAAAAAGGACTTTTACCAGTTGAATGGTTAACAGAATTGTTATAAGCAAACTCAGCTGTTAGCAAAATTAAAACCCAAACTCCTTGTTTTACCCCAACCAAACATCTAAGCATATCACCCAAACTATGATTAACAACTTTAATTTGACCATCAGTTTGAGAATGAAAAGCAGATGAAAATTTTAAAATAGTTCCAAACGATTTCTAAAGAGTTTTCCAAAAATAGCTGACAAATTTCATATCTCGATTAGATACAATGGTGGAAGGCAAACCATGCAATTTAACAATTTCTCTGAAAAATAATTTAGCAACATATGAAGCATCATTGGTTTTGTTACACGAAATAAAATGTGCCATCTTAGAAAACCTATCAACAATAACCAAAATAGAATCATGCCTTCTAGCAGTCCTAGGCAATCCAAGAACAAAGTCCATGCTAACATCATTCCAAGGTTCGTGAGAGACCGGTAAAGGAGTATATAAACTGGTGTTTTGTTTCTTAGCCTTAGCTAACTGACATGTTATACATTGTGTAACTATTCTAGCAACATCATTTTTCAGAGAAGGCCAAATAAAATCTATCTTCAACCAATGCAATAGTTTTATCCCTCCCAAAATGTCCAGCTAAACCACCTACATACATCTCCCAAATTAACAAATCCCTAAGTGATGTTCGAGGTATGCACAATTTAGTCACTTTAAATAAATAACCATTTTCAACAAGAAAGTGAACATACTCATGACGGTTACCCTTACTAACCTCATCATAAATAATACCAAAGTTAGGACGTGTAGAATACTCATCTTTCAATCTATCAAACCCAATGACATAAGCACTCATACGATGAAGTGTAACAGTTACGATTAAGTGCATCGGTAGCTTTGTTTTCAATACCAGCACGATGGTTAATCACAAAAGAATATTCATTCAAAAATTCAACCCACTTAGCATGTCGAGCATTTAATTTCTTTTGTGAGTTTAAATATCTTAAAACTTGGTGGTCAGAAAACAACACAAATTCAGTAGGCAACAAATAAAACCTCCAAAAGCAAAGACTCTGCACTATAGCATAAAATTCCTTATCATATGTAGAATATCATCTTTTAGCATCATTGAGTTTTTCACTAAAGAAAGCTATAGGGTGACCTTATTGACTTAAGACACCACCAATACCTACAACTGATGCATCACAAGAAACCTCAAAAACTTTGGTAAAATCAGGATATCTCAAAATAGGTACCTCAGTCATTTTGACCTTAATTTCTTTGAATGCTTGGCTAGCAGCATTAGACTATTGAAACTCCTTATTTTTTAAACATTCTGTGATTGGAGCCATAATGGTGCTAAATCCCCTTATCACTACAACAATAAACACTTTTAGCGACCAAAAATTTGGTCTCGAAAAGTTATTTTTTGGTCGCTAAAACTTTTGCCAACCAAATATAATTTGGTCGCCTGTTAGTCGACAATTGCTAGTGGCAGAAGGTATTGACGACCAAAAATATATTTGGTCGATAAAAGTATAAATTTTGCCGACCAAACTATGGTTGGTAAAAGGTACGCCTTTGGCGACCAATATATATTTGGTCGGCAAAGGTTTACCCTTTAGCGACCAAAATTTTAGTCGTCAAAGATTAGTTTTTGGCGACCAATTGGTCACTAAAAAGGTCTTTAATTGGAAATTTGAATTAATTTAAAAAAATAAAAATTCAAATGTGGCACCACGTGGCATCATTTGTTGACCCGGCACCATGCCACATGGCAACTTGTGTTATGCCATGTGTCAACCTATGATTCCGCCACGTGTTGACCTATGATTCCGTCACGTGTCAACCTACTATTGCACCACGTGTTGAATCTATATTTTTGAGATTTTTCTTGTTGTTGCTGTGATTTGAACTCATGCCATTTTCTTTGGAAGTTCATGTGGTTGGCCACTAGGCCAACCTATTATCTGTATATATATTTTACACTTTTTTGTATATATAAATAAACCTTTATCACTTTTGGCGACCAATTAGTCGGCAAAGGTACCTCTTTAGCGACCATTGGTCGCCAAAAATGATAAAAAAATTTATGATTTTTATTTTATTACTTTAACTTTTTTGTAATAATTTTTTAACACTTTTGTCAACCAATTGTTTGCAAGAAGTGCCCCTTTATAAACTAATTAGTTAGCAAAATGATTAAAAAAATTTATTATTTTTATTTAATTATTTTAACTTTTGTTTCAATAATTTGAAATCATAAACAATATATGAAACTATATAGATATTTAGTAAATAATTTATGAATAACTATTATATTTAACTAAAAATAATTTTAAATATTTTTTTATTTTCCTCTAATTCGTATGCGTAGCACATATTTGATACATATCTTTAATTTAGTTATATCATGGCTCACTATATATATTTTTTTCTTCATTTTGTATTTATATTTTTAAAAATAATTTGGTCACATTTAGTTTTAGTTTTAGAAAATTATTTTTAAAAAGAAAAATTTTTGAAAACCATTTTAAGAATTTATTTCTAATAAAAAAAATATTTTAAGTGATTATATTTGGAAATAAGTTCTAAAAAGATAAAGAAATGAAATTACTTAAAATTAATAAATAATATTTGTTATTTTATTTTTAAATTTAAAATAATGTCACTTTAATATAATTAATATTAAATTACACTAAACAATTATTAGATATTAAAACGTTTAATATTCACTTGATTATAAGTCATACAAACTATAAAGGTTACTCCAACATATTTACTTTGAAAATAAAATGATTATATATTCAAATTATCTAAATTTGATTTGGTGAATTTAGTTTTAGCATTAATCTAGTAACATTCTTTTATTGATCTATGATTATAAATTTTGATAATTTTTATAAATTAATTAAAATTAATAAATAAACGTTAAAATAAAATTTATGAAATCTAATTTAAATAATACAAAGGGATAAATAAATTTGTTTGAGAGAAAGATAGAGAAAGAAATAAAATTTACTTATTTTTATTTATCCATTTCATTTTTTTAGCGACTAAATTAATATTTGGTCGATGAAGAGATATTTTGCCAAGTGCTTGGAATTTAGCAATCAAACTTATTTGGTTGCTAAAAATGAATGTCAAAAATTATGAAAATATTCCGTGACCAAATGTTTTGGTACCCAAAAGCATTGTTGGCGCCAAAGGGTGGAGGGAAATATTTTTGAACTCTTTAGCGACTAAATTAATATTTGGTTGGTAAATATTAACTTTTAGGGACCAATTGGTTGCCGAATGCCTGGATTTAGTGACCAATTTATATTTGGTCGCTAAAAATAAATGTAAAAAATTATGAAAATATTCTGTGACCAAATGTTTTGGTAGCCAAAAGTCATTGTTGGCGACAAAGAGTGGAGGAAAATATTTTAGAACTCTTTAGCGACTAAATTAATATTTGGTCGGTAAAGGTTAACTTTTAGTGACCAATTGGTCGCCAAATGCCTGGATTTAGTGGCCAATTTATATTTGGTCGCTAAAAATAAATTATTAGCGACCAAATGATATTTAGTCAGTAAAAACTAATATTTAGGGACCAAATTTAGTTTTGGTTGTGAAAAATGGTCGCTAAAAATGCATTTTCTTGTAGTGTATGAATCTCCTATAGAAAGAAACTAAACCATGAAAACTACGAGCCTCAGTGATAGATTTTGGTTTAGGCCACTCCCTAATAACTTTAACCTTTTCGGGATCAATTGAAATGTCATGTTCAGACACAATAAAGCCTAAGAAAAGCACATGTGATTGCATGACAGAAGACTTCTTAAGGTTAACATAAAGTGTCGCCTCTCGAAGAGTGATAAAAACCTGTTGAAGGTGTTCTAAATGCTCTTCTTTGGATTTTCTATAGATTAATATGTCATCAAAGTAGACCACCAAAAATTTATCAATGAAAGGCTGTAGGACATGGGTCATAACTCTCATGAAAGTACTAGGAGTATTAGGCAAACCAAAAGGCATAATTAACAACTCAAACAAACCATCTTATGTTTTAAATGTAGTTTTCCACTTATCTCCTGGCCTAACACGAATTTGATGATATCCATTACGTAAATCTATCTTAGAGAACCAACTAGAACCAGCTAATAGATCCAACATATCCTTAACGTGAGGGATAGGAAATCTATATTTGATTGTGATCTTATTGATGGCTTTACTATCCACACACATTCTCCAAGATCCATCTTTCTTTGGTGTCAACAAAGCTGGTACAGCACAAGGACTAAGGCTATGCCTAACAAATCCTCTCTCTAAAAATCCTTCTACTTGCTTATTCAACTCATCTCTCTTCTTAGGATTCATCCTATAATGCGGAAGGTTAGGCAGTTGAGAACCTGGAACTAAATCTATAGCATGTTGGATGTTTCTTAAAGGTGGTAGTTCACTAGGTAACTCATTGGGCACCACATCAATAAAATCATCGGATAATTTCATCACTTCCAAAGGAACATCAGCAATCGAAGAATCAGATGAAACTTCTTTTGCTACTAAAGCTAAGCACATACTAGGCTCAATTCTCTCTCTTTCAAACTTCTTACATTTTAAAATATGCAAATTCCATTTAGGAAGTTTAGAGATATCATGTTTAAATGATAATTTTGATTTACGACTACATTCCATTTTGATATGTTTCCTCTACAGTGTGGGGTGCATGTAATTTAACCATCATTTGAATATGAAACCTAAGACCATTGACAAAACGGGTGCAAATAGCAAATTGATCCTCAGCATGGAACTCACTACACCTAAGCCTAGCTTCCTCAAATTTAGCAGAATATTCAGCTACACTAAGAGTCATTTGTTTTAGATTAATCATGTTGGAGAACAACTGACTCTTATATGATGGAAGAATGTAAACTTTGCTTTTATAACAGCCCATTGGGTGATGGGTGGTTGACCCAAACGAATCATGTCTTGCAACACATTTTGCTAGTACATTTTAGCTGAATTGGTTAATTTCATTTTAGCAAACCTAATACGTTCACTATCTATCATTTCATACCAATCAAAATATTCTTCAATAGCAACTAACTAATCGGAGAAAGCATTAGGATCCATTCTACCATCAAATTTAGGAGCACTGACCTTGACTTTTTTGTGATATCTCTTGGAGATTGTCTAACCTGCCTATCTTGATCTCTATCCTAATTACCATTAACCCTATGCTGGTATCGCTAAGGAGCGCTATCCTCTCTCACCTGATCTGGTGGGTGATTTTGCCTTGGTGGTTGGTAATCTAGTGGAAAGTTAACATTGGCAGGTTGAAACTGGTCACCAAGGTTGAACTGAGGCCTCCTATATCGGTTAAACTTGTATGAGGTTGAGCAATTGAAGTACTACCCAAGTTTATTCTACCCAAATTATCATGCAAACCGTTTGTGAATTCATCAAATTGATGTGAACCCCCAAAATGACTTGAACCCTCGGTGTGTGCTGACACAAAGAGTTTTTCTAACAGTTTCATCAACATATTTACCTATCTCATGTTTACCCAAATGTTTTAAAAGCAAATCTATTTTTTGATTCATTGCATGAGTTTGTTGTTCGAGGGCAGATTGACGTTGAGTCAATTGACCACATATTAAATTTAAATTACTCACCGATGCAATGACTAAATCAAATTATGCTTTATTTGCATCATGATGACGGGTAATACATGCTAGACTATCATTTAAATCTTTAGATAAGGCTTGTAGTCGTAAATCAAAATTATTAAGTCTCTCGATTGGGTCTTTTGTGTTAGATGAGGAAGGTTCAATGGTGTCACTTTTTGTGGCTGACATGTTAAGTTAAAATCTAAAATTTCACTAAGTAAAGAAATTTATAAACGATATGCTGATGTGACAAACACAAAGCTAAAAAAATTTTAATGCGATTATATGCCACAATTTGCACGAATCATGAAAGAATTAACTAAAAACAAAAGAAATTTTTTTAATACTCTTTATGCTCTATCAAATAAACTGGAATAAAAAACACTAAAACAAAATATACCTAAATATCACAAATATTAATTGAGTTTTCAAAATAAAAGAAAATTTACTTCGTTGAAAGAGCTTTGAGACGCCTACAATACCATAGTATTGTTGTAAGGGAACCAAACAAGGTGTGTGATTTTTTTTTTCGCGGTGGGTTGTTGTCAAATACCTAAATCCGTTTGTTACCAATTGTTGTGTCTTGGCGTCAAATCAATGCATTGGAAAGGTGGGCTTGTTTCGTCGTGGCGTTCAGCAAGTCGGACCAGAGGTTGCCGGAGTCACCAACGAGTTCGTTAGAGGTGTGGTGCCAATGGTGGGGTTCGTCGGAATTGGGTATCGCTGGGAATAAACAAAAGTGTACTCGAAGAGGTTGAGAGCGTGTAGGGCACGTGTGGCGGCTATGACTGCAGTTGCGGCCAGGGTTTGAGATGAACAATAAGTTTTCGTTGATTATAGATTGATTTGCTCTGATACCAAATTGATGTGGTTCGGCTATAACGAACAAGAAAAACAAAGAAAACAAACAAGAGAAAGCTGAAAAAAATATTAGGGTTTCAATATCATCAAGTCTGTCTTAAAACAATAACGTAAGATACTATTTATAGGCACCAATAGAAACTCTAACCCTAATAGATAAATCTAAAATAAATACGATTAAAATAAATAAATTAATAATAATCTAGAAAAATATTAATTAAATAAATAAACTAATAATAATAAAAATCATTATTTGACTTGGGCTTCCTATCTCGTCTAGGCCTAGATATGGGACTACTCCATGCTCCATCATCTTTACCTTTATGATATATACAACAAGATGTAAACATTATATCATCTCTCTCTCTAATTCTATTATTTCTTATCTTTTATTTTTTATTTCAACACATACAATGAGAAGTTAATCTAAGAATAATACATCTCATTATTATCCATGATCTAGAAAAGCTTCCCTGCAAGAATGACTAATCTAAGAAGCACAAATGTAAATATACGACGAAGACACAACGCAAATAGATTAGTAAAGAAATTTTCGAAAGACAAGACACAGGAAAGATATATATCTTTCTATGTAACATAATGAAAAAAAAAATGAAATATAACACTATGCAAAATCAATTTTGTCCAGAAATAGAGTTTTGCTTTCAGATTTTTATTGAAAAATTATCCTCACTAACGAAGTTCCAATTGTTACTAAAGAGACCCGCCACATCCAAGATGTGTCCTTAAGTGAGAAGAGGGTTTCCGCAAACAGCGAGTCGAAATGTAAAAAAAAAACAAATAAAAATATCAAGTGCTCGATGTGTATCCTTGTCCCTTGTATGTGGGACACCAACACTCCCTACAGGGTGTCCATCATACAGGCACGGGCTTCAATGCTATCAACATTGTCGTTTGAAATGGGCTAGAGTGGTCACTCACAATGCATGAAGACAGAGCCGGATACTCTTAACGGAGGAAATGCCCGACGATCAAATTTCTTACCATCTACCATTGGCTAGAAAGGCAGTTTAAATATTTAACCATGTAGTCCATTGTTTCCGAGAGGTTTTGGATTCAAGATTCAAATTTCAACAAATCAAAGTGATTCAAGTGTAGCAGGAGCCTTTTATTGAGTCCATGCATGCTCTTCCAGAGAAGAGTCGATTCCATCTCATGTTGGGTACTTCCTTTCTGCCCTTCTTTGAGCCCAAAAATAGAGGAATATAAGAAAATACTGAGATGAAAAATATAATATGTCCAAAAAGGAGCGAGATTAACTTTTGTCCGTATAACCGAGGTGCTCAAGGACGGATCACTAGCAAGCGCTTCATTTGGAAAGTAGAGACAATCGCTTTCTAAACACCTGGCAAGCCACCCAGAAGTGGTAAAGAAAAACCTGTTAGGCCAGAAAATTAAACACACAAGTAACATGGTCCGATAATTGTATACGTATACAAGAGAAGAAATTCATTAAATGAATCAAACCCGAGAAAAAAGTTACGAAGGCATAATTTCACCAAAATTCTCTAATCCTCTTTGTATTTCTCTCTCTATTTTTCTCTCGTCCGACCACACATCTCTAGAGCTCTCTTCCCTTTTAATTTATACACACAACAATTAAGAGAGGATTAATGACAGTCAGTGTTGGTGTTTACCAAAGCCACTAAGTTTTTACAATAATCACCCATTTACCCAAGTCTCCTGGCATTTGTAACCGTCACCCATTAATGGTGACCTTCAATCTTCTTCTTCTCACCCATGTGGGCGGATCAGACCCAGCAAAACCAAGGCGTCCAAGAGAAAGTGTGTGTTCTATAGCGTTGGTTAGAGTGTTCTATATTCGGAGTAAATGGGAGGAAATTGGATAGATGCTAAAATCCTTGAACCAACAATCGAGTAACAGCTAAAGAAGGCTGGCACATGTATGGAAGGGATAAAACGAGGGAGGGAACATCTATGGAATGTCTCTTCTGTTAGAGCAACGCCGGAAAGCTACCTTGAGAGTTCAAAACACACACTAGCAAGGGTCTGCAAACTAAGGAAGAGGAGATGTGTGACCTTGGACAGTTGGGACCTAGGAAACCATATTAAATGTGTGGAATGGTCTCTCTCTTATATGGCTGACGGACAACCTTCAAAAGGACGGATCGGTAGCTCACCGCGCCCTTTCTCTTAATATCCAGTCCACTGACCTCATAAATGGTTCTGAGTCCTGACTAAGGGTCTTTCGTGGAGGAGTATCCTAAACTTGAGTTTTACTTAGTTAGGAGAGCAATAACCCCAAGGGGTTAGATGGGATGGTCTTGGACTGGGATTTAGGGGCTTACCACTCCAAGGTCTCAAGTTCAAGTCTCCTCTCTAGCAAAACTTGGGGCCAGCCTCCCGGGCGCAAAGCGTAGTAAAGGTTGGTAGGACGGGCCTCCTTGGCTGGACGAACCGTATCCAGTTCTTGGGTGTGGGTCCGACTCCCCGCCGCTACGCGAGTTCGCGATTTACCGCTATACATGTTGAGGGGCCGGTATGTGTGGCACAAACCAAAAGAGATTCACTCTCTAGGGGTTTGGCCTAGGGAGTGAATCTCTCGAGATTAAATCTTTTTTTTTTTTTTTTTTAGTTAGGAGAGCAAAGGGAGATGAGCAGTCCACTAAGGGGCCTTCGTCCGGGACATGAAGTAAGCCTAGTGGCTTTAGGGCTTTAGGGCATTACATAGGGGTTGCATTATATGTCAATTAATGTTATTTGGGTCTTACATAAGTTCTATAATACCTGTAGAATGTAGCTCTAATGGTTAGCCCAAGAAGTTAGTGTCATGGCCATAAGGCCTCTGGTTTAATCCCTGTTGGTGATATTAATCTATGAGGGACCCCCGAGGAGCGAAGTTTGCTTTACCCAGCTATGGAGGCGGGGTAATGTAGGTCCCCTAGAGTTTACACTTAAAAAGCCAGTGTTCTACCGAATGGTGATTATTTTTTTCTAAAAAAAATGTCTAGAATGTTCTAATTAGCAAAAGTTTACTATTTATCTATTTGAGTAAAATTGGTTACAAGAATAAATTAGTTTATTCACACTTGAATATGCACAAAATGTTTCCTTTTCAAAGATTGTAGAGTATATAAAATTTGAAATTATCTCTATGTGAATTTTCCTAACCCTTTCAAGTGTGACGCACATCTTTCCTCGTCTCTACTTGTCAAAATACCTAACTTTGATTCTTGGTTTACAGTTCATAACCCTTGTTTAACACATCGCTACGTTGTTCGCATATTTTTATTTTTTGTCAAAGCTATCAACAAAACAATAAAAAAGAAAGCCAAACATAAATAAATTTCAATATTTTCAACACAAGATTCATTGTTCTATATTTAAACAAAGTAAAATTAAAAATATTCAATAGAACTACAAGTTAAATAAAAAAAAAACTGTGGCTTTAAGCCATCAAACTGCATCAATTGAAGCCTTAAGCCTTAAACGATTGGCTTTAACTTTTTTGGGGTGTACCTTTCAACAATATGTTTTATATGTTGAGATGGCTTCATTAAATCTTGACATAAACTTTGAGCAAGTTTATGAATCGAGTTTGAGAGCTTTTCCACATTATTCAAGAAAGTACAATTGTCTCCATCTTTAACTTTTTCCATTATTGAAATCTATAATCTTAAATACAGTTTGTCCGAAGTGTCCTCTTAACTTATTAGATAGAAAACATGGTAAGGAAAATGTAGTATCTTTAGTTGGATAATATTCTAACTGTGAAGGAAATGAACAAAACCATGATTGTTGATAGCGGCATGGATGAGATGGTGGTCCAAATTTTGGATATTTGCAATTATACATTGGTATGGACCAACCATATATAAACATGCTTAATTTTATCTTGTTGATTTACTACATACTCCAATATTTATTGTCGTAATTTTGGATCTCATTCTAAGCATTTTATATCAATATTCTTAGATTCAATCCTTTGAGATTTGGGAGGATGATTTTAAGTTTTTTATATTTTCCTCTTAAAAAAAGAGTTAATTGTTGTCTTTCTCATCTTGATTACTCAAACAAAAAATACATAAAAATTATTTGTATCAACATAAATATGATTCTAATTTTGTCGATAAATATGTCCTTTAATTTTATCAACTAACAATAAAACACTATCGTTGGCTTGGTTCAATGGAGCAGGGGTTGAGCTCAAGGCTTGGGTGATCTACCAGGTCGCGAGTTCGAATCCCATCAAACTAGATAATTAAGTGGGGGACCGTGATATCGGAATGCGCTAGTCTCCCCAAGGGTTTGTAGCTTGGTGGGTTTGAAAGGCCCAGCGGGTGATTTCCCCCGTCAAAATAAATTCAATCACTTCTGATTTTTTGAACTATTCAAATAATCCAATAATATTTTTAATGAATATCAAATAAATAAAATAATAACATGTCATATACATTCACAAAACAATATTATAGTTTTTTGAAAGTGTTATAGTTTTTTTTTTTTTTTTTTTTAGGATGTCATAATATAACAATCATAAAAAAAATGAAATGAAATTAATTAATAACATAATTTTAAAATTTTAAATATAAAAATTGTAAGGGAATAAGAGTGATTGACCAAGCTTCAAATGGGCTTTAAGATTTCAATAAAGCAATATGAACTTCTTTTCAACAAGGTGGTTTTTATGGCCTGTGATTTTTGGGATCAAACCTTCAAGAGAACAAATTAAAAAAAAAATCAATATATATGCATATTGTTAAAATTTAGTTATTAAAATTTAAGCTATGAAAAATACCTGAAAATATAGTGTAAGGTTTTATAATGACATTCATACAAAATCTCAAATCAAATATAACAAATTTGATATTTCTTAAATTAAAGAGAAGAGAAGATTTGTATATTTACTCAATTGAAGATTTTCCAAATTGACGAGTTTTCAAAAGATCACAATCACAATATTGTATTCCAAGTCAAAGCCGAAGAGAATATAATTCTACGTAGACTAGAATTCAGATATAAATAGATGTAAAACATTTCAATACATATCGTAAGCAGCACATAGGGAGTGCGCAGCTGCACCACATTGGTGCTGGGAGTCCACAGGATATGTGAGGGTTTGCTCATAATGATAGTTGGTCTAGAACAGATTCTAGTAGATTTCGCAACCCGGTCGATGGAAGCTCGATGGTTCGAGCTATGTATTATTTGGAAAAAGATGTTTCTATTTAGGAAATCTATTTTGGAAGATTCTGTGTTCATTTAGAAAATTTGTTTTTAGGAAATATATTTATATATTTGTGTCCTAATAGGAATAGGATTTTGTAAGAGTTCATATATATCCACCCAAGCTTAATGTACAATATGGAATTAAAGGAGCATATTATAAAGTCTTGTGAGAGAGAGATTTTTTTCCCTTGTGAGCTTACAGGTCTTTCTCTTATTTTTTTTTTGTGATCTTCTTTTACTTTCTGTGTGATGCAAAAAGCCAACTTGTAGGGCTAGTTAAGTGATTCGAGTAAGATTAGCGAAAAAATTTGTTCTAGTGATTCGTAGAAAATTCAAGTAGTGTCTTGTAACCCGTTACTAGTGAGATTTGTAATAAAGGTTTTTCTCCCTGTGACAGGGTTTCTTTGTTATTTCTTTTGGTGTCGTTTTATTTATCTTGTGTGTGAATACTTGGTTTTGAATTTTCAATTGATATCAAAGCAGGTCACTTTACGTTCTTAAGTGAGATCAAATCCGAATCCATGGATCCACCTTTTAAAACCCTAAGTGACATTGAGATATGAAATCATGAGGATGATGATTCTGAGGATGAATTTAACAACAATTTTCAAGAAGCGTACAACAGTATCTTTGCAGAATGCTGTGATCTAAAGAAACAAAGACTAGCATAACATAAAAAAAAAAACGGCAAGTTGAGGAGTGAAAAAGATGCCTTGAAGACTGAGAATGAAAAACTTATAGGTAAATCATCTTCTTTTGAATCTGATATAATTTCTGAGTCTCAAAATGTGAAAAAATTCAAAGCAAAGCTTGAACAAAAGAATAAAGAGATTGAAGAATTGAAAAAAAATCATTGGGGAATTGTGTGCAAATATCAATGAGTTGAAAGAAAAAGTAAAGGATGATGAGAATATAATAGAGAAGATGAATTCCAATTCAAACAAGATTAAAGAGTTTTAGAGCAAATACAGGCCACATGGAGATAAATTAGGCCTAAGGTACACTGGGGAGAAGATCACATCAGTTGCACCAAAATCTTCTCCAGTTGCTCCAAAGGTTGCTATAAAGTCTACTACAACTCTGAAGATCATTCCAAAGTAGGTAGCGACACCAAAGAGGAGTGCCCTAAAGATCATACATCATCAGTATCCTTCTCCTATGGTAAAAGGTACACGTTTTGTTAAACCCCAATCATTTGTACTAGTATGTCACCATTGCAGAATCAAAGGTTATATTCGTCCCAATTGTCACAAATTATATGGTCTCCCCTTGAAATATCTAAAAAATTTTCTAAAAACTCAAAACCTAGAGTTCATATGACAAATAGGTTTCAAGCCTTTTCTGATTTTTTTGAAAATACTTTTGAAAACTCAAGTTATTTTCAAAAACCTAAAAATCTGAATTTTTCAATTTTTAAACATGAAAATTTTCAAAAAAAAAAAAAAAAAGAATTCAAATTTTAGTAAAAATCAAAGGCATGAGAAAAATACCATCAAGACCACTTTCCCAAAACTAGGGCTATTTGGATTTGAAATTTTGAACTTTTTACCAAACCCTTCGACAACTTTCGCTTTGAATCTCTTAGGAAGTTTTTTGGTATTTATGCACATCATTAATTTAAAAAAATAAAAGGGGGATAGGAGTTCATTATTTGTTTTAAAGATATTTTATGACTTTTATCTCCTTATATGTGTGTCAATCATTCAATCAAATTATTTGTAATGGATTAAAAATTCGTACTTCCATCTGAATTGAAAAAAATGTTTTGGTGAACTTCGCCATAATTTTAATATATTTCTCTAAACACTTGACTGATTTCGCATATAGTTTTTCCTCCATAGATCTTAAATTATTGTTTAACGTGTTTAAAAAATGTTGAAGAAAAAAATATCTTATCTTGAAAAGGGCTACCGGTGGAACTCATTGATTGTTAAGAGAAAAGTTACTTACCCATAAACATATGAAAGCCGTCAGAACCTTAAAAGGGATATACATGAAGAATTTTGGTTGGATTAAAAAAAATTGCTTTTGATTCACTTAGTGCATCAAATTTAATCGCTTAATCTTATGATTTGTTTGAGGGGAAGCATATATGTTTGATTAGCTGTAATTTCACATGCGCACAAGTATTTTCTTTCGATTTTATGGCTTAATTCATCTCATGAGCAAACTTGGAGATTTATTTGGAAAGATGAAATTTGTCCATTTAAATTTATAAAGATTGAATGATTGATTTACATATTTGGATATAGGTGAAGTAAAATTTTTTTAATCTATTTAGCGAACTTTCCTATAATTTTTTTTACATTTTTATTTTATTTAAAATTTTTTTGTGTACAAAACTAGCCTTACAAGAATTTTCCAAGAGATGTTTGCATGGAAGGTGCTGAAAGATTGAAACCTCGAGGAAATCCAGTAATTTGTTTTCAATACGTTTTCTTACTCCCTTATTATTTTCTTCTAATGGTTCATCGTCTTATTCTTTTATCATTTTGTGAGCTTGTCAATTTATATCAAAAAGGGAGAGTAGAAAATTTCAAATTGGTGTGATTTTATTTTAATATTTTGTGGTCTTATGATCTTGGAACTTGAATTTGGAATTTGAACTTGAATGTTATTTAAAATTTTTTGCCATATGATGCCCTGATGTCTTTGTTTAAGTAGTGCAGATTTATTCTGAAATTTAATTTAAATTTTGATATGAAATTGCTAAGGGAGAGATTGTAAGATTTTATAATGGCAAATATATACAATATCTAAAATTAAATATGACAAATTTGAATGTTGCCTAAATTAAAGAGAAGAGAAGATTTGCATATTTCTTAAATTGAAGATTTTCTAAATTGGAAAGTTTCCAAAAGAATACAATCACAATATTGCATTCTTAGTCAAAGATCGAATAGAATATAATCTTACACAAACTAGGATTCAGATATACAAAGACGCAAAAAATTCTAGCATGCATTGCAAGCAGTAGGAAGGGAGTGCTTGGCTATGCCACATTGGTGCTGGGAGTTCACAGAATGCACAAGGGTTCACTCGTATTGATAGTTGGCCTAGAACGGATTCCAGTAGGCTTTTTTTTTTTTTTTTTGGTAATTGGATTCCAGTAGACTTGATAGCCCAATCGATGGAAGTGCGATGATTCGAGTTATGTATCATTCGGAAGATTCTATTTTCATTTAGAAAATTTTTTATTAGGAAATCTTTTTGTATATTTGTGTTCTAATTGGAATAAGATTTTGTAAGTCTATATATATGTACCCACGCTTAATGTACAAAATGGAACCGAATGAGTATATTATAGAGCTTTGCAAGAGAGAGAAATTTTCTCTTGTGAGCTTATAGATCTCTCTCTTATTTTTCTTTGTAATCTTTCTTTACTTTTTGTGTGATGTAAAAAGTCCGCTTGTAGGGTTGGTTGAGTGATTCGAGCAAAATTATTGAAAGAATTTGTATGAGTGATTCATATAAAATTCAAGTAATGTCTTGTAACCCACTAATAGTGGGATTTGTAGTAGAGATTTTCTTCCTATGAGAGGGTTTCCTTATTTTTTTTTTTGGTGTCATTCTGTTTATCTTGTGTGTGATTGCTTGGTTTAGAATTTTCACATTTGAACTAAATTTGTCTAAATAAAAAACTTTTTGTCCATGGTGAGAATCTAAATTTCACCAATGATATGTTGGTAGGGAGAGCGAATATTTGAGAAAGTTTTATATATCTATTTTGAGAGAAATGATTTGTAGGGAGTGGGAGATGGAAGAGTGCAACAAGTGAGAGAAGGTAAAAATGATAAGGAAATGGAGTATATAAGGAAAAATGTGAAGATGTGATGATTGATAATATAGGAGAGTGAAATCTCTAGGGTGGAGAACTAAGAGAGATCTGTGGGTTTGTAAAAAAGGAAAAGTAGGTTTTTGTTTTTTTATTAATTTTTTATATAAGTCCCATTATAAAAAGTTAAGTTAGATTAGCTTTTTATTTATAAAAGGAGAGCCATTGTTAATGGAGCATTTATTTTTAGTGAAATATATCATATATGTATAAGTAGAATGCAAAAACTAAGGGCCATGGCCATTTTTGGCCTCACACAAGCCTCATCACTGACTCCAAGCCATGAAACTTCGTTGAGGTCAATCTAGATCTTTCTTGCATTTATCAATTTCAAATCATTCCCGTTGTCCCCTAAATTTTCTTGTGCATATAAATCATTGTAGTAGCTATAGAAATATTTGGCCACCCAACTATTCAACAGATTGTCTGAATCAATCTTAGAGTCTGCAGGATATAATGCACAATAAAGAATGTCTCTTTTTTTTTTTTTGGGTGGATATCATCCAAGCGATTGTAACATTTTTTTTAAACTGTGAAAAATTTCAAAGATGTCTTGGCATTCTTTCTGAGTCTGCACACTCCAGTTATCATCCCTAAATAGCCTAAATACATCATGATACACTATGAATGTTTTTGTTCCTATTACAATCAGGAATGGAAGACAAAGACACTACTTGCATAATCCCATTGCGAGTGCCTTCTTTTCTTGAATTCTAGTAAATTTCGGGCCATTGAAGACACGTTCAAACATCTTCCATGCCTCTAGCATTGGCATTAGTTTCACCTGGATTATCCTGTCAGTGTTGAAAGAACCCATTGACAACCAAGGACCATGTAGACATGACCTACTTGTTAGAACAATCTTCCTACGAATCTTGCCACCATGAGGGATTTCAATTTCATCCAATTTTAAATTTTGTTTCACACCATCCAAAAGTAGGAGACTATTCATTCCCTCCAGCTTCCTCTTGATTATAAGGGAAACTTCTTCAACATCATAGACACCTTCTATATTTAGATTCAATCTTTGCACAACATCTTGTTGTAATTGCTCTCTACTCTTGTTTTTTTTTTTTTTGGTTTGTAGCTCTCTACTCTTGTTGCTCCCTTCCATTTCTGTTAAAACATTTAACCAGATGATGCTATTAAACGTTAGATGCCAATACATATGCGATGCGTGTTGTTACAGGCTTACAATTTCATGCCTTGACCCGTGTGGCATTTAGACACTTTAACCTCTTGTTGAAGTGCTAAGTCAGCCTACCCTTACTAGGAAGCTAAGAGCTCTCACAAAACTCACAAAGAACTATATGGAAAAGACACTTCAAGAGAACGAAAGAAAGAGAGCACACAAGAGACTTGGAGAAAGCTTTGCATTACTCAAACTTCGATGGTTACAAAAGAGGGGGATGGCCCCTATTTATAGCTTTCCACCTCAAGGGATGGTACAGATTTATTCGATCTAACGATGGAGGCTGAGGTTCTAGAATTCTCCACAAAAGTATATAAGATATTTACAGGATGTGCTTCCAAAGGAAGCTTCCCTACATATTCTAGAATTCTCTACAATTATCTAGCATATTTACAAGAATTGCCTAAAATGCACAAGAGTATTCTAGAATGAACAAGGTTAGCCTAACATGGCTTAGAGTTCTCTAGAAAATTTCAAAGTAATGCCATCTTACTATAGCCATTTAGGCATCTGTAAGACGCCAAGTAGGCACTAACATGACGGGTTTTGACAATTTGAATAGTTTTTTTGTATTAATAATCAATAAAATTATAAAAAAATAATAAAAGTGTCTCAAATAGTAAAGATTAGTAGTTAAGGTTATGTCAGTAAATAATACATAATTAAGGAGTATTAAAAGAAAATAAAAAAGTTACAAAATTAGTAGGTAATTAAAAAGTATTTAAGGTAGATAAAAATATAAATAAGTAAAATTACGTAATTATGTAATAGGTATAAAAAATTATTTTTTAATATCATTAAAATATAAGTAGTTATAGAAAGTTAAAGGACATTATAGTGAAAAAACAAATTTACCAAAAATTGATTCATAAAAATTAATTTTACCAAATTTTGGTGTTTACCCTATAATAATAATATAGATTTTGACAACGTATTTGTCATCATTCACATTCTTTATTACCGTAGTTTTCCCACCCCCAACCGTTCCGTGAATGCAGATCAGTTTAACTTTACGGTTTCTCAATAACTCCAATACATCCACAAATGGCTTTTGAAAGTACTTAAAATCTTTGATATCCGGTGGGCATAACTTCACAACACGTTCCCAAATCTCATTCCTATCGATTGTAATGTTAGTTTCGTTAGTACGCGAAGAGTGTTTTGTTCGGTAAACACTTACAGATATTTACTGCTAAAGATTAACCAGCCGAGACCATTTCAACAGCCAATTCCATTGAGAAAAACTATAATTGTAAGAGAAGATTATAAAATAATTAGCAAGCAACATTAGTTAAATAATATATAGCGACAATGGACTAAAACTAGTAATGCACAGCCAGAGTTATTTATATTTATTTCCAAATCTTGGCTCAATTATTTTATCAAATACCACCGATATAAGCCACACCAGTTGTGTTGCCTCTGCCTCTGGTGGCTGCACATTGCCAATGGTGAAGTGAGAACATTATTAATTTATTATCTGGGAGGGGGCAATTCAGGAGTGATAAAAATAAGAATTCCCTCCCACTTGACATAGATGGAGATTTGATGGCTTAGTTAAAATAGTACATTGTCTCCAATTTTATGAAATAGGTATGCCCCTGTATATTTTGTACATTTATTTATATTATTTATAGTATATTTCTTTTATTTTTCAAAAAAAAAAACTTGGAGGTCCTTTGATCAATGAATTTGTTCAATTTAATAAATTTAACATTTTTGTTACTTACTAATTTTTTATTTTTTTATCTCAAATTGGGTATTCAACGAGTACTTAACGGATAATTTGATCAATTAAACATAAACGAGTTTGGGACGGATTTCACGGGTTTGGAACAGGACAAGTTTCGAATTCCAACTAAAAAAATTAAATGGGTTTGAGACGGTAATGGTAAGTAAAAAATAAATAGGTTTAGTAATGAGATTGACTAATTAGGCGGGTACTCTACCCATTTGCATCCCTAGTTGTGAGGGATACTTAAGACGTTTACTAAATTTACTTCTAACTTTTTATTTTTCCCCCTTAATTTATTAGTGTGGCAGTTGCTGTTGCATTTGGCTGCAACTATAGCAAATTCAAAATTTGAAACATTATGACTGTTCATTCTCTATTCTTTCTAGTATTATTAGGGGTGGATATTGAAAATTTTTTGAAAATAGTAGTGCTCAGTGTTCTTAGGCTTATCTCAATCCCAAAAGCTAACTTAAGATGTGAAACACCCCAACAACCTCTCCCTTGACACATCAGGCCTTGGGTCGAAGGAATAACAAGTTGTTTCTCCTGGTGGAAAACTAGGACTTTGATAGCAATAATGGGTGATCTTGGGCTTAGCTTAAAGGGTGAGGTTTTCTTACATTTATAAACTGACCATCAGTCCCTTTCACAATTGATATGGAATACTGGTTACCTGAACAAGTAGTTGCATCTCAACTTGTAATTGGTATTGACTAGATAACTTATTATCACTAACAAGTTGGCTAAATTTAGGCTCCAGCCATGTTTTGAATATGATACTTGGAATAATATATTTTATTAATTATTCTCATAACAATGATATGAAGAATGTGATATTGTGTGTCATCTTTTTCCCATTGATCCTATGACCGGCAGGTGGTAGAAAATCCTTGAAGTTCCCTCTTGACAGTAGAATGACTTATGCTTTGAAGTTAATTAAGGACCCTCGGTTTTGCATCATAGTATATTGGTGGCTTGAACTATACAAATCAATCTAAAATTTAGGGAAGAGTTTTGTTAAGTGTCTTGTTTACTTAGAAGGTGTTAGCTAAATATTGCTGCTTATACTGATTTTTGTTTATTTTATAATATTGAACTTCTATGTGCTTTATCAAACTTTAGAATTCAAAACTTTATGCAGCATGGATGTGATTCTGTTGTGCCGTAGTGGCACTTAAATCTTTGCTCATGATGTTGTTTCATTCCTTTTGGTTTACATGCTCAAATAATTTGTTAATTGCAACTTTTCATTGAGTTTAAATAATCTAGAAAGTACACTTTGCATATTTATTTACAATTATTTATCAATTTTCCAAGCAATGGGAGCAAAAAAAGTGACTAATTTTGTGATTGGATTAAAAATTTAACGAGAGAAAAGAAAATGCGTGAGAAATAAAATTACTTATATATATATGATTATTTTTTGGGATAAATTTCACTTTACATCCCTAAGCTTTAATTAACATTAATTTCAGAACATGAGTTTATATATATATATGATAATTAAGAGTATGAATTTTTTTAAGGGATAATTGTCTTTTCACCCCATACACTTATATGGTGAAAATCACTTATACTTTTTGAACTTCAAAAAGCTTACTTTTATATCTCTCGTACTTGATAAAAGTGAAACTATAAACAGTGTGAAATTCTAAAGTGAAAAGATAAAGATATCTATTGAAAATCAAACAGAATCAAGGGGTGTAAATGTAGGTAATGTTGTTGGGTGGTCTTGGGCTTCTCTCATCCCCAAAAGCTAACTCGTAAGGTAAGATTTTTCCTAACACTTATACTGACCACCGGCCTCTTCCACAATCGATGTGGGAACCCCAACAAACCTCATTTTACACAATGGGTCTTAGGCCCATTTCCACAACTAATGTGGGAATCCCAATAATCTCCTTCTTCATACATTGGGCTTTGGGTCAGAGAAAGCGATAACCTGTTCCTCTAGATGGACTAAGATTGAGGGTATACTTGGGTAACCCCTTCTTCCTGATGGATTGAGATTGATGGTGCATCTGAGCTTTGATATGATACCAGTTGTTGGGTGGTCTTGGGCCTCTTTCATCCCCAAAAGCTAGCTAGTAGAGTGAGGCTTTCCCTCACAATTATATACTAACCACCAGTCACTTTCACAGTCAATGTAGGAACCCCAACAATCACCCATTTCACATATTGGGCCTTGGGCTCCCTTCTACAACTATTGTAGGAACCCTAACAATCTTCTTTTTCACACATCAGGCCTTGGGTTGGAGAAAGCAACAGCCAATTTCTCTCGATGGACTAAGATTGACGGTACACCTGAGCAACCCATTCTTCTCAATGGATTGAGATTGATGGTACACCTAGGCTTTGATACCAATCGTTGGGTGGTCTTGGGCTTATCATATCCCCAAAAACTAGCTCATAAGGTGGGACTTTCTCTCACATTTATATGTTGACCACCAACCCCTTCCATAATTGATGTGGGAAGCCTAACAATCTTCCCTTTCACACATCGAGCCTTGGGCCCCCTTTCACAACTAATGTGGGAACCCCAACAATTTTCTTCTTCACACATTGGGCCTTGGGTTGGAGAAAGTGACAAACTGTTCCTTTCGATGGACTAAGATTGATAGTACACCGAGGCAACCCATTCCTCCTGATGGACTGAGATTGATGGTACTCCTGGGCTCTGATACTAGTTGTTGGGTGTTCTTGGGCCTCTTTCATCCCCAAAAGCTAGCGTATAGGGTGAGGTTTTTCCTCACACTAATATACTGGCCACCAATCCCTTCCACAATCGATGTAGGGACCCTAACAATCTCCACTTTCACACATTGGGCCTTGGGCCCCCTTCCATAACCAATGTGAGGACCCCAACAATCTTATTCTTCACACATTAAGCTTTGGGTCAGAGGAAGCAACTACCTATTCCACTTGTTGACATCAGATTTTATAATAGATAAGAACGAGTGACAAGATTGTTTGGGGTTCTTTAAGCTTCTCTCACATCTCACTTGTGATTCTATGCTCCATTGTTAGAGTTCCTTTAGGATTTTCAATAGGTATAGTTGAGAGATGAGGTAAGAATAAAGACAAGGTAAAAACAAGTAACAAGGTTGTCTAGGATTCTTTGGAGTTGAGAGAAAAGGTAATAATAATTGATAGGGCTGTCTAGAGTTCTTTTAGGTTCTCTCACATCTCTCTTGTAATTCCATGCTCCATAGTTGGAGTTCCTTTAGGGTTGAGAGACAAGGTAAGAACAAATGACAGGGTTGCCTAGGATTCTTTAAGGTTCTCTCGTATCTCTCTTGTAATTCCATACTCCATGGTTGGAGTTTCATATAATTGAAAACTAGTTTTACCTTGCCCGTAGATGTAGACAAATTGCCGAACCATGTTAATCTTATTTCCATTGTGTGAATTTTCTTGTGTTCATTTGTGAGTTTGTCATTATTCACTAGGGCATTGCCAAAAGGTAATTTAGGGTTTTCATAACAACAATTGGTATCAAAGCTAGATATTCAAGATGTTTGGAGGAATCTCTTTGTTTGCAAATTTTGATGTCAGTAAGTTCAATAGAATGGTGAATTTCAAATTATGGCAGAGAAGGGTGAAGGATTTATTGGTGCAACAAGGAATGGTGAAGGCATTGGCAACGACGAAACCAAAAAAGATGAAAGAAGTGGATTGGCTTGAACTTCAAGCAAGGTAGATGGGAGACAACCCTAACCTATGTTTTTTAAGGTTGAGCTACTAGTGTTCAGTTTCCCAAGGGATGAATATTCGCCAAGGTAGAGATTGTTAGAGTTGTGACTCATATGGACTCACGGGAACACATAGAAAGTTAGGGGTTTTATGGGGTTTAATTCGCAATACAGAACTGTTAGTTTAGAAATTCTATTCTACTTAGATTTCTGAGTCTAGTTCTAATTGGGCTTTTTGCTCTTATATATTTAGGACGTGTTGTACATCAAGTGCTAAGTTCAAGAGTTAAGGTTTTCAATAAGTATGGGTTGAGAGAAAATGTAAGAACAAATGATAGGGTTGTCTAGGATTATTTAGGGTTGAGAGAAAAGATAAGAATTAGAGTTTTTTAAGATCCTTTCACATCTTTCTTATAATTCCATGCTCCATTGTTGGAGTTTTTTTAAGGTTGAGAGACACGGTAGGGACAAGTGATAAGGTTGTTTAGGATTTTTTAAGATTCTCTCATATCTTTCTTGTAATTCCAAGCTCCATAGTTGGAGTTTTTTATAATTGAAAACCGATTTTACCTTGCTAGTGGACGCACTAGTAGAAAGTGTGGAACTAGCGACCGCCTAAGACGGTCGCTAAATGCGTAATAGTGGTCGCTAAAAGTATTAGCGACGGCTTAGCGACCGCGTCAAACGAGTCGCATTTGCTTCGTCGCTAAAAAATATTAGCGACCGCTAAGACGGTCGCTAAATTATTTGCGACCGCTCCTGCGACCGCTCGAGTTCAGACGTAGGGATAATAGCGACTGCTCATAACGGTCGCTAATACTGAAAAAGCGGTCGCTATTTGTTTGGCGCGAATATGGCGCGAATCAATAGCGACCGTAGGTAGCGGTCGCTAAATAGTGAATAGCGGTCGCACTAAGTTTCGCGCGGGAGCCATGACCATTTGCATTAGCGACCGGAATATGGACTATTAGCGGCCGCCATAGACGGTCGCTAATTATAAGTAATTTTTTTTTTAAAAAGATTTAAATTATTTAAAAATCTCAATAATTATAATTTAAATTTTGCTATAATAAGATCTCAATAATTTGTTTTACAAATCAAATTATTTAAAAAATAATTTAATAATAATTTATTTTTTATTTATAATGATTATTTATTTAATAGTTATTAATTATTTATAATAACTATTATATTTAATTACTTATCTATAAATATTTATATTATATTTAATTTATTAAATTACACATAGAATTAATGAAATTTTTCATAAAATTTGTAAAAAAAAAAAACGTATCTCCTAATTATGATTATATATACAAACACAATATCAAATTAGATTACAATTAAAATAAAATTTTATTATATACAAATGTTCAAAATACAAAAACAAAAATATATATAAATGTACTGATCAAAATATATACAAATAGATCCTAATCAGTCCAGGAGGGCCATCCGCCATCATCCGGGTCCTACAATGAAATAATAATGAAATTAGAACGTGATAATTAAGAAGACATGAATAAATAAATTTATATAATTTTAATGAGTAATAGTAACGAGAAATAAAATTTTTAACCTGAGGAGGAGGAGGTGGATGGCTCTGACTCTAAGAGAGGCGCCTCTCAATCTCAGCCATCATCTCGGCCCGAAGTGTTGCCTCTCGCGCGTCCATCTCAGCTCGAAAGGTCTGCAGCAGATCTTGATCGCGACGTCTGGCCTGAGAAGATGATTCTGCTCGTGCAACGGATCGGCGTGGAATACCTGCACCCCGCGTAAGCGTGTATCCATGACCATCGCGTCCGATAATGGAGAAAAATATCTCGTCCCTCCTCTCTTCGGACTCCCTCTCATCTGGCGACAGCTCGTCTAAACGTGCATTAAACTGCGCCTAATGCAAACAAGCCGAAATAGAAAAAATAAGATAACTAACTATATTATTTAAAGAAAAAATTAAATTATAAATTATATGTTGATTGGACAAAATATTAAAATTTGTTACCTGTATAGCCTGAACCTCCGGCGAATCAGTACGTCGAGTCGCCAACCACATGGACATCCGATCTGTCCTCAGGCCCTCCTCTGTCCTCTGTTGAAAGGTAAATTATATGTTAATAATTTACTATCATTAAAAAAGATTAATAAAAAAGTTGCTATTAGCGTGATAAGCTCACGTTTTTACCTCGTGGCGAACCTGAGAAAAGTGTCGAGTCCCCTCCTTGTGCCCCGGCCCCTGCAATCCTCGATTTCGCGAGTTCCTTTGGGCCTCCGCCTATTTTAAGTTTTTTTCGATTACTTTTTGTAATTTACGCTTGATAACGTCAAAACTTAAGGAAAAATAATTAACTCGCAATCTACTCACCTGTGCCTCGGGACTCGACCAATACCTGACGAGCTCAGCCCACTGGTGGGGAAGAACGCCCGGTGGGACCCGCTGGAGGATGTCAGGGTCATTCTCATGACCTTTCCAGTATTTATCTTTAATCTTATTTTTATGATCCTTCCACATCTTCCGACACTTAGCGAACATAACGTCCCGGAAGTCTGGAGGAACATCAACTACATTGGCCTAAAAATGACAAATTGTAGATGGTTATTTGTTACAAGTTTCAGCACATAAACCACGTACAATTAGATAAATAAAATTTTCATACCTGTACCTCGGTCCATAGACCCTCGAACGTAGAATCTGGAAAACGATCCCACTCGAGGGTGGTCAACGGGAATCTGATCGGATTCCGGACCAAATGTCCGAGCTGTGAAATCAAAGACCGTCCATCCTTCCCAACCGGATGGGGCGTGTCATCCCACTGAACGGTCATCCACTGAGATCCACAGTTCCACTGCGGCAATCCCTTCGAGGGCCCTCTGCCAGACCTCGAAAGCCTGCTCGGAGTGGGAGAATCTGTTTCAAACAAATTGTTACATGATAAAACAACAGAATATACCTACTGTTGTTGGATAAGATACATTCCAAAATTAAAGAACTTTACCTACATCTGTGTCAGTCACTGAAGGACGCGTGGACATAGGGGGTGAAGGTGGGACAGCATCTGCTGAGCTACTCCCGGCACAGGATAGCCCCAGACGCTCAGCCATCGTCCTAGGACCAGTCCTCTTCCTAGAACGTCCGAACATGGCTCCCTAACTGTTCACAATTTAAACTTATTATAATTTCAAATATAAAGAAAAAAAAATTTAAAATCTACCTTGTTCGGATAGAAAAGTACACAACCGTGTATTAAGTATGTAAATCAACCGTATCTCCTTCAACCGTGTCCCTAACCCAATTAACATCTTCATCACGTTGGACAATTGCATCTTGGTCAAGAGCTTGTTGGGCGAATGGATCAATATCTGGCTTATCGCAGTCGATTTGGTATACCCCTCTCCTTGACATTTTAACTGCAACTTGCCAGTTGGGATCAGCTCGATCGCCAACATAGTAAACTTGCTCTGCTATGGATGCCAGTATGTATGGTTCAGCTTCTATTTGTACATCTCGATGTAACAAATTGTTTAAATTGACCAATTTAAATTGGTACTTATCAGCTTTAACCCCGCGAATTGGATCAGCCCAAACACACTTGAATAATAAATATCTTAAACCACGATTGTAAACGATTTCAATAATGTCATTCAGTTGGCCGTAATAGTAACCACCGTCAATAGATGGACAACCGATGCCACTATTTTGTGTTGCTCGCCTATCATCTACTTCCTTGATGCGAAATCGAAACCCATTGATGTCACAAGCTGTGAAACGTCGAGCTGTCGTGTAAGGACCATCAGCCAACTGTTTTATTTCATCGGTCAAAATAGAATCCGTAGTACTTCGTAAATTATATACCTATGAAATGTAAATTATCATGAATTAATTAAACACAAATTAATTGTGATGTGAAAATCATATAAAAACATATGAAAATATTTAACACGTACGTAGTTCTTAAACCAGTCATGAAAACATTGATAATGGGACATTCGAATTTGATTGTCTGTTGCACGAGGCATGTTCTGTTTCAGCTCGTTTATGTGTCTCCTGCAATGCAAATCAAACAGGATTGAGAATAATCACGATTTTTATTACAAATATGATGTAATTAACTTTCTTTATTACGACAACGTGACTTACTGGGTCAATGGCACAACTGATTGGGTGTTGAAGAGCACGAACCGATGAGCTTGGATCCACTCGATATGGTTGAGATCAAATGACGTGCCTTCCCCAATAGGGCCTTCATTTATCCGCTCCGACTTGCTAAAAGTCGTTTGGACATCATCGTTTAGATATGCCGCACAATCCATCAAATATCCTTTCGCTATGGATGCCTCGGGTCGAGCTTTGTTCCGCACATACCTCTTCAATGTGTTCATATATCGCTCGATCGGATACATCCACCTAAATTGGACAGGGCCACCAAGCCGGGCTTCTTCAGTTAGGTGTATAGTCAAGTGAACCATTACATCAAAAAATGCCGGCGAAAAAATTTTCTCTAGATGACACAGTGTCAAAGCAATCCTGTCCTGCAGACCCTTTAAATCTTCTGTACGGATTACTCTGTAACACAACTGCCTGAAGAAATTACTGAGCTCGATCAACGGCTGCACAACATTATTAGGCAAACATGTCCTTACTGCTATAGGCAACAACTGTTGAAGCAGGACGTGGTTGTCATGACTTTTCAAACCCTGTAACGCCGTTCGCTCATGTTGACTCGCTTCGAAATATTCGAGCAATATCCATCAGGTACCTTCACGCCTTTCAGAATTAACAAGAACGCATCCTTCTCCTCCTTGCTCATGGTGTACTGTGCAGGTGGCATGTATGCCCTGTTGGACTCTCCCGGCTGCAAGTGCAATGGAGTTCTCAATCCCATCTCCTGCAAATCACGTCGAGCATTAGCATTATCCTTTGATTTCCCCTTAACACCAAGGATCGTCCACAATATATTATCGCAAACATTCTTCTCAATGTGCATGACATCCAAGTTGTGCCTGAGTAAGTTGTCTTTCCAGTAGGGCAACTCATAGAAAATACTTTTCTTCTTCCAATTATGGGTTCGGTTCCTATTTGCACCAGAAATAGAATGGTAGCGGGGGGGCTAACAGATCCTGAAAGTCATATACTGTTCGAATTTGCTCCCGCTCCATCTGGGCCAGCAATTCGACCCCGGTCATTGCTCGTGGTGCCGGACCGAACTCCCGAGTGCCGTCAAACGAGACTCTGTCCTTCCTAAACCTATGCAACGGAGGTAGGAAGCGTCTATGACCCATGTACGCCCACTTTCTACCATACTTTAGCCAAGTTGACTTATTGCTCTGATTGCAACAAGGACATGCGAACTCTCCTTTCGTGCTCTAACCAGATAAGTTGGCGTACGCCGGAAAGTCGTTAATTGTCCATAGTAATGCTACCCGTAGTTTAAACATTTCATTTCTTGTTGAGTCAAATGTCATCACACCATCAGTCCATAATTCATTAAGCTCTTCAATCAATGGTTGCATATAAACATCTATTTTATCCCCGGGACCCTTAGGTCCGTCAATCAATGTCGATAGGATGACAAAAGGTTGCCTCATGCACAGCCAAGGTGGAAGATTATATGGAACTAACAGTATAGGCCACGTACTGTGAGTTGCCCCAGTCATGCCTGAAAATGGGTTAAATCCATCAGCCGCCAAACCAAGCCGTACACTGCGAGAATCGACAGCGAAATCAGGGTGTCTTCTATCAAAATCCTTCCACGCCGGAGAGTTTGTTGGATGGGATAAGTTCCCATGATCCCCCCTGTTCTCGGCATGCCAAGTCATTAGTTTAGAGATCTTAGATGACATGAAAAATCTCTTCAATCGTGGCTTAAGTGGAAAGTAGCGCACTTGCTTTGCAGCCACAAGCTTACCACGATTTGAACTACCCAAACGATTCTGCCGAGTTTGGATAGTACCAACATTCTTCCATCTCGAAACACCACACACGGTACACGAATCGAGGTTGGCATTCTCATTCCGAAACAACATGCAACTATTGGGACATGCATCCAGAGTTTCGTATGTGAATCCCAAATTCTCAGTTAACTTGCGTGCCTGGTAGTACGATTCTGCAAGCTTAGCTCCCGCTGGTAAAACCCTACGGAGTAACTGTACTAGCATGTCAAATGACGTATCTGACCTAGTGATTCAACGCCTTCAAATGTAACAACTCAACGGTAAATGACAATTTACTGAACTCCTGACATCCAGGATATAATTCTGTCTGCGCATCATCGAGTATTTCAAAATATCTCAATGACTCATCATCTGCACCCGAGCGGGGACTAGTTCCACCCGTCAGATTAATACCGGCACCGTTGTCTTCATGTGTCAATCCACATGCAATATCAGCTAGCATCGCGAGCATTGGATCAGCTTCCTCTGCAACCTCGGCCTCCACCTCAACGGTTTCTTTCGGACGAGAGGCGGTATACTCTTCCCCATGGAGAGTCCAGAATTTATACTGCTTCAGGAACCCATTACGGATCAGGTGCTCTCTGACAACCTCCCGTGTATAGTAATACCGGTTAGCACACTTCCTGCAAGGACAACTAATGTACCCACTGGTGAATGCAATAAACTGATTAATCCCCTCCACATACTCCGGGGACATCCTATTCGGCAAATCAATCCAACTCTTATCCATCTCGCTTAGAGTGTCTGTGGAGTCCCAAGAGGAAAAAAATGTCATTACTATAAAATGTAGTGCCATATGCAAAACACCTAGTCTTAAACTTTACCTCCTCATTACAGGGTGGTTGGTCCTATCCCATTCGAGAATACACGATCCAACTTGCACTCAACAACTCAATGCCGTTGTCCCCTAATTAGATAAAATTTCGGCAGCATGTCCGCGTGGTTCTCCAAGTACACGATACACAGACGACATCAGTCGTACCCTGTGTACGCACCCGGAGAACAACAGGACATCAACCGAAACTTCATCTAACACAGGACAGTACATGAGTTGTTGAATACAGGATGGATAATTGCATTCCCAAACTGTCCATACTGGACAATTCAAGAATCGCGTACGTCAATCCCCGCACGTTCATCGAAAGGACAACGAACCTGGTCAAAGACCTAATCCGTTACCTAAGGATGACCAAACAGGTGGCGTACGAGATTCTTAAACGGGTCTAAGTTTCACTAATATATGCAAATGAATAAAATAAAGTGGTTCTCAATGTATGTTTGTTTTCTAACTTAGAATAAAGTATTTAGATGTTAGATTGGGCCTAGACAAGATTAGGGGTTTTATTGTAGTTACTAATTGAACTAATTAACTCTTACTAATTAACTACTGCTGCTTGTGTAATTAATTACTATATTATTCGGTAAATTACCTAAAAACAATATTATAATATTATTGTTTGACCTAATTTTCTTATCGTATTCGTTTGGATTACACTGGGCCCAAGCAAGATGTTGGATTGGGCCCAGGCAAGATTAGGGGTTTTATTGTAGTTACTAATTGAACTAATTAACTCTTACTAATTAACTACTGCTGCTTGTGTAATTAATTACTATATTATTCGGTAAATTACCTAGAAACAATATTATAATATTATTGTTTGACCTAATTTTCTTATCGTATTCGTTTGGATTACACTGGGCCCAAGCAAGATGTTGGATTGGGCCCAGGCAAGATTAGGGGTTTTATTGTAGTTACTAATTGAACTAATTAACTCTTACTAATTAACTACTGCTGCTTGTGTAATTAATTACTATATTATTCGGTAAATTACCTAGAAATAATATTATAATATTATTGTTTGACCTAATTTTCTTATCGTATTCGTATTGGATTACACTGGGCCCAAGCAAGATGTTGGATTGGGCCCAGGCAAGATTAGGGGTTTTATTGTAGTTACTAATTGAACTAATTAACTCTTACTAATTAACTACTGCTGCTTGTGTAATTAATTAGTATATTATTCGGTAAATTACCTAGAAACAATATTATAATATTATTGTTTGACCTAATTTTCTTATCGTATTCGTTTGGATTACACTGGGCCCAAGCAAGATGTTGGATTGGGCCCAGGCAAGATTAGGGGTTTTATTGTAGTTACTAATTGAACTAATTAACTCTTACTAATTAACTACTGCTGCTTGTGTAATTAATTACTATATTATTCGGTAAATTACCTAGAAACAATATTATAATATTATTGTTTGACCTAATTTTCTTATCGTATTCGTATTGGATTACACTGGGCCCAAGCAAGATGTTGGATTGGGCCCAGGCAAGATTAGGGGTTTTATTGTAGTTACTAATTGAACTAATTAACTCTTACTAATTAACTACTGCTGCTTGTGTAATTAATTAGTATATTATTCGGTAAATTACCTAGAAACAATATTATAATATTATTGTTTGACCTAATTTTCTTATCGTATTCGTATTGGATTACACTGGGCCCAAGCAAGATGTTGGATTGGGCCCAGGCAAGATTAGGGGTTTTATTGTAGTTACTAATTGAACTAATTAACTCTTACTAAGTAACTACTGCTGCTTGTGTAATTAATTACTATATTATTCGGTAAATTACCTAGAAACAATATTATAATATTATTATTTGACCTAATTTTCGTATCGTATTCGTATTGGATTGGACTGGGCCCAAGAAAGCCCAAGAAAAATGTTGGATTGGACCCAAGCAAGATTAGGGGTTTTCTTCTAATTAGAGTTAATTGGAGTTAATTATTGTTATTCCAAAAAATAACACTTCAATACATTATACGAAGATCAAATATACAACAAATAAAATAATACGATACAAATTAAATAAATTAACAATAGATATTACGAACAATTCAATATTTACTCATTATAACATAAATCAAACTATGATTTCAAATAATAAAAGTATTTTCAATTATTTGGGTAACCAGCCATTACAATATTAATTGAAACAATCTAATTTAACCTAAATTAATTATATTATCAATATTCTAATTCGTTATTTAATATTTTAACTAATATAAATATTTAATGAACCTAAAAATTGTAATTTAATATTATTATTTACCTAATCTAACTATTTTTAGTATTATTGTTTAATTCAAAATATATTATTGTTTAAGTATGATATTTACATTCATGAAAATGTTATAAAATAAGAGAATTTACATACAAGTGAAAATTATTATTAATTTTTTTTTTGTCTTATGCATCGATTCTTATTTAAAAGTATTCTTTTTATGAAAAAAAGTAATATGTTTAAAAGTTTACAAACTTTATTGTATTTAATTTATTAAAAAATCTATCAACTTTTACTAACTTTTTATACTTTTTTCAAACTATATATTATTTTTACATTAAACTATATATTAATTCTCATATTTTTAGTAGTATTATCTAACATTATAAATATCATAATATAATTTAATTTCCGTAAGGTAAGTTAATCAATTTATTTATAAAAATTACCATATTGAGTGAAGATGTTAGCATTGCTTCAAAAACTCTCTCTACCCTTTGTCATTTTTTGTTTTTATAAAATTACAAAGTTAATTTCATAGTGAAGAACAATTAAAATTTGTTTTCACTCTCGTTTTTTTTTCTATTATAAATATTTTATTAATTTCATTACTTAATCTATTTTTGTTGCATCACATTAAAAATGAATTATTTTATTCAAAGATTTTATTAAACTAAAATTATTTTTGATAATTTTTTTTATAAGTTTATTATTGTTAAGTGTCGTTTTAAGAATTGGTTAGTTATAGTCAAGTTGATAGGTAGAGTTGAATATATATATATATATATATATAGCGGGAGAGAAATTTTTTAGTAATTTTTACTTTTTTTGACATTTGGTAACTCCTTAAAAGTTACTAAAAAATTTTGAAATTTTTTTCAACATTTTTACTAAATAATTAAAAGCTTTTAAAGAATTCTTATTTTTTACATACATAAAAAATGATATTTATGTATGAAAATTTTTTATTAAAAAAATTTATATTATAATTTGATTCCTCAAAAATTTTTAAAAATAATTAGTCTTATTAGAAAAAAAAACTAATATTGGTATATATAAATTTTGAATTAAAAAAATTTAAGTTATAAATCAATCTCTTTAAAATTTAGTCAATTACCAAAAAAAATCTCCTTAAAATTTTATTTTCTCTTAGTTGTTATATGATAGTGTTTAAATGGTTAAAAAAATAAATTAGTGAAAAAATAACACGTGACAAAATTTAATTGAAAGATATTAAAAATAGTTAATAAAAATTTTTAATATTTTTAATAAACTAAATACTCCTATATAATCTAAAATTTAAAATTCAATTGATTATACTATTTGTATATATATTATTTTATTTTTATTCATTAAATATAATTTTTTAAGCCCAAGTTTAACGCTCCAAAAAAATAGCTCCCAGGCCAAAAATTTGACTTCATCTATGAGGATTGATGTGACAAAAGGTCACATGCATAATTTTCCAAGTATCACATATAATTTTCCAAGTATCCAAAAAAATTTTCCAAGTATCACAAGATGTTAATTTCTTTATTTTTCAGCCCAAGTGGTCACATTATTATATTTCTTTTAAGTTATTATTTTATAATATATTTTACCTATCATATTAAAAATAGGTATTTAAGTTATAAGAATTTAAATATTCATTATATTTTTATAATTTTAATCTTAATAATTAAATAAAAAATTAAATAAGTATTTTTTTTTCATTTTATTCTAACGTTCTAATTCTATCTTCAGAATTTTGAAATTCTGAGAATTTCAAAGTATCCTCAGAATTTAAAAATTATTGAATTTTAATTCAATATTACAGATACAGCTATATTATTTAATTAAAAAAATTTAAATTAATTTTAATCATTAAATTTTAATTTAACGGTATAACTTGCAAATCATGAAATTTACATAACTCCCCCAAATCCTTTAAATTTATCGTCTATACTGGCAACTTTTGGAGTACAGTAAAATAATACAAAATTTTATAAATTTCTACAAACACAAATTACAACTTTTGGAGTACACTAATAAGCCAAGTTTATTTAAACCATCAAATCCTTTATTTTTTAAGTGGATTATAATAATCAATTTTACACTAATATTTAAATAATTAAATATTTTTGAATAATACTATGTATTTATGGTGCAAATTTTGTTTTATTTCAATTTATTTGTTTAGTAGTTAATAACCGCGATTGTTATTTGAATTAATTATTTTAAAATTATTAAATTATGTGAATATTTATTACAAAATTATAATATAATTTAGTTATTTGTTTAATAAACAAAATTTAAAAGTTAAAGGCACTACACCTTAACTAGGTGCGTTAACTATCAAAAAAAAAAAAAAAACTAGGTGCGTTGACTTGAAAATAAATGAGTCAAACTCACATTGAACAAAAGGAAAAAAAAAAAATTATGGACAAATTCTAATTTGCCTTATAAATGAAAGAAAAGTTCTATACATTTTTTTTTACGCACTGCACAAAACACAACAATTTTTTCCACTAACTAAATTTTTCTTCTAAAATCTCTTTTTCTTTCTTCCAACATACCAATTTTTATAAAATAAAATTAAAAAACAGAATATTAAAAAAAACAGCAAATAAAAAATACAGAAAAAAAACAGCAAACAAAAAAAAAACAGAAAAAAAAACAGCAAATTAAAAAAAATTAAAAACAACAGCAACATACATAAAAAAAAAATATTACACAGTACGCACATGAAATAAACAATTTAACGAGTAACTAAAATAAAAAAAATTAAACAAACAATAATACATACATGCATGTATAGATAATCATCAAACCCCCAACCACAAAAAACAAAAAAAAATTATTTACATTTATCCAACAATAAACATGAAAAATACAAAAAATAGAAAAAAAATTTCAAACTAAAAAAAAAAATCCAAATCTGGTACGGTGTAGTGTTGCCTTAACCTCAAAATAAACTACAATAAACAAAAAAAAATATTAATGCATGTTTATGAGAGAGAGAGAGAGAGAGAGAGAGAGAGAGAAACCTCCGGCGACGGCTAGCGACCTCCGGTCCGGCACGGCACGGCAGAGGGGGGAGAGAAGACGGCAGAGGGGGGAGAGAAGAGAGAGCGCGGGGGAGGGAGAGGAAAAAAAGGGAGGGAGGGAGAGGAAAAAGAGGGAGGCGTTCTGCCGAATATAATTAGAGAATCAGCGACCGCTTAAAGCGGTCGCTAATACTGTTCTAGCGACAGTATTAGCGACCGCTTTAAGCGGTCGCGCGAATTTTTTCGTCGTCGATACCTTGCCGCACGGGATTAGCGACAGCGGTTTAAGCGACCGCCTTAAGCAGTCGCGAATACAATTATAGCGACCGCTTTAAGCGGTCGCCCGAGATTTCCACTCGCCAATTCCCCAATCTCTAGTAGTGACGTAGGCAAATTGCCGAACTATGTTAATCTTATGTTCTTCCATTGTGTGAATTGTTTTGTGTTTTTTTGTGAGTTTGCTATTATTCACCACAGTGTTAACAAAAGGCGATTCAGGGTTTCTATAACAACAAACATGTACTAAAGGGGGTTGTGAGAAGATTCTTGCATGAATCAAGAGTTAGACTAGCTCATTCCTTTCTTATGCTGGTAGGCTACAATTGATTTAATATGTGCTGCTCAATATGTAGGCCTATTGGAGTGCTCATTTCATCCTGCTTGCCTTGGAAGCTTTTTATGGAGTGGCCTTTCACTTCAAACTACAAAAGTAAAAGTGGGAAAGGGCAAAGTCACTCATCCAATTGATGAAGGAGGACTAAGCATCAAGAAAATGAAGGATTGGAATAAGGCCTCAATGCTGAGGTGCATATTGGAGATAGCCTTGAAAGATTCTTCCACAAGCTGCTGGGCGAAATGGGTGCATACCAATCTACTCAGAACTAAGAACTTTTGGATTGTCAAAGTTCCCAGTGACTCCTCTTGGTGCTGGAGGAAATTATTGAAGCTTAGAGATGTGGCTAGAGCCTTAATTTGTTACAAAATAGGCAAAGGTAATCTTACCTCATTATGGTTTGACTACTAGCTCCATACAGGTCCCATATGCTCAGATGTTAATCAGAGAGTTATTTATGATTCGGGACTTGAGTTTGCCGCTCTTGTCAATGCTATAGTCTCGTCCCAAGGATGGAATTGGCCTCAAAGAACTGTTGGAACTCAAAGAATTGTTGGCCCCAACTCTCAGAACTGTTGGACCTCAAAGAACTAACTGCTTCCATGCCTGCTCCGGATTCAAATTGTGATGAACAGGTAATTTGGGTTGAGGACTCAAGCACTGTATTCTTGGTTAGGAAGGCTTGGAACTCACTTAGAACATCTTATCCTGTTGTTGATTGGTATATTCTTATTAAATTTAAAGGGTGCATACCCAGACATTGTTTTATCTTATGGTTAGCCATTCAGAGGAAGTTTAATACTTAAGACAAATTGATCAGCTATGGCCTAAGAACCTCCATGTGCTATTATCTTTGTGGAGTTGAAGTTAAAAACATTAATCACCTACTGGTGCAATGCTCTTTCTCAGATAGAATATGGTATTATGTCATAGCTCCTCTTAGGTTTCATTTTGCTACTGGTAACTGGGATGATGTAGTTTGTTGGGCAGTACTAGAGTTTAAAAGTAATTCCCTTGCTATCAGATTGTGTCGGGTAGCTTTTAATGCCACAGTGTATCACATTTGGAAGTATAGGAATGCTATAGCTTTTGAAGATGCAAGACCTAATGTTTGCTCTGTTATTAAAGAGATACAAAATGTAATTTTCTTTTGTAATGAAAATGTAAAGGAGAGAGATAGGATTGGGGTAGATAGCATCCTTAGATAACTACTACAGTTATCTTAGGATACTCGCTATCTTTTGTTTGGGATTAGTTCTTGTGTTCGCACATAACTTTATATTATTTTAATACAATTATACTTACCCATCAAAAAAATAAATAAATAAATAAAATTGTTATGTTTTGATGAATTTTTTAAAGAGTTTTACTTTAGTCTGAAATTCAAGAGGTGCAAAGGTAAATGTTTTAGGTTCAATGGTGTAAGTGATTTTCATTTTTAAGTATATGAGATATAAAGGTAATTAATCTTTTTTTAATTAGTTGCAATATCTTCCTATTAATTATTTTGCCCCTAAAAGTTGGACAACTAATAGTAGGAGTACATAAACAAAATAATAAGGAAAAATATTACAACTAATTAGAAACTCATGCCCTTATTTATAATAAAAAATAAATAAATAAAAATTGAAGTCCTAAAGTGATGTTACAAGTAAACTCAGGGATATAAAGAGAAATTTATGTTCAATTGTTTTGTTGGGTGAATTTGACTATCCACCTCTTAGTTTTGTTCAAAATTATAATTCAGTACCTGAATTATATATATAATAGATAGCATTAAGTGCCTGAATTTTTAAGTAGTTATAATGTCCCCTCAATGACTAATTTTGACTTGAAAGTTAGTTGAATAGTTAACGATTAGAGTGTAGAGATAAACTAACCACTGAGGGGATATTATAATTAATTAAGATTTTAGATCCTTAATTGTTAAATAAAAAAATTCAGGTCCTTAAATGAGATTTTTAGGTGAAGTTCATGATGAAAAGTGAAATTTGTCTTTTTTAAGAGGTTAATCAAATAAAAGTCAAACTTTTAGTAAATTATTTATTAATATTCTTCTATTTTTTTCACCCAAGAAACAGAAAAAAAAAGAAAGAAAGAATAAATTTAGAGTTTTTTATTTTATATTTTCCGTCCAACGTACGCTTAGCAGTTGCATGTGAGTGCGAACAAATTTTGAACTTCAACCCAAGGGCGCATCCATAATGAAATATAGGCAATCCTTTCATAGCTTTGGGAAAGACGAAGAATACAAAGAGTTGTAGGAGCAAGCAACTATCGGATAGCATTTCTCAATCATGCCTTCCTTCTCAATGTTGAGGCGATTGTCCCGGAATGACTAGGAAGTGTATAGTGTCGCGGGAGTGTCGTTGCAAAGATATTTAGCTGCCGGGGAGTTGGGGAAAGTTGTACGGTGCCCAAAAAACAATGAGAGGTTGTCGGAGAGTCACTGAACATTCGTGGAATGGATAGCGCTGAAAATAGCAGCAAAGAGTAGCCAAAGAGTTGGAAAATATTGAGAGGTTACTAGAAATTAGACAGCACATATTAAATAGCAATAAATTAATAATTTATTAAAGTTTTAGACTTTGATATCAATTAGATATGAAATCAAGGAGAAGAATTAAAGGAGAAAAATTAACATAAAAGGGGAACAATAAGCTCAAGAGAACTTACTAAAAAAAAAAATTCTCAAGAGAGAAGAATTAACCAAGAAGATAAGAAAGTCAAATGGGAGTAGAAGTACATCGAGGGGGAAACTAGCTCACATGTTATACATTTTCAATATTCAATTCATATTCATTACCTTTGTAATATCAACACACAATACACTTGAATAGGAAACAACATTAACATTAAAAGACAACACACAGCACACTTGAACTGAACAGAAGACAACATTGATATTAAAAGATAAAACACAGGGCGAACTATCCGAGACAAAACATAGGGAGAACTATCCGAGTATTATTCAAGGGGGATAGATCTCTGCTACAACCCAGTGCTCAAGAGGATGATCCCCTGATGTGATTTCAACTCTTTAGTATCAGTTGGCATGTTAGTACTTTAAAGCATTCAAGTTGTTAAAATTATCTGCAGGGATGTTAGTGCCCCGAATGTCAAGCACGTCAAGCTGCTCAAGTTCTCCTGCCGCCCAAGGAAGCATCGATAAATATCTGCAATTACACAAACAGAGCACTTTAATCATATTCAATTCAAATCTTGGTATCGACGTAATCCCAGTCCCACTCAAGTCCAGAACTCGAAGCTCTTGCATGCTATCAAAAAATGAATCTGGGATTTCATTCAGTCTCACATTTTTCTGTAGGAAAAGCGTGGAAAGATTGCTATAGTTTGGGTTACCAGGTAAATGATCAACTTCATACATCAAAGAGATATATTTCTTCTCGCTCCATCTTTCCCAATCTTCTGGTGATACTTCATCTGTACTTACCAAACTCATGAAGTCAGATTCACCATCAGAACAGAAGTTCAAAGCTGCTTGTCTCAAAATTCTGTGCATGGTAATGTATGTATTACGTTCTCCAAGCCATGAAGCTTCCTTGAGGTCAATCAGGATCTTTCTTGCATTTACCAATTTCAAATTATTCCCGTTGCCCACTAAATTTTCTCTTGCCTGTACATCACGGTAGTCACTGACGAAATCTTCTGCCACCCAACTCTTCAACAAATTGTCTGAATCAATCTCACAGTCAACAGGATATAATGCACAATAAAGGAAGCATTTTTTCTGGGCATCATCCAAGCGATCATAACATTTTTTTAACCTGTCAAAAATTTCATAAATGCCTTGGCGATCTCTCTGAGTCCACACTCTCCAGTTGTGGTTCTCGAACAGGTCGTGATACACTTTGAATGTTTTTGCTTGTATTACTATCAGGACTGGAAGACAAAGACACTCCTTGCATAATCCCATCGCGAGTCTCTTCTTTTCTTGATTTCTAAGAAGTTCTGGACTATCGAGGACTCGTTCAAACATCTTCCATGCCTCCGGCATTGACATTAGTTTCACTTCGATCATCCTGTCAGTGTCGAAAGAACCAGCTGAGAACCAAGGACCATATAGACGGGACCGACTTGTTAGAACAATCTTTCTACCAATCGTGCCGCCATGAGGAATTCCAATTTCATCCAATTTTAAATTTTGCTTCACGTCATCCAAAAGTAACAGATAATTCATTCCCTCCAGCTTCCTCTTGATTATAAGGGAAACTGCTTCAACATCCTGGGCACCTTCTATATTTAGATTCAATCTTCGCACAATATCTTGTTGTAATTGCTCTCTACTCTTGTTCCCTTCCGTTTCTGTTGAAACATTCAACCAGATGACGATATCAAACATGTTGGCAATGTCATTGTCGTCATTCACGTTCTCCATTACGGTTGTTTTCCCAATCCCCACCATTCCGTGGATGCAGATCACTTTAACTTGATCGTTTCTTAATAACTTCAATACTGTCTCAAATGGATTTTGAAGGTTCGCAAAATCTTTGATATCTGGTGGCCACCTCTTCTGAACACGTTCCAAAATCTCATTCCCATCGTTTGAAGTGTTAGCTTCGTTAGTATGCGAAGAGAGTGCTTGCTCAGTTCGGCAAGCGCTCCAGACATCTAATGCCAAAGATGCTCCTTGCAAAACAGCTGCAGCTATATCAGCCATCGAGAGAAACTGTAATTACAACCTGTAAGAAAATATTAAAAATAATTAGCAAGCAACAGTAATTAGATAAAATATAGCGACTACGGACTAAAAGTGTACTACACAGCAAGTATTTATATTAATGTCCAAATCCTGTCTCAATTATTTAACCTAAGGCCATCGATACAAGCCACACTTTTGTGTTGACTTCACCGCTGGTGGCTATACAGTGCCAGTGGTGAAGCAAGAACATTATCTGTTGGGGCAATCGAGCAGTGATCAATAAAAATAACTTGAAATAAATATCTTATATCAAGAAATGATAAGAGAGTAAAGCTTTATAAGTGTAATATTATATAAAAGGTATGTACGTATCACTTTTGGATTTTTATGTTGATTATTTTTAATTTCATTTGGTGGGGGGAAAGTTGAGGGATGTAAGCATTTTGCAATATCTCATTCTCATTGTTCTTTTCCATAAGAACATGCTCCTAAATTCATAAGAACAAAAGTTCTAAAATCTTAATCGAAATTAATAATGGAATTATTTTAATAATTCTCTAACAATTATAACCTTATGTTAAAAAGCAAAGAAATTTAACTTTACCATTTAGGATAAGAAAAGAGTTGAGAATGTCATCGTGGATCAGTTGCCTAGGTTAATCTATTGGGTACCCACTGATAGCACCCCTCATTGATGATGCTTAATTTCCCGGATGATGAGCGGTTGTTTCCCTTTTTGCAAGTCCTATGATATGTTGACATTGCTAATTAATTGGCATTTATAGCCATTCTATCTCATTGGTCTAAGGTGAACTCGGACAAGTTACTTTTATTTTTTATTTTTAGTAAGTAACTCAGACAAGTTCTTTATCAAGGTTTGTTCATTCTATAGTATAACTCTTGTTTTGTTTAAGTATTGTCATGATTAGATCGTTACACGGTATGTACGTAATCATAAGATACCAAGTGCATGTGTTATTTTTTTGCGACACCAAAGTCTATGGTGGCCACATTTCATCCAAGAAGACCGCGACAAAAATTGCAATGCAGCTTCTATTAGCTTACCACGTTTAGGGGCGCGCATGCATTATACCTTTCATGTGATAGATGCCAAAGGTGAGTCATCATTACAGGGGGGAACATGATGCCATTGTATCCCGTTTTGATTGTTGGAATTTTAAATTGTGGTGATATTGATTTCATAGACCCATTTTATATGTCTTTTGGCTTAGGAATACATGTTAGTGACAATGAACTATGTGTCAAAATTGGTAGGCGTTGCACATTCCAGGAAAGAATGATCACCAAACTATTTTTTAAAAATTCTTAAGGGAGTATATTACCAAAAGCAATTGTAAGTTATAGAGGTACTCATTTTTGTAACAAACCTTTTGGAACACAAAATTGGGACTTTTGACCATCTACAAACTAGTGGTCAAACTAAGTTTGGCAATAAGAAGATGAAAAATAATTTAAAAAAAGACAGTAAATCACAACCGTAGAAATTGGTTGGTTAGATTAGTCAATGCATTTTAGGCTTGATGAACGATATACAAGACCCCTTCTGGTATGTCTTCTTACCAGCTAGTCTAGGGCAAGCCTTGCTAGCTATTTGCTTGTGGAGCTTGAGCGTAAGGCATTCTAGGTCATTAGAGCCCTAAATTTTAGTTTAAATGAAGTCAGGGCTTTTCGAAAGCTCCAAATCAACAAGTTTGAAAGAGTTGACTGTAGGATCGATTTACACACACACACACGATATATGGAAGAAAAACAGTAAAAGATCAACACATAGATTTACGTGGTTCCCCAAAATCTGGGTACGTCCACGGGACCGAGAGCGAGAGTTCTTTCTTATTGATCACAGGGTTACATAGAGAATATTTATAGCCATCTCTATTCCTAACCCTAATAAGATTACATGGTCTATTCCTAACCCTAATAGGATTACATGATATGATTCCCAAAATACCCTTAATTATACCGTACCGTACCGCGAGGGGCGTTGCCCCCCCGCACCCCCTAAACCTTCGGGCCTACGGCCCAGCCCATTACACGTTGAATCCGAGTCCTTCCTAGCACTTGGTTTCTCTCCGTATGAGCCACAAGTCCCAACAATCTCCACCTTGGCGAATACCTACCCCTTCAGGAGTCAAATAATCTCGTTCAATTGGTTTAGGGGGAATGTCTCATCTCTAACAACGAGAGACATTAACCAAGTCCAAGCAATGCTCGAACTTGTCTGTGGTAACCATCTTTGTCAACATATCAGCTGCATTCTCTGAAGTGTGCACTTTCTTACGTATCAAGTCACCCATAGCAACCAACTCCCTCACTTTGTGAAATCTCACATCGATGTGCTTGGTCCGCGCGTGATACACCTGTTGCTTTGCCAAATAAATGACACTCTGACTATCACAGAACAACTGCACTCCACCTTGATCTATGCCCAATTCTTTCACTAACCCCTTTAGCCACAATGCTTCCTTAGCAGCCTTAGTCACCGCTATATATTCAGACTCAGTAGTAGATAAAGCCACTAGAGGTTGTACCATGGATCTCCAACAAATAGGACCACCTGCAAGAGTAAACACATACCCTATCGTAGATCTTCTATCATCCACACCTCCAGCATAATCAACATCAACAAACCCTACAACTGAAATATGATCTTATTGCCTTGCAAACATAATCCCACGGTCCACTGTACCTCTCAAGTATCTGAAAATCCACTTGACTGCTGCCCAATGCTCTCTACTTGGATTGGCCATGTACTTACTGACTATGCTAACTACATGTGCCAAATCAGGTCTTGTACACACCATTGCATATATCAAGCAACCAACTGCGCTGGCATAAGGTACTTTTGACATGTCCTGAATTTCTTCAGCTGATTTTGGACACTAAGCTAAAGACAATCTGAAATGATTCGCCAAATGAGTACTCACTGACTTTGCATTATCCATGCTAAATCTTTCCAACACTTTCATGACATAATCCTTCTGAGATAACCACAGCTTCCTAGCTGACCTATCTCTACGAATCTCCATTCCAAGTATTTTCTTCGTAGCACCCAAATCCTTCATGTCAAATTCCTTCCTCAACAAAGACTTCAACTTGTTTACTTCAACTAAACTCTTCGCAGTAATAAGCATATCATCTACATAAAGTAGTAGAAAAATACAGGATCTATTATCGAGACTCTTAACATAAACTCAACAATTAATCATACTCACAACGTGTGAACCCGATCTGAATCATGTACGAATCAAACTTCTTGCACCATTGTCTTGGAGACTGCTTAAGCCCATAAAGCTACTTCCTCAACCTACATACAAGGTGCTCAGTCTTTGGCTGCTTGAACCCCTCAGGTTACGCCACGTAAATAACTTCCTCCAAATCACCATGGAGAAAAGCCGTTTTCATATCCAGCTGCTCTAACTCTAGATCATAGCAAGTCACCAATGCCAAGATAATTCTGATCGAAGTATGCCTCACAACTGGAGAAGAGACTTCATCATAATCAATTCCCTTTCTTTGTGAGTACCCTTTTGCTACTAACCGAGCCTTGAACTTCTCTTTTTTCTTTTCTGAAGCAACTTCTTTCCTTTTATACACCCATTTGCAACCCACTATCTTCTTTTCCTCGGGCAATTCTGTCAATTCCCAAGTCTGGTTCTTGTGTAATAACTCCATTTCCTCCATCATGGCTTCCATCTATCTATCATTTTCAGAACTACTGATAGCCTCTTGAAAAGTAGACGGATCCCCACTGGTAGTAGTTAAAGCAAAAGAAATCATATCCTCAAACCCATACATTTCAGGTGCTTTGATAGTATGTCTGGGTCTCCCCGTGGCTATGCTTTCTTGCTGCTGATGTTTCTGCTGTTCTTCTGACTTAGAACCACATGTGTTAGAACCATTCAGCTCAACTTATATACCCTGCTGCTTGTTACCATCCGCTGACTCGAATTTCTGATGTGTCTTGACCATAGAAGCTTCATCAAATATCACATCTCTGCTGATCACTACCTTCTTTGTTTCTGGATCCCAAAGCTTATACCCTTTTACCCCTTTTTCATACCCAATGAAGATACACTATTTGGATTTCGCATTAAGCTTTGACCTCTCATCCTCGGGAACATGAACATAGGCTGGACATCCAAAAACTCGAAGAACTTAATAATCTACATCTCTCCCTGTCTACACCTCTTCCGCTACCTTTCTATCCAGAGCAATACTCGGTGACCTATTTATAATAAAACATGCCATATTCACTGCTTCTGCCAAGAAAATCTTAGGAAGTCCTACATTCAATCTGATACACCGTGTTTTCTCTGCTATAGTTCTATTCATCCTTTCTGCCACCCCATTCTACTGAAGTGTCTTACGAACTGTAAAGTATCGCTGAATCCCGTGTTTCTCATAAAACTTTAGAAAAGGCCCATTCTTATACTCTTTCCCATTATCTGTCCTGAGGCATTTAATTCGCTTCCCTGTCTGGTTTTCCACTTCAGCTTTCCACACCTTGAATTTATCAAAAACTTTAGATTTGTGTTTCATGAATTACACCAAAACTTTCCTCGAAAAATCATCGATAAAGGTCACGAAATATAGAGATCCTCTTTTCGAAGCTACACTCACTGGCCCCCAAACATCTGAATGTATGTAGTCAAGAATTCCCCTCGTTCTATGAGTAGCACCTCTAAATTGCACCTTACACTGTTTGCCTAGAACACAGAACTTGCAGAATCCAACCTTGCACGATTTCACCACTTTCAGCAGATTCCTCTTATGTAGCTCCAACATCCCACGTTCCTCCATATGCCCCAGACGCATATGTCAAAGTATAGTATCATCAGCATCTTCAGTTACAGTGGCAGCGGCTTCACCTACAACTGTACTCTCTATCAGCTTATAAATGTTTCCAGGATCTTTCAAACCCTTCAAGATGACCATAGCACCTTTCGTTACCTTCATTACTCCACATTCTGTTTTGTACCCGTAGCCTACAGAGTCTAAGGTTACCATTGAAATTAAGTTTTTCCTCAAATCTGGAACATGCCTAACATCACCCAAGGTTCTCACAATACCATCAAACATTCTGATTTTAATTGTCCCTATTCCCATGACTTTGTAAGATGCATTATTGCCCATAAGAACAGTACTACAATTCACTGACCTATAGGTGTGAAACCATTCTCTGTTAGGAGACATGTGATAAGAGCATGCTGAATCCAGAATCCATGAGTCTGACAGATGATCCACATGAACTGATACTGAAAGCATATCACCATCTTCTTCCGAATCCTGCTATGCGACATTCGCAGAATTCGACGGTCCATCTTTCTTCTCCTCTGCCTTTCATTGTTTCTTCTTCCAATTTGTACCCTTTTTAGGGCAGTCTTTCTTCATGTGTCTCGGTTCATGGCACTTGTAACACTTGTACGCAAACCCTTCACTGGACTATCCCCTCGACTGAGATCTCCCACGGCCTCCACCTACTTTACCCCTCTCATTTTTTCTTCCACGATTCTCGTACCCCTTTGCCACCAGTCCTTCACCTCGAGATAAATCAGCCTGTTGCTTGCGTTGGTTATACGCCAGAAGGGCTGCAGTGACCTCCTCTAGTTCTAGGGTTTCTTTCCCCCAAAGTAGAGTTGTAACGAGCGTGTCGAGAGAAGATGATAACGAGGACAGCAACATCAGAGCTTGGTCTTCCTCTTCGAATTTCACGTCAATCCTTAGCAGATCGCTAACAAGTTGATTGAACGTATGAATATGCTGAATTAGATCGGAACCCTCGGCCATCTTCAATCCAAATAACTTCTGTTTTAAAAACAGTTTATTTGTTAAAGACTTTGACATATACCTACTCTTCAGTTTAGCCCAAACACTAGCAGGCGAGTCATCACCAATGACGTGATACATAACTTCATCTGCAAGACACAGACGAATCATACTCACTGTCTTCATCTGCAGTTCTTCCCAGTCATCGTTCGATATCGTCTCTGGTTTCTTCTTAGCCCCGTTCAACGCCTTCACCAAACCCTGCTGTATTAACAGATCTTTTACCCGCTGTTGCCATAGTCGGAAATTCCCAGTCCCGTTGAACTTTTCTACATCGAACTTTGTAACAGACAAACTTCCCACCATCGTTCTTCGTGTGATTCAACCTGGCTCTAATACCAATTTGTAAGATCGATTCACACACACACACACAATATATGGAAGAAAAATAGTAAAAGATCAACACACAGATTTACGTGGTTCCCCAAAATCTAAGTACGTCCACAGGAGCGAGAGCAAGAGTTCTTTCTTATTGATCACAAACTTACATAGAGAATATTTATAGCCATCTCTATTCTTAACCCTAATAGGATTATATGATCTATTCCTTACCCTAATAGGATTACATGGTCTGATTCTCAAAATACCCTTAATTATACCGTACCATACCGCGAGGGGCGTTGCCCCCCGCACCCCCCAAACCTTCGAGCCTACGGCCCAGCCCACTACGCGTTGAATCCGTGTCCTTCCTAACACTTGGTTTCTCTCCGTATGAGCCACAAGTCCCAACATTGACAAATGTTGCGTATGAAAATTCTGAGAACTTACAAGGAAAGGTCCAGAGCTTTTCATGATAAACAAATTTTGAGAGATCTATTTTGTATTTTGATCAAAATTCCCTCATGTACACTATTTGCTTGCATCGCTTCCATGGAAAAACTCCACACCAAGTAGAGCAAGCCATCCATTATTCAATCTGTGGCTCCACATGGTGCTGTTGAAATTAAGAACATAAAGAAGTCAATGTTTCTAAAGTTAATAGTCAAGGGTTAATGCCATTCTTTGAGGTTTTATATTAAGTTGTAGTCTCGACATTTGTAGGACTTGGTTTGTTAGTGAGATTTGGACACCCTCTTCTTGTTGTATACCATATTTCTTTGCTGTACTTCACACTTTCTTTCTGTCTTCACATATTTGTATGGTCAATTAGTTCCCATCATGTATTGTATGACTCCTATCCTTCTCTATTTCAAGTATTGTATCCTACTAATTGCACCTTGATTCTTACTTTAGTTCTAGGCAATTTTAGTAGTTTTATCACTTTTATTAATTCGCTTTTTAGTTTAAATCAGTGAAATTTTATTAGTAAGTGATTTTTTAGCTTGATAGCAGCTATATAAAGCCAAGGAGACAACTAGGGTGACTTAAAAGGGCATTAGATGATCAACTTTAAAGCAAATGGCTTGTTTGATGAAATTGTTAATTTTTAATTTTTGATTTTCAATTTTCGTTTTTATAGTAGGAAAAAAAAAAATAAAAATGTGAAAATGTATTTGGTAACAACAATTATCGGTCGGTAGTTAACAGTGTTTGGAAAGGTGGTGGCTGGTAGTGGTAGCTGGTGATCGGCGACGATGGTGACTAGAGATGGATGGCGGTGGGGATAGTGGCTAGATGTGAGTGGTATGCAAAGATGGTTGGTTTTCAGTCAATAGCGTCAGTGGTCTGACGTTGGTGGCAACTAGCGATGGTCAGAGATCGGTGGTGGTCAATCGACAATGGTGGTGGTTGGAGGTGATGGCCAACCGGCTTGGTTAGAGGTGGGTAGTAGTCAGTTGATGGTGGTTGAAGGCGGCAGCGGCAGCATTGGTGTTGGTGGTGGTTGAAGGTGCTTGGCATTCAACAGTGGTTGAGTAGCGGTAGGTGATAGTTGTGGCTGTAATGATGGTGGTGGTGGTTGTTGTGGAAGAAAATGAAAAATTTGAGAAAACATTTTTTTTTTTTTTTTACGTTTTCATAATTTTAAAAAATTTGTTAAATAGTTTTTATTTTTCTAAAAACTGAAAATTAAAAACAAAAACTAAAAATTCTATCAAACAGGGCCTAAGCAAGCAGCCAAATCAAGTTATGGCCTCAACCCTAAGCCACCAAAGTAGCTAAGCCAAGTCAGGCCAAGGCTGTTGGCATGCCTAGATGCAACATTCAAGGCCTGTCCGACTGGCCCTCCGGAAGATAGATTGTGGCTGCACCTAAGTCCAGTGCACTACAATGGCTGAAGCTAAGCAGCTAAAGCTACCCAAGTCCACTCACAAGCCCTTGTGGACGAGCTTGTTCGACTTCATCTTTGGACGTCAGAGTCGAGGATTTCTAATATTGTACCTACAAAATGTGGCCAAGTTACCGCATCTGTTTGATTGCTTCGTTGGACAATAGAGAGGGCATCATCTACCTGCTTGAGAAATATGGCAAGTTCTATACTCCATTTGCACAACCCTTTGAAAAAGAAGCTGATTTTAGAGATTGCAGTTTTCCAGCTAAGTCACTAACCGAAGGCATGTTTGAATGCTACTAACATTCGCAATCTAGACATCACGAGGTTCCCCAGACAATTGGAAATTTTGACTCATTAAATGCGTTTTTTTAATGGGATTCTAACGTTGAAACTATGGTTTTGTTTGCCTTGTTATAAACCTTTAAAAATCTCTGAAAATTTGTAAAAATTATTCACATTTTATCTTATTGCACGAATTACGAATTCATAACTTATCTTACTTTTTATCACTTCAAACACATCTTATATAAAGTCATTGTTGTGGCCATTTGGGGTGAGTTCTATATAAAAATATAGAAAATAGTTAAAATTTTATCTCGCTCGTATCCTAGAAAATTTATTTTTCTCAAGTTTTCTTTTAATGTTTTTTTGTAGAATTTATCTTATAAACACTAATGTGCCATTTAGTATACTTGTTTTGAGTCCATTTTCTATTTTATAATTTTAAAAATAAGAAAAACAATTCAAAATGAATTTGGTCATTCATATTTTCAAAATCTATTTTAGAAAATAAAAAATGGGATTATACATGAAATGCAAAATGGTAAAAGGTCATTTTGAACGTTTTCAACTCAAAAATAAGGAAAATCTAAAAATACGAAAAATAAAAAATTTCCAACCAAATGCGTTTTCTATTTTCCTTATTTTAGAATTTTTAAAATATAAAATACATAAAACAGAAAATACAAAATAAAAAAATAAAAATATAAATCAAATGACACCTAATGTAAAACATATGAATGCAATCAATTTTTCATCTACTATGAGTGAGTAGTCCTTTTCTTGGTCTCAAATCAATGAAAGTGGTGGAAGACGTGGTTCTTCAAGGTACGTATAATGTTTCTTCAATGCTAGATTTTTTTTTTTTTTTTTAGTTCATTGAATGAAACAATTGATTTATGTGTAAATGTTTTCAGAATCAGTTCGATAATGATGTAGATGGGCATTAGTTTGTATAAATGATGATAGATGTACGGGGGTTGCTCAAATAGAGTTCTCATGCAAGATCGTAGAGATTGTGTATGAAAATTTCTAGATATAAAACTACTATGCACTCTACATGTTTAATTCAATGAATTGTTCAAGTTCAATTGAGTTCTTATGTGTAACCATGCAAACTACCAAGAAATACTATTGATTTCTCCACTTGAACTTATGTGAACCAAGGCTTTTTTTTTAATTGTTTTGGTTAAATCAACTGCTTCATAATTTTAAGATTCAAATGGAACCTCGTATTACTTTTAAGGTCTTCTCCTAAACAATTTCCCTTTAGTTTTTGTTATTAAAGTTTTGTTTCTAAAATAGCTCTCTAAGGACATGACCCAGCATTTACCAGAAAAATTTATTATTACTAGCATTTTGACCATCTTGCACTTGGGGTTATTGACCAACAAAAACAATTTTCGCGCCATTGCCAAGAGCTTGAAAAAGCAATGGTGACATGAACTTTGGGGTAGCTTGGGAATTTTCTCACCACCATTTCCAATGGCAAGCTTACACAATTTGATTGGGTAAATTCGTTCCATCCCCTAAGTTGTGAATAGTAGTTGTTTGATTAGTTTGTTAGTAAAGCAGTGATATTTTTAAATTGTTCTTAATTTTTAGGTGAAATAAAGTAGCATCCGTGGTTTAGGATTTACCAGCTTATCTATGGTACTTGTTTGTGCGTGTGGAGAATGGATTAGTTGGGATGGAATGAAGATTCTAAGGTATCTAAAGGTTACTTTTAAGTTATGCTTTTGTTTTGTAAATTTTGATCCAATCTTAGAAGAATACACAAATGCCGATATGGCAAAAAGCTGTGATTATAGAAAGAAACTTTTGATTTTGTGTTTACTTTTGCTAGGGGAGCAATCTCATGGTAAGCCAAGTTGAAAAACTGTGTAGTACTATCTATAACAGAGGTAGAACACATTGGTTCTCCGAGTGTCTTGCACACCTAGGCAACTGTGGCACCGTTGCAGGCACCATACTAGTCCCATGGCTGCCATGTGACCTTACCCTGGTAATTTGGTAACTTTCGGCTTATTTGGGAAGGGGGCACTTGTTTGGTGTTATAAATATGCTTATGAAATATCAATGCACATTTACACTAGCTCATATTGGACTAAATTAGCCCCTAAAGCTTAATTTTCTTATATACACTAACTGTTAGTAAAAATCAATACAATATGAAAGCCCGAATTTGAGAATGAATTCTTTCTAACATGAGGGATATGATGCCCGAATTTGAGAATGAATTCTTTCTAACATGAGGGATATGATGCGGGGTAAATATGGTAATCTAGAAGTTTCCCATTTTGTTTTAGATATTTGTCAAAAAATCATATTTAACTATTAATTTTATTTTATTTCAGATTAGTTTAGAATATTTATTTACTCTTTTAAATATCTTTTTAGAATATTTTATTTTTCTAGAAATATTCATTTTTAACGCCATTTGTTTTTGTATATAAATATTTTATTGTAGTATCTAAATTTAACCTTAAGCTACATTTGTCTTTTTCGATTTTTTTTTTCTTTTTTTCTTAATTTGTTATTATTTATGTCTCGATTTTTAAACCTATGTAAGCCTATGGGATGAAGTGGAGTTAGTTTTTAGATTAATATTTTAAACAAATTTCATTATCTTCCTATTGTTCCAAGTGGCTTGTGAGACTAGCAATAGTTGCCTTTTTGTTTGGCCATTTTTGTCCAAAGATTAATAGTCCAGTGGAAGATGTCCATTCTACGCTTTCCATGCGTGGAAGGTGTCCAACCTAGTTTTGATAACAATTGATGCTGCCAGCACTGATTGAAAATGCCAAACAGATACGTTCAAATGCTTGTTGAATTTCTGGATAAAATTGCCAGATAAGTAGGCAACTATAATTAGGATTCGTAAACCACTCTGAACAATATGAAGAGAATGAAAACTCTATATATTTTAATTTAAAAACTAAGTCCACCTTACTCCGCAGGTTTACATTGGTTAGAATAGAAAAGTTTTGAATTCTAGAATTTTGATCAAGACTGAAATAAATAGAAATTACAAAAAAATAAAAATATACCAAAAAACAAAAAGAAAAATGTGACTTAAGGTTAAATTTAGATATTAGAATAAAAAAAAATGTCAAAATAAATGGCACTAAAAAATGGATATTCCTAGAAAAAAGAAAATAATTTAAAAGATACTCAAAATAATAAGTAAATTTTGTAAACTGATATTGAATAAAATAAAATTGTTAGCTAAATATGACTTTTTGATGAGTATTAAAAAACCAAGTAAAAAACTTTTATACTAGAATCTTGTTACCATTTTTAACTTACCTAATAGTGTAAATTAATTAGTTATATACCCGTCCAATACATGGACGGCTTTTAAAAATTCTTATTTCAGAATTTTTTTGCATAATTTGTTGATATGGTTTGACTAACAAAAATCTCAATCCCCTTTTAACTCTCATATACATTTGATAATAATATGAGAAATAATAAGTAATAAAATAATGTAATAAAACAATACTATTGTGGTATTAATTAGCTTGGCAGAATGCATGTAGTATTGTTAGGATGAGATCCAAGTAGTATAAATTTTAGTTTCGAGAATAATGCTTTCTTTTTATATAATTTATTATTTGAATGAGCTCTACACTAATGTTTTTTCAAAAGTTCCTTGGCTGTTGTTTCTGGTTCTGTGATAAACTAGAGTGTTCCCATAGTTTGTGGATTGCATTTTGTACTTCATTATTCATAAAGTGAGATTTAATTTCTTTCTTATGGGTGTAGGTCAAGTGTGAATAATTTTTTTTTTAATTTTTAAATATTTTTTTTATTTTACAAATAAGCTATAAATTAACAAGCAAGCAAGTAAATAGTTGAAGTCTAAAATAATATTCTTCCAAGCTCAAAATACAATTGTCAATAACTTGTTAACAAAATTTCATTTAATTTTGTGTTCATGAGTAATAAATGAGCGTGTTTATAGATAATAAATAAGTCTATTCATAAATCTTATAGAGCTGAGATCACATTTGTCTGAGCTAACTCGTTTATTTATTGAAATTAAAAATGTACTTAACCTTGTTCATTTACCTTATAAACATATATGAATTGCTTCGAAAAAATTTGTCAAACGCTTGGCCGCAACTATGCTTATCATTTTTTAATTTTTTTATGAGTTAATAAATTTTTAACATACACATAAATTTAGATTTTATATTTCTATTGTTATTATATAATTAAAGGAACACGAAAGGAATTGGTGTAACTTATTTTTGGTGAATTCCAACTTTAGTAGAACTTTCCCTTTATACCTTTCAATTACTCATCGCTTAAAGATATGTCTAATTAAAATAATTTCAAAAAATTACTTATCTTTTATGTAGTTTCAACATCTAATTTAAAACCCCATTAATTTTAATTTTGACTACTTTTATATCCCTCAATAATTTAAATTTTATAAGTTTAGTGATTAAAAATGCTCATGGCATAGTGTATAAAGTTAAATTTATGGTAAATTCAAATAAAATGAATTAAATTTAGAATTAAAGTGGTCTCTTAACTTAAAAAGAAAAAGAATTTCTAAAGATGAAAAATAGTGCAGTCAAAGAAGTCCAAATATGGAAGAATTGTGCGAGTTTCCAAATCCTGAAAACTCTCAGCAACACTTGGAGAATTTATCAACGAAGATCCTGAATATAATGAAGATTCTGCTTCTATTTTGGAAAATTTGTTTATGTATTGAAGTCCTAATTAAAATAGGACTTTGTAAGTTTATATATATATCCAAGTTTAATGTACAAATACAATTTAAGAGATATATCATAGAGTTTTATGAGAGAGAATTTTTTCTTGGTGAGCATAGAAGTCTTTTTCTTTTCTTTTTTTTTTCTCTTTTTTTTTACTCTTTGTTGAGTCTGCTTACTTTCTGATGAGTCAAAAAATTTATTTCCACTTGTCTAGATGTGTCGAGAATTCAAGCAAATACTTGAAAATAGTGCGAGCAGTCGTAGAGATTTTCAGTAGTTACTTGTGTCCTAAATTATATAGTAGAAATTGTTTTGAGGTTTTTCTTTAAATAAGGTCTTTCTCGTTATCTCTTGATGCCTTCGTATTTTATTGTTTATTGTGTAGATTGCGAGTGATTCGAAATTTCATAGTGTGTATTTTATTGAATACTTATGGTATTCGGACCAGTTTGCACGCACTTTAACTAATTCTTGGGACACTGAAGTTAATGATTGAATAAGTGCTCTAGTGATTTTGAAGAGATTAAAACTAATGACCGTTAAAGAATAAAACTAAAAATTTATCAATTGGGCTATCACTTGGAATTGATGACATAATGTGTACACGCACGTTTAGTGTGCGCGTATGTTTGTATATATTGATGACCGTGAAAGTGCGCCCCCTCACCCTTCCTCAATCCATGCACCGTGCGCAAGTTAATTGCAACTAATAAAAAACGAGTTATTTTTGTCGAACTAATGACAATAAAATTAGGACTTGGGAGTCAACCGATGTACAAGTACTATTTCTGTTGTTAAATTCTAATTTAACGATCAAGTACTTTCATATATATATATATATATATATATATTTAAATTAATGTCACTAGAACTTTGGGATTCAACAATTGAAATCGACATTATCACAAAGCCAATATTAACTCGGATGGCAGTACCATTTCATTCATAAAAACACATCTTGTTTGACTAATCGTTGTAGGAGAGAGGTGGGTCATGGGTGGTTTGAGCCATACCTGATAAGTAATCAAACCAAGGAAAACGGAGGATACTTCACGCACTTTCGAATCAGAAAACCTTGCGAAATGCTCCCATTTTAACAACAGCAAAAAAATGCCGTGTTAATACAAATAGTATATTCCACATAATAAAAGGAGAAAGAAATTTTTATTTTTACATGATATATTTTTATATCAAATAATTAATAAAAAAATAATTAAACGTGAAGACTTGATTAATAAAATATTTAGCACCACCATCTTAAAATTAATAGGCACTTGCCGTGTTGGCGTTAAATATTATATATATTAATGCGTGTAAAAATTCTTTTTGCAAGAAAAAATGTGTGATTATTTAAACAAAAATTGTTAGTGCTTTGTATAAGGTCTATTTGTTTTGACAATTTTTGAACAAATACTTTATTTATAAGTTTTATTTTAAAAAGTTTAAAATGTCATAGTATTATCCAACGAGTCAGGAATCTCAAAATTAGTAAGCAAACATTAGTCAAAAAGTGTTTGAACACTTCAAATCCTTCATGGATAAAAGAAAGAATGAGATTGAATTAATTAAAAATTAAATAGTTTGCTCAGTGTAACTTCAAGTAAATATGCTCCAACACAAGCAGCTCGTGCCCAAGACTAGCTTGCGACGTTTGTGTGCTAGAAAAACTAAAAAATCCAATATGTATCGTGAATAGCTCGCGCCTATGACTAGCATTGTTTTTCATCCTTATTTTTTGCAATAGCGATTTATTTATTTATTTATTTTTTTGCTTTTCCATCATTCAAACATTCTAAAAACTCTTAACCTTCCCCCACTCCCCCCAAACTTCATCTATCCAATACTTGAGAGGAAAAACACTTGAGAAGCAAGAATTCATTTTGATTTCTACCCTCATGTTTAGATTTCTTCGGCAAAACATCACTGACTCTTGAATCTCAGATATAGAATTGTCTAATAGATTGAGAGGATGTTTCTATTGCAATTGAAGCCAACGGATTTTCAAGAAAAGGGTGTATTGCAGTGTATTGTGAGTGTCTAACAATCAAGGATTGAGAGATGGGGAACAAATAGATCAATGGGAGTACCGATTAGGAATGCTTATAATCTCTTGATAAGATTCTTGTAACCTTTGAATGATAGTGAAATTATTTTGTTAATTTGCATTTTTCTTTGATTTGATTCAAAGAAATTTTCCAATAAATAATCTGATACGTATTGTGAATTGTTTAATTATTATTTTATTATTAAATCTACAGATCCTACCATCAATTTTTGAAGCAGGTTTCGTAAATCTGAGAGTGGACAATTCTTTGGAAAGTGATTCATATTGGGTATTCATATAAATTGTTCATTTTCAAAAATAATATAATAAACACTGGTCAGTCTCTGGTCGAATAGTCTATATTGACATATGAACATTTATGGAAACATGCTATTACTTTTTAAATCTGATGCTTGTTGTCTCCTCATGAGATATTATTGACCCTCTTTTTAAACTTGATGCTTGTCGTGTCCTCATGAGATATTATTGACATTAATGGTTATTGAAATGTATGTTCCTAGTTTTTTTTTTTTTAATACACATCTGGGTATTATTATCACCTGTTGAACAGTTATTGAAATGTTTTTTTTTTTTTTTTTTAAATAATACACGTTCGAACCGACCACATCTTGATCATTAACTTTTTGAATACAAGAAATCTAGGCACTAGATTTAAAAAAAAAAAAAAAAACAATGATGACGTAGCAGAAGATGGAGCGCATATACCTTCTTGAAATCAAGCCAAACTCTGCGACATGCAGGCTGCTGGATGTGTAAGCTGGCTGTTGAATCCCCCGTCTCTCACATTCCTCCGTTCCTTTCTCAAAAAGAAAAAGAAAAAAAAATAATTAATTAAAATCTTACCAGTTTCACTGCAATAAAGTCGTTGATATATGGTTCATTATACGTACAACTGTAGAAAAATATTCATTATACCTGCAACTGTAGAAAAATTATATATATATTTATATAATAAAACACATTATTTAATTTGACATTTATCCCAGTTATTATTAAAATTTACATGTCATCACTTATAATATAGCTATATAATAAAACACATCATTTGAATATAAAATTTAAAATTCAAATAAATATATATATTATATTTTGTAAAATTATACATACATATATTATCTATATATTTATATATATATATTATATTTTGTAAAATTATACAAATTATATTTTACTCATATTATCTATTATTATTAAATAATGTATGGATACTTATTAGACAAAGTGGACTAAATTTTTTTATTTAAAAAAATATATTTAAATTTTTATAAATTTTATTAAAAAATAAAAATTAAAATTAAAATTTCAATTTTAATGTGCTTAGAAACTTAGATTTAAAATATTTACACTTTTACACTAAGTGTCATTTATATAATAAAAATGTTTAAAATTTTAAATTTGAGATATTTTTAACTGTTGAATTTGTTAAATGGGTAAGTTTATTTTTCTTTTTCTCTTACTCTTTTCATATTTTTTGAAATACTTTTTACATAAAAGATTTTAAATTAATATTTTAAAAAATGTGATAATATTTATAATAAATAATAAAATTTTATACATTAATCCCTTTTGATTAATGATTTTATTTTTATATGTTATTTTTACATTTTTATGTAAGTTTATTTTATAAATTTAAATTTAAATTATTTATACACTAAATTATATTTTTGTAACTTCAGACATGAACAATTGCTAACATATATATATATATATATAAGGCCAAACAAGTTAAACAAACTTGCGGGGCTCCTCTTATATATTGTTTGAGTAATAACTTGGCATGCAGCGAAAGGGGCAAGAGAAAAACCACAGGTTTGTTTTTATTTATTTATTTTTCAGACCCTTTGATTTCACTGCAAGAAAAATAACATTTAATGATATTAATTTAATGAATTTTATGAAAATATGAAAAAGATATTTATATTAATAGTACTTGGTACTTGATATTTTTCTATATAAAAACAAGCATGAGAATAAAAATGAATTTGGTACTTGATATTTTTCTTACAAATTGAGGAATAAATTAACATCGTATACTGACAAATTAATTTGTCAAATCATTAAAAAAAATATTACAATTACGCCCTTCAATACCGTACTTCGAACGTTGGACGGATCGAAGAAAGAAGTCATCAGTAAGGTTGATTTACCAGCATAAATGAAAAATGAATATCACGTCTCTATTACGAGTGACCAACATAGCTAAACATTAATAAGGATGCTACGACTTCACATACATTAGAGCTATTATTTGTTTGGATCAATGATTTAATTAGGAAAAATAAAATAATATAGATAATAAAAAGAAAAAAGAAAGTAACATGAAAGAAAATAAAAGCGGAAGGAAATGAGTTTAGATTGAAATGTAATGGTAAAATACTTGGTGGAATATTGTTGTCAACTATAACAAAAATGCGTACTTAAATCACATAATTATCTGAATTTTATTGATAGATTGAATGAATAAAATATAAATGTACAAACCTATTTATATATAATAAAATATTCGTAATCTATTTCAAATTATATTCTATTTTTTAACTGTAGTTTTTCTATCCATATTATGTAATAGAGATTTCTTATTGAAACTAGAAAATAATTTCAATCCTAATCCCTATAAATTACAATATGGCATTTGACCAAAAATAAAAATAAATAATTAGATTAAAATATTTAAAATAATCATATACTAAATCAATAAGAGCTCATTTGATTTGCTTTTCTATTTCTTTTTCTGTTTTCTGTTTTCTGTTTTCAATTTCTAATTTTTTGTTTTGAATTTATTTTTCAATCTGTGCTTTTGAAAATAAGGAAGACAACTCAAAATTCATTTGATTACTTGTGTTTTTAAAATTTGTTTTCGAAAACTGAAAATGAGTTTACACATGAAATAAAAAAATGATAAAAAGTCGTTTTGAGAGTTTTTAATCAAAAAAAAAAAAATCTCAAAACAAAGAAAATAAAGCATTTTCTATTTCCTCATTTTAAGATTTTTAGCACATAAAACAAAAACAGAAAATAGAAAACACAAAAATAAACTAAATGCCACCTAAGATTTCCTGAATACTTAATCTTACTACTTAAAACACAAGAATTCCAATCTACAAGAATAAAATAATAATTATTCTAAATACTTAAACGTTTTTAATCTAAATCATAATTAAAAATATATATATATATCAACTCATCATCCGCCATAAGATGTGGAGAAATGTATATTATGAATTATAATAATGATTGATGAATATAAAAACTAGCTTGATAGTTAAATATATATTTATTAAGGAAAACATGGTATTATTTTGCTAAAACTTTAAATTGGAAATTAAAATTATTTTTAAATAATTTAATTATATTTAAATTTAAAAAAATTGATATTTTAACATTTTTTTAATTCTTAGTTGGATGTTTATCCTTATACAAATTTCGAAAATTATTCTTGTTAATTCATAAATATAATTACAAACACACACATGGATATTTTATTCAAAAAATATTTATATCTATCTTTTAAATTTTAATTTATGTGTTTATGAATTTTAAAATTCTAATTTTAGGATTTTTTTTACAATCATATAAAAATAATATAACATCAATTAACTTTTTTTTTTAAAATAAAATATGGATGATATTAAATGTATATTAATTTTATGACTAGCATAGGAAGAAAAAATAGTAAATTAGAATTTGTATATACTTCAAATCAATATAAAAAATAAAAAAATAAAATGTAGAAATGAAAATAAATAAACATTTCATTAAAATTTACGCAGAGCAAAGTGGGAAAACTAAAATATATGGATATCCAAGATTATAATATCTATTAATATTCAAAACTTGCTTTGATAATAATAATTTTTCTTAAATGAGTAAGCATTTGGGGAAGGTCATATTCAAAATACATATTATATATTTTGAAAATTTTCAAAAACATAGCCATCATGTTCATGTATTTTCAATTTAGCTGTTCCTTCCTTGTTTTGAGGGGTAGGATTCAAAGGATGTTTAGTGTTAGATTGTTAGCTAAAATTTCATTGAAAATTTTAAGTTGGTTAGGAAGGGATAAACTTATTATTTATATTACTTTTTTATACTATCAATGCACTTTCTTATATACACCGAACTGAAGATGATAAAACACACAGGACTATCAACCCCCCCCCCCTCCCCCTAAAGTAGCAATGTGATTTGAGCTCAATATTTTTATCTGTTCTGTTACTATAATAGATTATTAGTTGTTAGCTCAGTTAAAAGTTTAAAGTAGTGGAGATGGGACAATTTTATCTTTTATATTAATTTTTAATACTCTCAAACATTTAAGACTCATTTGATTTATTTTTTTATTTTTTATTTTTATTTTTATTTTGAATTTATTTTTTATTTTGTATTTTTGAAAATAAAAGAATTAAGTCAAAATTTATTTGGTTACTTGTATTTTCAAATTTTATTTTCAAAAATAAAAAAATGACTTTACACATTAATGAAATGACAAAAAATTATTTTAAGAATTTTTAACAAAAAAATAAGAAAAATCTCAAAATAAAGAAAATAAAGTATTTTCTGTTTTTTATTTTTAAAATTTTTGACACATAAAATAAAAATAAAAACGTAAACCAAATATCATCTTAAATTCCGATAACTATTATACAAATTAATGCGAAAAACAGAAGTAAGACGCTAACTTTGTTTGGCTTGGGAAGAAGAGAGAACAAAGTAGAGAGGGAAAAGGAGAAGAAATTAGAGAAACAATAGGTTAGATTTATTTTTATCATCCCCGGACTCAACAATCAAACAAAAGGTATAAATTTTCTGCTTTATTCCACTTCATCTAAAATAAAAGACGGCAAAAGAAAGAATGATAGAGAATCTGATCTGAGTATTGTGTACCTGATCGAAAGCATTCCAAGCTTTGGAATATCCATGGCGGGTGCGTGAGCAAACTGCTGAATCCCAATTCTTTCAAAAGCTCCTCATCTTAAAAATGTTCCAAGTCCCGATTTTATGGAGCCTTTGATTTGTCCAGCTGTGTGAAATTATAAAGAACTATTTCTTATGGAGCCTTTGATACGTCCAGCTGTGGATAATTATAAAGAACTATTTCTTCGAAACTACAGGTGTTTTATCAATCAAAATCAACTAAACTCATATTTTTTATCAATTTTTTTATTTATTTTCTTAATTAAATTTTATAATATATTACTTTTATATCAAATTTTTATACTTTTTTATGTATTTTTTTAGTCAATCAAACACCCTTGCATACATGTGAATGCGACTTTTGACCAGTGCAACCGCGTAAAGATAAATTCGCCGAGAAAAAGTACTCTAGCTCATGGATCAATCAAATTCGTCGTCTAAAATTTTTTTTTTTAATCGTGGTATTAAAAGACGCATTTATGACTTGTATATATATATTTTTTGTTGGGTTATTTAGGAGTATTTAGAGTACCAAGAAAAACTTAAAAAATTAAAAATTATTGTTGATGTAATGAAAAAATGACACACAATAAAATTTTAATAGATAGGATTTAAAAATTTTTTTAAATATTTTAATATTTTTTAAAAAAGAATTTAGAACATTAAATGTCTTCGTAGACTGCATGTGTCATTTGCAAGGACGTCTGTTTAAGAAACAAAAATAAAAGTTATTGGGTCGCATCTACCCTTCGGAACGAGTTTGACTTTTGAGGATGTCCTCTGGAACGGCAGAATCTCCTACATGTGAGTTGAATGGATACTATTTCTTTTTTTCTTTTTTTTTTTTTTTATTGACGAGCATATGTTTAGTTGGTCAAAAATTACAGCAAAAATATAAAGATTTAATGTAAAAGTGATATGTAACGAAATTTAATTAAAAAAATATAAAATGTTAATAAAATTAATAAATTTTGATTAATTTTGACTAACTAATCAATTGAGTTTATATGACTGTAGTAGACAAAAATCTCCCGAGGAACCAATCAGACCTTTTTTGAACTTTTTTTTTTTTTAATTACAGTTGTCACCTTATCCATTACAGAAATTTACCTAATCCTCATATATAGGCTTGTTTGGAGTTCTAATTTAAAAAAAAAAAAATTTTAAAATTTTAAAAAATTTCAAAAATTTTCACCTTCTTTCAATTAAATTTTGTCATGTGTCATTTTTACATTACTTTAACAACCACTTTTAATTTTTTTTTTTTTGACTTTTTTTCGAAACTCCAAATATCTTTTATACTTTGTCAGGCTCCAAATTTTTTCTTTTTTTTTTAACTTTTTTTCGAAACTCCAAATGTCTTTTATACTTTATCAGGCTCCAAATTTAATGACCTGGAGTGGACTAGCTAAATGTATGCAATTATCTATAATCACACACACACATATAATCATTTACCAATTAGAGTCAAATATAATATAAATATAGATACATTATAACTGCCACTCTATACAGGGCGCAAAATAATATTACAAGCCTCTCAACCGAGGCATCTAAAATAATAATAAAATAATATAATAAAAATTATTACAGAAGTACAATCTCTAGCAATCAGCCTTGTAGGCATCCACGCCCCCGAACATGTAAACATAACAGTAAGGGACTAAGTATCGTACGACTTCTGCCCACTTTATATACAAACATACATAACATGAACTATAAAAAAAAAAAAAAAAAAAGCATGCATAACATGCCCTAATCATTCTATTACCATAATAATGCATCCAAATCATAATACATAATATAGCACATCCGCTCATAGCCATATTTATGATGCCCAACACAATATTATCATTTCTATTATTATTAACTTTCATGTCATTCTGTTAAGTGCAAATTCTAATTTAAATAAGGGCTAAAGTGTATTTTTGCATTTTAAGATTTTTTTCTTTTTATGCGCTAAGATTCCTCACAACTATAAAAGGAATGTCTTGGGTTGCCTCCATTGTAACTCTTTTTATACTTTATCATAGTGAAACACTCCATCACCTTGTGGATATACCATTAAGCAATCAGTTTAAGTTGGAAGCATATAAATCTCTGTGTCTCGTTCTCTTTTTGCTATTGATTATTTTTTGTTCTTTGTTTGTGTTCGATTGTGTGCATTTTACTTGTGGGTTTGAGCATACGGATCCCTAACAAATTCACTGTATCTTATCTCGTTATTCAATTTAAACAACTAAATAGTTAGCCAATATTTATTTAAATCTTGTTTACTCAATATCCTTAGATGTTATCATCACCTAATCGATTTACCAAGTCTAAGTATTTATTCTTATCATTTATCTTCACATTCTTTAGCATATCAACTTACAGTCTAACTCCACAATTGTTGACATCTCAAATTTATCCCCTTTTCTTAAAATTTATAGTTATTTAATGTTTTTAATTGAATAGTGCTCTACTGATTAACATCTATTAATCGCAAGATATGTCAAAGCACCAATAATCAACAAAAGGTGAACATTCAGCAAAAAGACGGTTGTACCCCTAGAGTTAGGAAGAAGCCAAGCTGAAGGATCAAATCAAGGTAAAAAGCCACTGAAATATAAAAAAATATCCAAGACATCAAACAGACAACTCCAACATCAACGGAAGAGCCAGAGTGTAGAATCAGGAGTTAATTTAGTTCAAAAGTCAAGAACGGCCTTTTATCGATATGCTCAAAGGACGGTATTGATCGAAATGCCCAGATCAAGCCAGAAACACATAATGAGACACATAGCATCCCAGGACATGCTAGAGAATATAGAACATAGTTCAAAATAGCCAAAACACTACTCCAATAGTCATCTGAGCTCTGACGATTCAAAATAGCTCCTATCGACAAGAAGGAAGCTACCGGCACACCAGACACAATATGAGCATCCAAACAAATTTAGAATGTCTTCAAATTACACAAGATTGACAAAAGGTAAGTTTCCTAAGGTAATGGCATAGTTAGGTCTGGCAAGGTTAAATCTTAAGAGGTCTTTCTATAGCCCTGACTCAAACTTTTGTTAATATCTTATAAATTCATAGAAGTGTCATGGAGTTCCATCAATGACATTTTTGGATTTCCTATACCCAAAAATGGTAGGAGGAGTCAAACTGGTGGTGCCTCTAAGGGTTAGACATAAGAATTGGGTGACCTTCCTTTGTTTTAGCCCGTTTCAGAGGAACAGTTTTCAAATAGACCTAACTTGGTCCTAGAGAATCCAAATTGAACTAAATTTTAACTTAATTGGTTTAATTTTCTACAAAAAGTGGCTAAGAGGTCTCCATAGCTCTTGAAAATTGTCCAAACTTCAGACCTAGCCAAACATGGCCCGAGTTAGGGGCTCATGCCAAATAGCCCTTTTTAAAGCCTAACTGCTACTTTTCTTGCCACCAAACATTGTGGCAAGCTATTTTGCCTACCTAGTTGGCACGATGTTCTGTCTGGCCTGTTTTGCAATTGTATTTGCCTGGGGCTCTAACTAAACATGTTTGCCTGTCTCAATGGGTAGAAAAGATTGCTAAGTGGCCTTGGTAAAGAGTTTTGCCCATTTAATTGGGCAAATATGTTTGCCCAAGGATTGAGCAATTTTTTTTAACCCATTTAGCTAGGCAAAAGCTTTGTTCGGTTCACAAAATCTATAAATAGAGGCCTCTCCTCCTCATTTTTCATTCATTCAACACTCAGCACATTCAGAGCTCTCAAGGCAAAGCTATATTTCTCTCTCTAGAAATAGCCCACTTCAGTATAATTTTGTCTCTTTAGAAATTCTATTTTATTTTTCAATTTAATATATCTGCATAATTAGAATAGAATAATTTTAATTTTAACTATACAAATAAAAATATTTTGTTAATGAAAGGTACTCGGATCATAATTTAAGTTCGGGTTAGACCCGATACGTGATATTGATCGGATTTACTTGTGACAAATTTTGTAAATTTCCAGACATCATACATTGGACATTCATACATCATATTACCATGCCATACCATACCATCACATCATTCTACATACCTTGCCATGTCAGAATACCATGTCTGGCATACTATGTCATGTCATAACATCATATTACCATGTCATAATACATATTACCATGTCATAATATCATGTCTACCATATCATATCATGTCATAACATCGTGTCTACCATACCATATCATGTCATAACATCATATTACTATGCTAGACCATGCTTAATATCATATTTATCATGCTATGTTATCCCCGCCTTTTTATACCATATCATTATTATCCTATATCATGCTAACATGGCATATTGCCATGCTATGTCATGTTATATCATGCCATGATCATGCTATGTCATGCTAACATGTCTTATCACCATCCCACATCATAGTATAACATGATAGGACATTATTCACTGTGCTAGCACATGTTGTGACATGTCATGCATCATGTTTTGACATACCTGTACATACCTTGACATGCTAGAACACATTCAGACATACAAACACATACCCACTAAGGTTGATATAGACTTAGAAATTAAATGTATACTAATCCAGGGCATTCACCTAAATGAGCGAGTCTTTAGAGACTGGCTGAGCCAATGATTTCTAAGTCATGACCTTCCTTAGATATATTTGACATGTATTTTTGCTTTGTTATTCATGTTAGAATATAAACTATCATCACATTCAACATGCCTATATGTAATTATTTTAATTGCTTCACTTACATCACATTGGTTTTCAAGCACATAGACCTAATCATCATCACCAAGAACTAAGCTCTTGATTTGAGCTGAGTTTCTTCCTAAATGATAAACACTCACTCACACGTACAAGGCACACCTTTGGAGTTATATATAGCACTAACTAAATAGGTCACTTCCTTGTATGCTTAGTCTACTCTGGCCGATGATGAGGCTCACTATGCCTGAGATTAATCAGTTTGTCATGCACGGTATTTTAATCATGTTTGCATCCACACATACATATTAATACATCACACACAGAGCGAGGTGCTAAGTTAGAGTGAGGTTCTTGTATTTAGACTAGTTCACAACATGTAAACACCTAGTTTATGCACTAAGTGTGAGCTATGATGACCTGATCCCTTAGCAGGCTACGTAGGTAGCTTAAGCATATAGCATGAGTGCGGTCTCTACGGTTTTCGTAGACTATTGGCGCGAGGCGCTATCTTAGGGCTAGGCTTTTTTCATCCTTTCCAACAAGTAGTTTGCTCTATAGGCAAGAGCTATGTTGACTTGATCCCTTCACAGGGTATGTAGTCAGCTTAAGCATATAACTTGAGTACGTCCACCTCCGTTTTTATAGGCCATCTTTTAATTCACATTTCATTCCCAACATGCACCCACTCATGCATAAGGACTATATAAGTATGCATATATGAGTTTGGCTTAGTTGCTTTACACTTTATACATCATTTGTATTTAGGGTTGTTTGTAATGATCATTATAAACTAGAGTATTATTTTTTAAGATTACGAACTACAAAGAGTGGAAAGGGACTCTGGACATCCCTAGCTATCCAGGTGTAAAGGTTTGCATGCGTAGTCGAACTCCCAGACCCACTATCTCTGATTGCACAGACCAGTTGAGAGTCATCAAAAAGGGCCATTTATCATGATTTCAAAAACATAAATCAAAACACCTTTTAGCTTAAACCAAAACTCAGGTTCCTCGACACACCCATTTTGAAAGTGTTTGGTGGCGACTCCTGATCTTTGCAATCAGGTCTTATTTTAAAACTAAAAACATATTTTTATCATATAAGCGATCTCAGATGCACCATGTCGCAATAAAGGCTCATGACCCGTACTTGTCGACTCTAGCGCGCGAATCTAGTTGCGACAGCTAGCGACTCGCTAAAGAAATGGCTCTTGCTTCGAGTGTTCGACCATAATTTTGCTTATTCGCAGTTGATATCCCATACCTTAATCTCTGGTTTATCTAATTAAAGCATGTACCTTATTTTCCACTAGGAATTTTCCACTAGGATATATACATTTTACTATTTCATCTATGTGCATACTAACCCATTTAATTACAAATAAACTGCGTATATGCATATATCATGATTTGTTTTGCCAGTTGTGTGAATAAATAGGGTGAATGATTTATTGTTTTCCTTATCTGTCATAAAACTATAGTCTGCTCTCCTAAACTCGCACACTGCGCGCATCATTGAGCATATTTTGCATAACCCTTATCACCCTCTAGTTAGTTGAGGGAGGTCAGTAGGTCCCACTAGGGTGTGGTTTCTGATGCAGTCCCCTTAACAGGCATACCGAACTTCCTTTTGGCTAGATCACCAACCTAAGAAGTTCTTTTTTTTTTTCAGAAAACTTGAGGTTTGAAGGTCTTGTGGCCATTAACATTTTTAGGATGCATTAAGTCAAGCCGTGAGTCTCATGTCATATATAGTCAAGCTATACGCCAGAGCCTCGGGGAACCTAATTTTTACAGGAACATTAGAGATGGGGCTAACCCGTTTGTTCCTTGTGATTGCATTCAACATTCATTCATAACAGTAGAGAATATAACTCATTGTTGTCTCTACATATCAATAAGGCCTATCCATTCTTGTCTAAGGGACTAAGTCCCAAATAGATAATTCATTTATGTATAGTGAACCCTTAAGGTTTACCTATTTAGATAAACTAAAGAGATTGTCACTCAAAGTCTAAGTTTGCATTGTATTTACCCACTAAGTCAAAGTCAATGTGTATTCCAGTTCAAAACCTAGATTTTATTATATCTTACCTCAAAACTGTCTAAGAGTTTTGACCCGAAACTTTGTTGGATTTGAGTTAGAGATTCGGTAGAATCTCCTAATCTAGGCAGAAATCTTAAGAAACACTCTCTTAAGTTTTCATCTTCGAATACAATCACAACTTCAACCTAAAACTCTACTGGATTTGAGATACAAATCCTAGGCTAGAGTTTCTCCAAATTTTTGTCTAGATTTGCAGTTTTGTTAAAACCTTACCCAAAAATTTGCAACAGTTTCAATCTAAAATTTTTCCAAATTTAAGGCAGGTTTTTTGCCAAAATCTCACGCCAAAAATTCATCAAAGTTTCAACTTGAAACTTTGCCAAAATTTTGGTAGATTTTGAACTAAAATATACAAAGATAAAAATTCGGTTGGGTTAATAAGGGGCTCCATTCAAATAAAGAGAAAGCTTTGTCTAGTTAGACATTCGATGATCATGAATGAAGATTTGAAAACTAGAAGAGTAGATAAAGTATTTATTTTATTCTTGATGTCTATGTATTCACTGCATTTTATAAAGTGAATACTCATTTCAATTCATTTAATTCAATTGTTTGTAATATTTCTTCCAATGACAAATTTGAATGGGACAAGGTAATAAAATAAGGATTTTAACGACAATCTTTTCGTATATAATTTATAATCATCTCATCATTATTTCCCCTGCAACGAGGATAACCCTAGAAATAAAATTAAATAAAATTTCATTCAAAATTATTTTTAATAACCAAGATTTTTTTTACATAACAAGTTCTGTCACTACCATTCACTCCGTTTATCATTTGTAACACTCCTCTGTCAGCACCAAATCTAAAATCAGAAACATAGCATCTTCAACCGTAGCTCTCATTGCTATCACCTTTGGAACTCAAGCACCTGTTATAGCTAGCTGCATCAAAGGGTTCGAGCCAACTGCTAGCATTCCTAACTCTCAATGCCAGCCTCATTTCTAGCACCACTAGTAATACCCTTCCAATCATGGCTACTTCCATCGTTAATAGTCTGCTAGGCCTACTTGTGCCATCTTTCTTTGAGACCTTACTAGCTACTATTCTGGGAATACTAACCTCTCCTCTAAACCTTCAAACTTTTCCTATGAAGGACCAAGAGATTACCAGCCTGTCTTTGGCTCTCAATCAGGCATCGACCTTTATCCAAAATCTTAAGAGCAATTGAGCCTACCACAGGATAGGGGAGTTTTTGGCCTATAAAGTAGCCAACCAAAGTTTTTTCTAGTGAGTGCAGTGAAGAACTCTCACCTCACCCACCTGTTTGATTTATGGCATCATCGACTTACTTTTCAATAGCGAGCTACGCGCCGATTTCCTATTAGCTATACTGATGATGCTATATTTCTTGTGTTTACATGATTGATCGGCTAGCTTCCTTACTACTTGTATTGATTTCATCCTCTTATATGCTGTGTATCGCGTGCTGGCTTCCCTCAAGTCTCTACACAGCTAGATATTGCCTGCTCACTTTCAAATACTCCAAACTTCTAACCCAAAAAAGACCCTTGCACTAAGTTTGAGGCAAACCAGTACCCTAGATTTCTAATCCTAATCTATCCTTTCACTTTCCGCACTTAACAACTGCCATAATATCTGGATTACTAGACATCTAGCTCTAGCATGCCTAGGGCTGGAAACAAGCCGAACCGAGTCGAGCTTTAACATGTTCGAGCTCGGCTCGAGCTTTTTATACTGAGCTCGAGCTCGATTCGAGCTTTTATATAGGCTCAAGCTCGGCTTGACAAAGAAGAATTTAGGCTCGGTTAAACTCGCGAATAGCTCGATTAAACCAAAACGACGTCGTTTTGATTTAAAATATAATATATTTAAAAAATATAATAAAAATATTATTAAAAATATAAAAATATTATTAAAAAAATATATATTATTCTAACCGAGCTTACTCGCGAGCTTTCGAGCTGAGTTTCTCTAGGCTCGAGCTCGAGCTCGAATCCAAAATGAGCCAAAAACCAAGCTCGGTTCGAGCTCGTTTAACTCACGAATCAAGCTCGAGCCGAGCTTTTTTCGAGCTGAGCTTTTTTCGAGCTGAGCTCGAATAGCTTGCGAACGGCTTGGTTCGTTTCCACCCCTAAGCATGCCAACTATCCTATTTAGGGCAAATTCCTAACCTCTGCAGATCTAACCCAACGACTTCTTACCTCAATTACGCTAATAGCAAATACCTATGTCACTGACAAATACATTAACTGAGCTAGACCTAGCCCAGAGGATCCAGAACATTGAAGAGACCTTGAAGAGTCACTCCAGTGTGTGCATCTATAGGAATAGGGAATCTTAAAACTTGAGCCCTTGCTCAAACTTGAAGTGGCCTTCTAAATCTTCAGTGGCATCCTTTTCTACACCTCCGAGGCAAGAGATAAATAACCGTCCTCAATCTCAATCCAAGCTGAAAAGAATCTTTTCAAAATTGCCCTGCACTTGGATAGAGGCTTGTCAATAACTTCACAAAGCACATTTGATTGAACCTTTACTATATTGGATGTTGACACTGCCCTTTAATCATTCCTTTAACCCATCCAAACACTGTGTATTTCATAGAATATCACTTGGACATGACACCGAAAGCTACTTCAATCTGAAGCATACAATTCAAGACATGATCGACAATGGACAGTTAGGAGCCCAAGCCTCTACAACTTCAAATGTCATTATCAATCTGCCACCAGATCATAATACCACCTTGTAAGATGAAGTGTCAGACCCTTATGACCTACCAAATGTTGTGATTAAAAGAAGAAGGCTTCAAATTATCAACCTCCAGAAGAACTTTAAGCTTCAGCCAAAAAAAAAAAAAAAAAAGAACTTGCAGGAGCCTGATACTTTTATTTTTCTTTATCAATTCCTTGTACCTATTAAATTTTCAAATATAAATACTAATGCTTATATTTCTTTTTGTTAATTTTATCTTTTTTTTCCCCAGATACAGCAACATGAAAACAAATGCATTTCAGTAATCATACTTAAAGTATTGACATTTTCCATAGCCACAACTCACTAACTCACATTTTTGAACACAACATAAATTAACTCTAGTTTTCAAATCATTGACAAAGCTAGGCACCCCCATTCTTAAGACCTTCATACTAAATAATTAGTATGTCACCCGCTATGCAAACTTCACACATAAAACCAACACAGTCACACTATGTGCATTGCACTTACACTCTAAAAATGCCTCTAGCTAGGGGCATTCCCCTTTAAACTCTTTCAGCACTTACGGGTGCCACAAAGTCTCTCCCAACACTTACACAATACCATCTCTCACAAAATCACAATACTTGTTGCCTAGAGTAATGCCATATCACCCAGTCAACACATTGTCATGCTGAGCTGACACCACATTTCTTTCAGTCATATTAGGCCAACATTTTTGTCTTTCATTCTGTAACTAGAAATGACATTGCACCCTTGTACAAATTTGGACCTTCACCCATATAGTTTTGCATTCAACCATCAATATTCATAACATTTTAGACTTCAACTATTTTTATCAATACCTTTATAACTAAGCAGTCTACTAGAATCATTACTAAGCATTAACATATTTTAACACAATTGAATGATTGATACTTTAAGTGTTTATTTAGGTAATCTCGATGTAGGCTAGAACTACGAGCGACCTGATTCTTGGACCGTCGAGATATGTAGGCAACCAAAATTGTTCAGTCACCATCTTCAAGAGATTAAATCACCTAGGAGGTTCTCTATTCCCTAAAAGTGATTATCATTGCCATACTCGAGCTTGATAGATTAACAGACCAAACTCAATATGACAAAGGGTATTAATTTCTCAAAATCCTAGTCAAGGTTAAACCCTTAGCCATTGTCTAATTTTGAGCCTTTAACCTATTTTTCTTTCAAATAACCACACACCAGAATGCAATCTACTACTTCAATAACAACCCAACACTTCTAGGATAACTATAGCCTTAACAATTTTTAAGAGCTCAAAAGACTAAGTTTCCAACATCAAAATGACTAGAGGCCATAATTTTAGCTACCCTAATTAGATTAGGATCATTCATTGCCAAACCCTTTAAGCCTTAAAAAAAAAAATCATTATACATTCTTTTTGATGAAACCCTAACTTGGATCATCCCCCACATTGGGGTAAGCAAGTGAGACAGTTTAGACATCAGGGGCATTCTTTACCATCATAGTTGTCATCTCTTCTAACCAAGTCAAAGTCAACTTAGAAGAAGCGTTAAAGCAACCTAGAAATTGTTTATTTGAACAAAGCGGTCAAATTCAAAAAGAAGAGAGGCATTCATTTTGGCTATCTTTAGACTAAGCTAATTAAGCCCCTTGCAAGCCCTTTGAGCTAGTTCGTATTCTTTTGCTATAATCAGTACACTGGGGCAATAGAAGGAAACAAAGTAGAGTTAGATGTAAGAAAAAAAACTAGAATCAGTACAAAAGAAGAAAAGCTCTGGAGTCTAAAGGACAGAATTGAGCAAAAACTAGAGTCAAAGCAAAAAGCAAAGCAAAATCACAAAGATCATCAAATACTTAAGAACCTCAAAATGAGAAAAGCAAGTAATGACCATGATCTAGCTCTCAAGCATCAAGAACAATGAAGTACACTAGTTAATTAAATGAAGAATTAGGTGGCCCTCGGATCACTCAAGCCTAGAAAAAAAAAGGTATAATTTGAGCCTAAATACCCTTCGTTTCTACAACCTTAACCCATGGCCTACATTACCATCCAAATAAAGTCCTTTTGGATTGGAAGTGACAACTTTGTTCAAATACATCCATCAAAGGCACGTGAAGCCCTTCTCAAAGATGAAGGATGCATTCTTAAGCACATGACCTTGTTGATGATCCTCTGTAAATTTTAAACAAATAAAAATAAAAATTTGAGCCTTCATATTCCTTATTTTGTTCAAACCCTCAACCAAAGCCTGCATTGCCACCAAAATTAAAGTCTTCTATGATTAATAATGGACACTTAGTCGGAGAGCTCTCATGAGCTAGAGGTAACCCTTTCTTTCCAAAACTATCCAACATTCCATGACTAGTCCAAATTAACCAAAATTTTGACCAATCACCACTATACTCCTTAATTCAAACCAATAACTTTCTAACCAAATATACAACCTTGTCAATTTTTAATGGTATATTAATCCAAAAGCTCCTAAGGAGAAGAAACCCTGGAGGGAATAGAAACTTTACTCAGTGACTAGGTTTCCTGATGAAACCTTAAACATAGTTAATACCTTATTGAACACTTCAATATTAAGGTCATTCACAAAATGAACAATTTGAAAAAAAAAATGGATAAGTAGTCATTCTACCACACTGACTGACTCATACACGTTGAAACACCCAATCATTCATTTTCAAACTAGACATCCAGTGCACATCCTTACCTATACATACCAGATTCTTTCATCCACATTCATTCATTATGCATAACCTAATTTTTGAAAAACAATGCACATTATATCAAGTGTATTCATTAATTACATGTGACTTCATTCACAAAACAAAACTACACATGATCACATCCCCGGTTCTTAAACTCCTAAACAAATTTTCAAAACTCAAACATTTTCAAAATCAAAGACCTTAGGATCATGGACACGATAACACACTTTTCCTAGGCACTCAACAGTGACTTTGACATAACCACAATGAAACTGCATAAAATAAACCATAAAAACACCAATTCGAGAAGTGGATTTCTTTTCTCATCAATGTCTGGTGGGAGTCGAGCGATCATCAACAATCAAGAAGCGTGGCATCCTTCATAAAATCAACTGCAAAGTATGGACTCAAACATCAATCAAAGACTAAAGATCAAGCAACTACTAAAAAATGAAACCCTGGTCTAGAAGATAAGTGCAAAGATATAAATTCATCAACAAAACTTGTTACTTGAATTCGTTTATTAGACATAGGATTCAAATGCTTAAGGTTGAGCATAAGATGCGAAATCAAGGAGACCAAATAGAGTTAGGCGCGGGAGTTAGGCTCCTTACTAGACCAGACTCAAAGTTTATACTCCTCTTCTAAAGTCTTGTATCATCACAAGACCTAGAGTTAACCTCAGAGTTTTTACCCCCCTTTTAAAGTTTTGTGTTTATCACAAAACTTAGAGCCAGACCAGACTAGACTTGAAATTTATACTCATTTTCTGAAGTCTTGTGTTTATCATGAGACTCAGAGTTATTCTTGAAGTTTTTACTCCCTTTTTGAAATTTTATGTTCATTACAAAACCCAGAGCTAGACCACACCAGACTCAGAGTTTTTACTCCCATTCAGAAGTATTGTGTTCATCAAAAGACTCAAAATTAACCTCAAAATTTTTAATGCCCTTTTGAAAATTTGTGTTCATCAAAAAACTCAGAGCCAGACCAGACCAGACCCAGAATTTTTACTCCCCTTCTAAAGTCTTGTGTTCATCACAAGACTTAGAGTCAACCTCGGAGTTTTTACTCACTTTTTGATGTTTTGTGTTCATCATAAAACTCAGAGGCAAACTAGATTAGACTCAGAGTTTTTATTCCCCTTTTAAAGTTTTGTGCTCATCGCAAGACTCAGAGTTAACCTTAGACTTTTTACTCCTCTTTAGAAATTTTGTGTTCATCAAAAAACTCAGAGCTAGACCAAACCAGACTCGAAGTTTTTACTCCCATTCTGAAGTCTTGTGTTCATCACAAGACTCAGAGTCAATTGTAGAGTTTGTACTCCCTTTCCAAAGTCTTGAGTTAACATTAGAAACTAGCCTAGGATCTAAGATCACTTTCTCAAAATCAAATGTAAATTATGGGTTCAACAAGCTATCTAGGTGCAAAACTCAATCCAGTGCGAGCCACAAAATCAAATATCAATCTAAGAGCGATTAGTCCAATGCAAGGAAAAAGATATATCACCTATCCAAGAGCAAGGTTCCCTTCCTCAAAATTAATTAGCAGAGTTTCCTTCTCAAAGTCAAATATGGAGCACAACTCATTTATCAGCCCAGGATCGAGGCCCATTTTTCAAAAGTCAAGTGTGAGGCACAAACACATCACTAGACTCAAAGAATGTAACTCCTTCAGCAATTCAAGAGTAAGGCATCAACCTAAGTTGCAAGGTTATTTTTTTTCTTTGATTTAGCATACAAGGGGGCAAAAATAGGTTGTATTTTTTTCATTTTCTACCTTAGTCAAGCTAAGGCAAAAAAAGAAGGGCAGCTGTAGAGACCTTAATTTTATCTTTTTGCTTAAAATTTATGGTATTTAATGCTTTTAGTTGAATAGTGCTTTGCTAATTAACATTTTTAATCATAGGATATGTTAAAGTACCATAAATAAATAATAGGTGAACATTCAACAAAAAAATGATTGTACTCCTGGAGTTAAAGAGAAGCCACGTTGAAGAATCAGATTAAGGTAGAAACCCACTAAACTATATAGACATGTCTAAGATATCATATAGAAAGCTCTAGTTTTAGTAGAAGAGCTAGAGTCCAGAATCAGGGGTCAATTCAGTCCAAAAGTTAAGAACGATCTCCACTGATCCACTCGAGGGGCGGTATCGACCGAAATGCCTAGATCAAGCCAGAAACACACAAGGAACCATACAACAACTAAGGACATGCCAGAGAATATAGAACATAGCTCAGAATAGCCAAAACATTGCTCCAGCAATCATCTGAGCTTCTCCGACTCAAAATGGCTCCTACCGATAAAAAGGAAGTTACTAGCACACCAAACACAATTTAAGCATCCATACAAACTTGGAATATCTTTAAATTATACAAGAATGACAAGGGTAAGTTTCCTAAGATAATGGCATAGCTAGGTCTGGCCAAATCAAACCTTAGGAGGTTCTTTTGTAATCCTAACTCAAAATTTTGTTAATATTTTGAAAATTCATTAAATGTCCCAGAGTCTCACCCATGGGATTTTTGGTTTCTTCATACCCAAAAATGGTAGGAAGAGTTAGCTTGGTGGCACCTCCAGGGGTTAGGCATAAGAATAAGGTGACCTTTTATTCGTTTCAGTCTATTTCAGAGTAATAGTTTTCAAACAAACCTAACTTAGTCCTAGAGAATCCAAATTGAACCAAAATTTGACTTAATTAGTTTAATTTGCTCCAAAAAGGGCCCACGAGGTCTCCGACACTCCTAGAAACTATCTAGAACTTCCTAAAATAGCTAAACCTATTAGGGCAAAACTTTGACCTAGCTGAACATGGCCCAAGCTAGGGGCTTAGGCCAAATGGCCCATTTTTTAAGCCTAGCCATCATTTTGCTTGCTACCAAGCATTGTGGCAAGTTATTTTGCCTACTTGGGTTGGCAAGATGTTCTGCCTGGCTTATTTTGCAATCACGCTTGCCTAGGCTCTGAGCAAATATGTGTGCCTGTTGTATCAACGGGCAACAAAGACTACTAAATGGCCTTGGCAAGGAGATTGTCATTCAAGTCTAAGTTTCCCTGCATTTACCTATGAGTCAAAGTCAAAGCATATTCTAGTTCAAAACCTAAATTTTGTCAAATCTCATCTCTAAATCTTTCAAAAGTTTTAAACTAAAACTCTACTGGATTTAAGTTTGAGATTTGGTAGAATTTCCAAACCTATGCAAAAATCTCAAGAAACACTATCTAGAATTTTCATCTTCAAATCCGGCAAAGATTTGGTAGAATTTTCAAACCTAGGCAAAAATCTAAAGAAACACTCCCTAAAATTTTCATCTTCAAATCTGATCGCAGTTTCAACCCGAAACTCTGTTGGATTTGGGATAAAAATCCTAGGTTAAAGTTTCTCCAAGTTTCTATCCAGATTTGTAGTTTTGTCAAAACCTTACCTGAAAATCCGTAACAGTTTTAATATTGAACTCTGCCGAATTTAAGGTAGGATTTTCATCAAAACCTCACCCTAAAAATTTGCCAAAGTTTCAACCTAAAACTCTACCGAAATGTTGGTAGATATAAATAGAAATATACAAAGACAAAATCTTAGTTAGGTTAATAGGGGACACCCATTAAAAAAAACATGAAGTTCTATCTAGCCAGCCAGACAATCAATGATAAAGGATGAAGATCTAAAGACTTGAAGAGTAGATAGGATTTTTATTCATTTTTATTCTTCAGTAGAAAAGTAGTCACTGCATTTTATAAAGTGAATACTCATTTTGATTCATTCATTCATTATTTGTAATAATTTTTCTAATGACAAATTTGAATGGGGTAAATTAATAAAGCAAGGACTTTATTGACAATCTCTTTGCATTCATTTCAAATTACAATATTATTCTTTCTCTCGCAATGAGGATGATCCCAGAAATAAAATCAAACAAAGTTTCATTCAAAATCATTTTTAATAAACCTTCATTTTCATAATAGGTACCATCGCTACCTTCACTCCGCTCATTAGTCCCCTGTCAACACTAAATCTAAAATCAAAAACATGGCATCTTCTTTTGAAGCGCTCAACACTATCAGAACCCAAGCACCAATCATAGCCACATTAGAGGGAATAAGCCAATTGCAACTATTCCTAGTTTTTATTGCCAGATTTGTCTCCAACACCACCACTATCATCCCTCCAACTATAACAATTTCTGTTGCTAATGGTCTATTTTACACTCCCATCCTGTCTTTCTGTGGGACCCTACTAGCCATCATTCTAGGAATAACAACATTCCTATTAATGCTCAAACCTATCTTCCAAAAGACTAACAAATTGCTAACCTGACTTTAGCTCTCAATCGGGCACTAGCCCATATTCTTACTTCTCTACACAACCAGATACTACCTGCTTACTTACAAGCACCTCTGACCTTAGTCTAGAGGGTTAAGAACATTAAGAAGGCTTTGAAGAATTACTCCAGCACTTGTACACAAGGGAGTATAGATTCCTAGACTTTGTGTTCTTATGGGAACTTGAAGCAGCCTTTTGAAACCTTAGTGGTAGCCTCTTCTGCTACTTCAGCTTAGTAGTACTTGCCTCAGAGAAAAAAGACACATCTTCAATTGCAACCAAAGCCAAGAAATGTCTTTTCTAAATTGGTGTGTACTTAGACTGAAGCACATTAACAACTTCACAAGGCACATTTGATTCTACCACTGTCAAATCGGATGCCGACACCGCCTTTCTCTCACTATTACCATCCCTCCAAGAGATGTAAATACCATGGGAAATCAACAGGTCATGACACTAAAGACTATTTACCTTTGAAGCATAAGATTTAAGAACTGTTTGACAATGGATGGTAGAAGTTCAAGCTTTTGCAATTTCAAATGTTGCTACCAATTATTTGCCAGAGCACAATACCACCTTGTAAAATGAAGTGCCAGGCCATCATTCGATGATTAGAGAAAAGGACTTGAAGGACCAATCTCTAATAGAGCAATCAAGACCTCAAGCTTTAGTAGAAAGGGCCTACAAGAGCTCAACATTTTTGTGTTCTTTTTCAATTTCTTGTATATATTTAAATTTTGAAATATAAATATTAATATCTATGTAATTTTTAAAATTCTTTTTGTTATTTCATTCATTTTCCAGGAAATTTAGATTTCAAATATAGCAACATGACAACAAATATAGTTCAGCAATCACACTTAGAACATTAACATTCTTTGTAGGCATAATCCACAAACTTACATTTTTGAACATAACACAAAACTAACCTTAGTTTTTAAATCATCGACAAAACCAGGCACCCCTATTCTTGAGACAATTCAATTATTAGACCTTCACGCTGAATAATTGGCATGTCGCCAGTTATGCAAACTTCACACATAAAACCAATATAGCCACACTATGTGCACTGCACTTACATTCTTAAAACGCCTTCGGCTAGAGGCATTTCTCTTCAGATTCATCTAGCACTTGAGGGTATCCCAAAGTCCATTCTGTCATTTACACAATGTCATCTCATTATCATATCATTCTGCTAGTCAAGGTAGTGTCACATCACTTAGTCAACACATCATCATACTAAGCTGAACCTATGTCTTTTAGCAGTGCGAAGCCGGAATTTTTTCTTTCAAAAATAAACACTGCACCTTTGTGCAATTTTGAACTTGCAACAACACAATTTTGTATAAAATTTTTAAACCTTTCAAAACGTTCAATCATTTTTCACAAAACGTTCTTTGTGAGAAACTAGTTCGTTAGAATCACTACTAAGCATTAACGCATTTAAACATGATTTAATGACCTACACTTAAAATGTTCAATTAGGTAATCTCAATGTTTACCAAAACTACAGGCAACCTGATTTTCGGACTACTGAGATACGTAGGCAACCAAAATGGTTTGGTCACCACCTTCAAGAGATCAAACCACTTAGGACTTTTTTTATTCTTTAAAAGTGGTCGTCAATGCAATCTAGAGCTTGACAAATTAATAGAACAAAATCAATATGACATGGAGCATTCAAAATTTTAAGCCCTTAGTCTATTTTTCTTTTAAAAAAAATTACAAATCAACATTTCTAGAACAACCTTGCCCTTAGCAATATTAAGAGTTCAAGAGACTAAGTCTCTAAAGTCAAAATAAATAGAGGCCATCATTTCAACTATCCTAAATAATTATAATAATCCATTGTCAAGCCCTTTGAGCCTAAAAAAAAAAAGAAAAGAAAGAAGAAACACATTATTTTGATTAAGCCCTACCCAAAATCACCCCCCACATTAGGGTAAGTAAAAGAGGTAGTTCAGACAATTGGGGCATTTCTTATTAGAATGATTGTCATCCAATCAAGTTAACTCAACTCAAGAAAAAGTGTCAAGTAACCTAAAAGTGGTTTATTTGAACAAAGTGGTCAAATTCAAAATAACGAGAGGCATTCATTTCTGCTACTTTTGGATTAGGCCAATTAAATCCCTAGCAAGCCTATTGAGTCGGTTCGTATTCTTTTACTATAAACCCCTAAAGGTTGTTACCCACACTGGGGTAATAAAAGAGAATAGAACAGAGCCAAATGTAAGAATCTGAGCTAGAAAGAAAGAAGCCTGGAGTCTGAAGGACGGAATCGAGTAAACAACTAGAACCAATCTAAGAGAAAAGGAGGTCTTGGAGTCCGAAGGACATAATCAAGCAAAAACTAGAGTCAAGAAAAAAAAAAGAGAAGAAATCTCAGAATTTCAAAAGACGAAATCAAGCAAAAATTATAGCAAAAGCAAAGTAGAAGCACAAACATCATCAAAGACTTAAGAACCTCAATAAAAAAGCAAGCAATAACCAAGCTCTATCTCTTAAACATCAACAACAGAGAATGTTGGCTCATCAGATGAAGAATCAGATGACCTTGGGATCATTCAAACCCAAAAAAAATAATTTGAGCCTTAATATCCTTCTTTTCTTCAACCCTCACCTAAGCCTACATTAAGGTCCAAATAAAATCCTCTTAGATTGAAGCTGATAGCTTTGTTCAAATACAACCATCGAAGGCACTCGAAGCGCTCCCCATAACTTAAGGATGCACGCTCAAGTAGAAGACCTTGCCGATGATCTTTGGTAAATTTTGCCTGAGTAGAAATAGGAATTTGAGCCTTCATATTCCCCTTTTTGTCCAAACCTTGAGACTAGGCGTACAATATAACCTAGATTAAAGTCCTCTCTGATTGACAATGTTCATTTAGTCGAAGAGCTCTCATAAACTAATGGCAACTCTTTCTTTCAAACCCATAAACCTTAACGATTGATAATGGCTATTAATCCAAAAGCCCATGAAGCGAAGAAAACCCTCATGGGAATAGAAAACACACTCAGTGACTAGATTTATCGATAAAGTTACAAACATTGGTAATACCTCATTGAACACTTCAAAAGTAAGGTAATTCACAAAAAGAACACTTTCTAAAAAAAGTGCACAGGCAGTTATTCTACCATACTAGTGAGCCATACACCTGGTAAATAACAAATCGTTTATTTTCAAACAAAACATCTAGAGTAAATTTTGACCAATATATACCAGATTCTTTCATTCAAATTCATTTATCCAGAGCAAATTTTGACCAATACATAGTAGATTCTTTCATTCAAATTCATTTATCATGCATAACCTAATTTTGAAAATGCATTGCACGTGATTGTTCATAAAATAAGACTGTATATGGTCACATTCCCTAGTTTTTAAACTCCCAAACAAATTTTCAAAACTCAAAACATTTTCAAAATCAAACACTTTAAGATCATACACATGATGACACACTTTCTATAGGCATCCAATAGTGATCTTGACATCATAACAATGAAACTAAATAAAACAAACCACAAGTACACCAACTCATAAGGCTAGCATTCTTCTCATCAATGTCCGTGTGAATCGCAGGTTCACTAACAACCAAGGAATAAGACTTCCTTCATAAAATTAACTGCAAAGCATAGATTCAAACATCAACTAAAGAACAAAGATCAAACAACAAGTTCAAAAATAAAGTTCTTATCCAAAAGATAAGCATAAAGGTATAAATTCATCAAACCTATTACCTGAGTCTATGTGTTAGACACATGATTTAGATGCCTAAGGCTAAGCGTGAAACACGAAACTCAAATGATTGGTTCGGAGATAAGGTTTCTTTTTTAGAGTCAGGTGCTAAGTGTCGTGATCAGATTTGTGCGCTGGGCCAAGCGGGGTGTGAGTCTGTTGTCTTTATTGTGATTGGTGTGTCTGAGATCACCCAAAAATGTCTTAAAATGATTTTATGTTTTAAAATAAGGCCAAGGGTCATAAATCTAGGAGTCACCACTTAATACTTACTGAAATGGGCGTATTAAGGGACCCAAATTTACTTTTTAAAATATTATTTTCTATTTATTTCAAAAAGTTATGATTTTAAAAGGCCCTTTTCTAGTTACTCCAATTTAATCTGTATAATCAGAGATACTAGATTCAGGGGTTCAGTTATGCTTGGAAAGTGATATGTTTGGATTATTTGAGGATATCCAGAATCCCTTTTCAATGTTCACAATTATAATCTCACCAAATAATATCTATTTCAATATTGATGTCATAACAAAATAAACTTTGAATACATATGATGCATGGAATGTGAGGTGGCTGTGCCTTATTAGGCTACCTACATATCTCGATCGAGAGCTACTCATAATTCACATGTGAATGTTGTGATATGTTTTCTTATTTGGCAATAATGTTTCCTATGGGGTTCTATATGCAAGGTAGACTCTAAATATAAATTTAAAGACTAATCATCTGCTAGAATTCCATACATGACCTGGCTTCTACTGAAAACTATATTTATAAAGGTTAGTTGATATGATATTTTTGATGTAATGCTTTGGAGGTCTAAATGACCAAGTGAATGATGATAAGGATGATAATAGTGGTGATTTGACCTAGGATGTGTGCCCAAACTACCCACATTCCCTGTGAAGGGATCCGGTCATTGTAGTTCAGACATAAAGTAGTCTAAACTACATGCATGTTTGAAAGATGAGAGGTTGGTTTGAGTCAAAGTATCAATTTGGAAGTTAGTGCTTAGCACATAACTCCAAGAGAGTCTAACTAGATGATGAATCAGTGCTTCACACATGATTTCAAGAAAAAAGCTTCGCTCTGATATAGAGTTTTAATCTTAGAATGTGTTTTGGTGTCGGAAGGATATAGTGCTTAGCATTTAATCTGCAAGTAAGCCTCGCTCACTCTTGTTTGTCTGATAAGGAGCTTCATTCCCACGCTTAGCTTTAATCAGGTGTGGTTTTGACAAAGCTACTTCGCTTTATGGTCTAGAAATAAGCTTGACTCTTGAGTCTCGCTTTATTTAGTTTTGACTAGGAGCTTCGCTTCTAAGGTCAAGTCAGTGCTTGGCACATGATTTTAGGAGAAAGAGTCTTGCTCTAAGCAAAAGGGCTTCACTCTTGGGATGCACTCTCATGTAGAAAAGGATTTAGTGCTTCACACTTAGTCCTAGGATAAGCCTCACTCAAATTAATCTGGTAAGGAGCCCTACTCCCGGGCTTCGTTCTATGTAGTTTGATCAAGTAAAAAGCCTCGCTCCTAAGCTTTACTCAATCTAATTTGATCTAGTAAGGAGCTTCGCTTACAAGACTAGCTCTAGGTTTAGTTAAGTCTATGCAATATAGATAAAAGATTTGATGCTATGCAAATGCTCAAGTATAATGACAATTCTTATGTTAATATATTCACATGGTATATTTCACAAATATTTCTATGGGAGAAATAGATTTAGAGATTAATAGCTTTAAATAATCCTAAAGCTATTTCCATTCTCTAGACTGTTATTCACTCAAGTAAATACTCTAGATTGATAAGCAATTAATTTCTAAGACAATTTCCACCCTCGTGAATAGGTGTTTACATGCCTTCTAGTGTTCTACCATTTTTAGCATTATTTTAACATGGAAAATATCAGAACTTAAGTAGAATATTACATGCAAATATGTATCATAACATGGTAGTATGCTGTGAAGAAATTTCTAAAGTTGTCTCAGATACATCAGGCAAAATAGGACTTGTGTTATGAATTAGATGCCTTTCATTGACAAAATAATTTTTATTTTATTATTAAAAATATTTTTCATCTTAAAACATTGACATACTAATTATAATACTTAAACAAACAAAATAAAAATGTAAAAAATTTTAGAGAGAGAAAATAATACTAAACGTGAAACTCTAGAGAGAGAAAGCTTAGAATTCTTCCAAAAACCTTAAGAACACCTCTTAGTGGGTGGATTTAAGGAATGAGAAGAGAGGGAGGCGGGTAGGATGGGAATAAGAAGAGGGGAAAGCCTTATTATATAGGAACATTTGTCAGAACAAAAGTTTTACTCGTTTAAATGGGCAAAAAACATTGCCTGGTCTAACGAGCGGGCAAGTTTGCCTGATAAAGTGGACAAAAATCTTTGCCAAGCTTGTTCTGTACTTTTTTTTGCTAAACAAGTTGACCAAAAAGGTTACATTTTGAGGTAGGTAAAAATATTTGCCACATTTGTTTTGGCAAAGCTTTTGGTGGCAAGGCTTAAAAAGGGGGCCATTTGGCCTGAGCTTCACACTCATGCCATGTTTTGTGAAGTTTAGGTTTCACTTGCAAAGGTTTGGATAATTCTAAGACCTTCGGCATAGTTTTTGGGAGCTTCTAAGACCTCCTGGCACTTTTTGGAATGATTTAGACCAAATATGTTAAAACTAGACTTAATTTGGGATTTCTGAGATCGAGTTATGTTTACTTGAAAATGCTACACCAAACAGACTGAAATAGTAAGGGGGCACCAATCTTCTCCGTAACCTTTGCAAGTATACACAGGAGGACCCTACCTACTAAAATTAGGTATGAGGATTCAAAAAATGCAGTCGAAATGACTTAGGGGCCTCTCTATGAATTTACAAATAATTAGAAAAATTTTGAGTCAAGACTTCAGAGGGAGTCCCCAAAAGTCAAACAAACCTGATTTAGTCATACCTTTGCTTCAATGAACATGCCTTCAACTTTTTATGCAATTTAAAGTTTTTGACTTGATTTGAGGGTCTCAATGATGTTAGTGACTTGGTCACTACAATTTTGTTTGGTAAATGTAACTTTGGACATTCTGGTGCTGAAACAGCCTCTAAAGGCACTTTTTAAATGCTCCAAGCCCAAATTTGAATTCCATCACATGTTCTTGAATATTCCGAAGCTTTTCACATTTTTTGAACTTGGTTTGATTGCTCTGATCAATATTGTTTTACGAGTCTAGCGACAATCTTCAAAATTGACTTTTAGACCATATTGACCTTTGAAACTTGAATTTGACCAATTTTTTAATGTAAGAGTGTTGAATTCCCCTCCTTGAATGTCTCCATAAATTCCTACAATGTATTGATCTCATTCGGGCTCCCAATTTGACTTTGCTCTAAATCTAGGGACACAACGTTCATTTTGACATAGCAATTCCCAGCATTAAATTTGGGCTAATTTCCATGTGCAAAGCTCAAAAAAAATTATGAAAAATATTCTGGAAGTAGAATTGAATATTTACAAAGATATGTGTTTGTCAAAATGAAATTTAAAAATGTATAAAATACAGGGTAAAAATGGGGTGTCAACACTAAACACAGACTTAGATGTTGGTTTGTTACCTGAATCTGCATATTAGGCATAGGATTCAGATACTTGAGGTTGAGTGTGAAACGCAAAACTCATATGCTTGATTCAGAAACAAAGTTTCCTTTCTCATGGCAAGTGCCAAGCATTGACTCAGATGCTAGTGTGTTACTTGAATCCACGTGTTAGACATAGAATTCAGATGCCTAAGGCTGAGTGTGAACCACAAAACTTCGATGATCAGATAGAGCGAAGCATGGGAGCGAGGGTTCTTACTAGACTAGTTAGAGCAAAATTTGTTAATGAAGCTCTTCTTTGGATTAAATGTGAGCCATCAAATCTTTCCTGCACAAAAGTGCACCTAAGAGTGAGACTCCTTGATTGGGGTAAAACTCTTCCCTTGAGATCATGTGTGAAACATTGATTCACCTATAGACCAAAGCTCGGAAGTGAAGCTCCTTACCTTACCAGACCAGATCATAGAGCAAAGCTCCTTACCATTCTAGACCATAGAGTGAAGCTCGGGAGCCAAACTCCTTACTTTACCAAACCATAGAGTGAATCTCCTTCTTAGACTAGAGTCAACCTTAGAGTTTTTACTCCCCTTCAGTAGTCTTATATCCATTACAAGACTTAGGATTAGCTTAGGAGTTCATACTTGCTTTCCAAAATCTTATGTCAATCTTAGACTCAGGAAGTAATTTAGGGCTAAGCTCCCTTCTCATAATCTAGTGTAAAGCATAGGATTAGATAGTAGTCCAGGAGCGAGGCTCCTCATCTTAGCAAACCAAATGGAGGGGGCTCCTCATTTGACTAAATCCGATAGAATGAGGCTTAGGAGTAAGGCTCCTTACTTTACCAGTTTAGACAAAGTAAGGCTTGGAGCCAGGCTCTTTATCTTACTAAATTGGATAGAGCAAGGCTCAATCCATTATAAGTTATAGGATCAATAACCCATCCGAGAGCAAGGCTTCCTTCCTTAAAACTAGTGTGAGGCATGAGCATACACCTAGGAGTGAGGTTCATTTCTTCAAGACCGAATACATGGTAGATATTTACTAATCTAATTTTTAGATTACTTTTTAAAGTTAAATACAAAGCATAACTCATCTATCAGCCCAAGAGCGAAGCTCATTTTCTAAAGTTAAGCACGAGGCACAAACACGACCCCAAATTTAAAAAGGCAACTCTTGGAGTTATTCAAGTGTGAGGCATCAACCTAAGTTGCAAGGTTAGTTCTTTCTTTGATTTAGCATGCCAGGGGGCAAAATAGGTTGTCTCTTTTTCATTTTCTACCTTAGACAAGCTAAGGCAGAAAAAAAGAGGCAGCTGTTAACAATCCAATTTTGTCCCCTTAATTAAAATTTATAATATTTAATGCTTTTAATTGAATGATGCTATACTACTTAACTTTGCTTAATCACAGGATATAACATTGCTTAATCACAGGATACGTTCAAACACCAGGAATCAACAAAAAGCAAATAATTAGCAGATTGCTAATTGTACTCTTAGAGTTAGACAGATGCCAAACTGAAGGCCTAGATTGAGGTAGAAGGCCACCAGACTATATAGACATGTCTAAGACACCAAGTTGACAACTCCATCATCAACAGAAAAGCCAAAGTCTAGAATTAACGGTCAATTTGGTCCAAAAGTCAAGAACGACCTTTATTGATGTACCTGAAGACTAGTATCAATTGGAATGCCCAGATCAAGCTAGAAATAGCCAAGAAGCTACATAACATCCTAGGACATGCCAAAGGACATAGATGTGGGCTCAGAATAGCCAAAATGTTGCTCCAAAGGTCATCTAGGCTTTGCTGATTGTCTCAAAATGGCTTCTTCTAATAAAAAGAAAGCTTCTGGCACACCAGACACAAATTAAGCATCTAAACAAAGTTAAAATACCTTTAAATTGCACAAGAATATCAAGGTTTCATCCCCTGAGGTAATAGTATAGCTAGGTCTGGCCAAGTCAGACCCTAGGAGTCCCTCTATAGCCTCGATTGCAAATTTTGCTAATTTTTTTTTTATAAATTCATAAAAGTGTCTTTGAGTCCCATGACCGCTATTAGAATGTGCATCTAAACTAACCCCCAAGTGTAAGGGTGTGCGGTGTAGTTTTAACTCAGTAAGTCTGAGGTCGAATCCACAAGGAACCTAAGTTATAGTTTCTAGTTTATCAAGAATGTTCAAAATTCAAAAGAAACTAGGAAATTTCAAAAGTTTTCTACCTAAATTCAAGAATTGGAAAGTTTAAAACATAATTAAACTTAAACAAGAATTAATAAAGAAAGTTGTAAGGAAAAAAAACTATTGAATGAAAAGATTTTGTAATTTCTTAAATACCTAATTAAGAATTAAAGATTTGAAGAAAATTTACTAACCTAATCAAGATTATAAGAAAAACAAGTAATTAATTTAGTGAATTAACTTGATGAAATAAAACCCTTGATTTAACATTCAAGTTCAGGTGGAATAAAATCAATTTATGCTTATGCCTTAATAACCAATTAAAATTTCACGTCAAAAGGAAAAGTTAATTGGAAGATGTATTCGTTAAAGTTCTTTTAAAACACAATACACAATTTCATATTCACGTCTTATGGATTATGAAATCAGAAAGATTTTTCTTTAGTAAGAACACTTGTGGTTTTCAAACCTTAAATTTTTTAATTTCAAGATTCTTAAAGAAGGTTCAAGTTTCAAAAACCCTTATCAGTGATTACCAGAATATGATCAAAAGTTTCTGTTTTCAAAAATTCTTGAAAATAGAAAAACTAGATTTGAAGAGTTTTCGTAGATGTTTACGCATTCATGTATTCATCTACGAAAACCTAGCACAAACACAAATCAACCATTCCGCCTTCCCTATGAAGTTAAATCAAGGAAAAGAAACCTACACTATCATATTTAGAAAACCCATTCACAACAACCTATTAATAAATAAGAAGCAAAGATTCTAGAAGAAGAAATCTGGAAAAAAAACTTATACTTGCAAGAAAATTACCTACTCTAACGTTATATCAAGATCCATTCAAATAAAACAATAAACATTCAATAAATAAGATATCTAGATGAAGAATGAATCAAAAACTATTATTAAAAACCAAAACATCAAATACCGTACTTCAACACATCAAAGGAACGATGAACAACGAACAAAATTGAAGCAACTCGAACAACAGCAACTAGAATCCTTGACATCATCTTCCAAAAGAATGAAAAAAATAAAGAATCTAAAACCGTAAAAATCTCTTGAAAATTCATAGGAAAAGAAGATTAGAAGTGCCCTAGAACGGCTATTCAATGGGTATTTATAACCCCCCAAGAGAAAGCCCTAAAATCGAGAAAATAAATTGCCTTCCGCGTGTCCAGGTGTCCGGACGGCAGTAGGCTCCAAGGGGGACTCTGCACTCAGGTGTCCTGAAGGTGTCCTAAAGGTGTCCGGACACCCCTCTTCCAGCACTTGCACCTTGAGTTATTCTTCATCTTTTTCTTCATTTTCAACGCTCCAAATTGCTTTTATTTCATCGTTTTCACTACAATTAAGAAAAATAAACATAATTAGTTTTAGAAATTAATAAAAAAATGAATTTAACAAGAAAATGCATGAATTTAAACTAAAACAAAGGTCTTGCGCTTACACTTTTCAAGTGTAATCACACTCCCCAACTAGAGCATTGCTAGTCCCTAGTAATGGTTTTATTTTAAAATGAAATGTTCTACTGTCCTATTTCTCTTTTCGTCGGAAACACGGCTACACTTAGCTACGTGTAGCAAGCCTTTTAAACCCCTAGGTTTCCCCTAGTGGATGAGTAAAGTCTCATGGGGGTTTGCAGTGAATCTACCCACAAAATTCCTAGACTAACTTAAGGGATGGTAAACAATCATTTCGATAACTTATGCTTTAACTTTAATTATGAAATAGACGACTTAAGCTTGAATTCTTGCATAAATTCTCCTAATGTAATGAGACTCTCTTCCTATGTTGATCATGTAAAGTCCAGAATGAAAGTTCATAGTATCCAATCATCATGCCTATTCTGCATGCTCAAAGACTGTAGTTTTGACTTCAAATCTCACTTGGATGTTCACTCTCAAATGAAAATTCACTCGATGAGGTTTACTCTCATGGTTCATGCAAGAATGCAAATTCAAATAATTGCAATGAACCCCAATTACGGAATGAGATAATCAAAAAAAGTGCAAAACAATATATAGCTTCATGGATGGAATGTATTAATGCAAGCATAAGAAAACCATAATCTTTCATATGAAATGGATCAACGTTCTAAAAGAAACATGATTTTCACCCAAAGTTCGTTAGGTCTTTTCTAGGTTGTAATGGGGCCTGGGGGTAATGGTTTGAGCAAACAATGGATATGGAAATTCAAAGTGCATGCCCTAGGATTGGAATGCTAGTCTACTCACAACTCTCCCCCCAACTTTCTCCTTTCTACTCCTTGAATACCAACATTGAATCTCTCTCTCTTTTTTTTTTTTTTCAAAGGGATCAACAGATTTACTTATGTCCCTACTTGCATATCTAGAATTTTTTTTTTTTTGTGTAACCCCCAATCTTTCCATTATACACCTTTCTAAACATTGCCAAGACATCCTACGGCATGCAAGGGTTGGCTTCTATATATCTAAGGTTAAAAGGGTTAACTTTGTGGGTCCAAAAAAAATTAATCAACTATTTATTCTAAAGGTTTCAACTTGGCTCCAAAGGTAATAATTTAGAAGGAAGGGATATAGGTTTTCAAATGTTCCAATGATAGCCTAACATCATTCCCTAGGTTATCACCATTTTCTTCAGAATTAATGATCCATTCATGCAAATAGAAAAACAGTAACTTGTTGCATCAGATATCGAAACAAAATAATGTAATGAAGCTTCAAAAGAAAAATGAGATGAAAGAAAATATAATAGGAAGCATTATGTTTAGTCCTCTCAAGAAAATAACGGTTATAGGCTCAAATTTTCACAACAAGAGGTTCTTAAGTCTCCACCTGTGTCTTAGCATACATGATGGACTAAGTTTCATGAACTCTACTCCCTAACATACTGAAATTCCCTTGATCTCAAGTAAAGAGTCTACTAGACATTTGAAAAATTTATACTCAATTTCTTACTTTAGTTACCTACTCACAAATGAAAATCAAAACATTCCTTATTTCCATGATTACTACCATCCTCAAACTAGTTATACACCCTCACATTAGTCACTAAATGTCAAAAATGCTGATTATGCAATGCAATGCAACATGCTCCCCCCTAACTAAAGTTACACATTGTCCCCAATGTGTTTTATGAAACGTAACTGAATAAGAAAAGGGGATGGGTAGTGCATATAAATAGAATGACAAATGACTAATGATAGAAAGTGAATAATGATAATACAGAAAAGAAAAACAATAAAAGATAAATCTAGAAAAATAAAGAAAAGCGTGGATAATACCTTATGTCGTCATCAATTGAAGTAAGTGCATCATGAAGAAAAGGAGAAATCATGTGGGAAAACTCCCATAATGAAGGTGACTTAATGGGCTTCGCAGTTAGGTCACTATTGTCGTACTTACCACTTTCATTAGGTACATCTTCTAAGGCTGGCATATCATCCCAAGTGGAAGAATCTTCAGATGACATAATAGACAGGTAGCCACAGTCAGTGAGTGGGGCATCAAGCCACTCTAGAGCTATATCAATTTCTGCCCATTCCATTCTACCATTTATTTCTAAGTCGGCTTCAGCCCGCCAGGCAGCCTCAAAAAATTGATGAGGTACTAAAGCGAAAAGAGGGGGAACATATTCAGCTAAAGGTAATACATCACCTTCTATAAATAAATTGTCAGACCAATCACTCAAATTATACTCTAAACTCACAGAAGAGCTCTTAGAATCACTCGCAAGGTCACTCTCATCCTTACTACTAATTGACAAACTGTCCCTCTTATGCTTGTGACCCCTGACACTACCCACATTATCATCATAAGTGACATCCATATGTAAAGTAGTTAAAGTGTACTTGTACTTTTAGAAATCACACAAGTAAAGCATTTAAATCATGAGACAAAAAAGATCTTGCAAACAAGAAGCAATTAATCCACAAACTTAACATAATTCTAACAAAAAGAAATAAAATAAAAGTAAAATAACAATCCCATGCTATTAAGAGAAATAATCGAGTTTAGGAGTATAAAGTTATACCAGCAATTCACACCTAACTCGCAAAACTGTTGTCAACTAACAATGAAATAAAGAAACAACAAGATATAAGAAAGAAATAAAAACACAAAAGAAAGAACTCCTCTAATTCTGTGGTAGAGGGTGATGAGAATCACGAAGGTGATTTAGGATGCACTGTATGAGATAAGTTTGTGTTTGCTGCTCTTACTACATGGCCATTTGTCGATTTTGTAGACTCAGAATATATCCATGATCCACCTCCTGATTGTGCTGCACACGGTTTATTTGTGCCATCAAGTCTGCCATGGAAATTTCAGGCTCATCATCTTCTTCCTCCACCTCATCCCAAGTACGCTGAGAGCTACACTCCTCTGATCGCTTATTCTTCTTACTCTTTGCCACATTTCCCCTAGACTTTGCATATGAGGTAGCTGTTAGGGGTTGAAGTCGGGGAGCTATAGGCAAATCTGAGGGTATCTGTGCACCTTTCCACTGGAAAATCTCAGTGAGGGCTCCACCAAAAGGATACCAGACTTCCTTCATTTTTGCTCAAAAGTAAAAACAATGTGGTGCCAAATAAAAGAAGGTAAATCTATGGTCATTCCCGTCCCAATCGCAAAGATCAAACGGGCTCGTGCAGGACTACAGTCTGAGTTCCTATTTTGTGGAAAAAGATTGGTGCAAGAGAACATGTGCAAGGCCCAATACTTAGCAATTAAAGTGGAGACTAGTTTTCTATGTTCACTGGCCCACTCCTGGTTATCAATCAGGACTTCACTTGCTATTACATTTAGTGGAGGCCCCCTTTCATTGTAATAGGAAAATTCTGGGTGTGGCACACGAGGTAATTGAAATATCTCCGTAAAATCATTTGGTGTTAACTTAATTTCAACTCCTCGGACCCATCCTGTGAGCTGCTTCTCTCCCTTTTCACTTGGTTATAGAATCTTCTCGTATGTTCGCAAAGAATTCACGCACAACATCGGAAACACACGAGGCTTGGAATTGGGTAATGTGTAACCATTGCCGGCCCTCAAAATTTTGGAGGAGTAGAAATTCCTCGCTATGGAATTGGTAAATTCTCCAAACCCTCTCCACCACCATGGGTTTGTGACACCACACCTTATCATACTATTTTTCTGCATCGTCTCCCCAAAATCGGTCACTATCATAGGATGGGGATCCAAGTTGCCTATGAGCTCGTTGCTTTGTCCTTGGTGGCATTGCACTAATCAAAAATGAATATTGGTAACACAATTAGAGCAAGTCCTATGTCCACACAAATTCAATGGCCCACTTCTAATTAAGCATGCGAATATTAGCTAAAATGGAAATAAAATGTTATGAGAGCAAGCCTTAGTTCATGTCCTCCAATGGTGGTGGGTATGGTGTATTCCCAAAATCTTTGGGTCCTACCTTTGAGAATCATTGAAGCATGAAGGGGAGATTTATTGAGGGAACAAAGACCCATTTTGGTTAACCATACTTCCACCCGTGGAGAGGCATGATGACCCACGGATGGGTTCCATGCTTGACAAGAAATTTCATTGTCTAAGATTAATGGGTCCCATGGTTGGAGAAAAGATCATTTAAAAACCAAGAAGAATTGAAATTTCGGGCCAATTTGAGAAGATGAGCTCTATCTCCTTCAATCTTGAAGTTAGGGCTTCCATGGAAGAAGAAGAAGACTTACCTCACGTGAAGAACCCAAAAGCTTGAAGAAATCTAGAAAAATACAGCACAATCCCAAAGAATTCACTAATCCACGGTCTAGAGTGGCTTGGATTGAAGAAGGGAAAGTTTGGATGTGAAGGATTCGGCCATGGGAGGTAGAAAGATGAATAAATCGGGTGAAAGAAAAAGGAAAAGCTAGGTTTTAATTGCCCAGGTGTCCGGACCGGCTAGGGGGTGTCCGGACCGGCTGAAGAGAGCATCCAAAGGAGTCCTACTGCCGTCCGGACCGGCCGAAGGGCATCCGGACCGGCAGTACCCTTTTTGGGTGAATTTTGGTCCTTTTCCCTCTTTTTTTTTTTTAAATAAAACAAGACTAAATTAAAATAAAATAAAATGGAAAAGAATTAAACTAAATTCCTAATAAAATTACCCTAAAAAAAAAACTTTAATAACTATCCTAATTAATGTACAACAAAAGGCTCTTGAATGTGAACTTATTCATAAGGAGGAGGATCCAAAAGATCCCAAGTTTCGATTAAACCCACAAACTTCTCTAAATAAGGTTTAATCTATGCCCATTCACTTTAAATCGATGTCTATTCTTTCGGGTTTTCAATTTCAATGGCTCCATGGTGTGACACAGTGTTACAATGAAAGAGCCTGACCATTTAGATTGTAGTTTACCCGGAAATAAGTGCAATCGTGATCGATAAAGAAGTACTTTCTGACCTTCATGGAATGATCGTCTCGCAATGTGTTGGTCATGTACTTTCTTCATCTTAGCCTTTGAAATTAAGGCATTTTCATAGGCATCATTTCGTAGCTCATCCATTTCTGCAATTTGTAGTTTACGATGTAGCCCTGCTTCATCAATATTGGCATTAAACTGTTTAATTGCCCAATATGCTTTATGCTCTAATTCTACGGGCAAATGGCATGGCTTCCCATAAACTAATCAATAAGGTGACATTCCCAAATTAGTTTTGTATGCCGTACGATATGCCCACAGGGAATCTATCAACCGTAGTGACCAATCCTCGTAGTTAGGATTAACCGTCTTTTGCTAAGATTTGTTTGATCTCTCTATTTGCTAGCTCTACTTGGCCACTTGTTTGGGGATGATAAGAAGTACTTACCTTATGCGCCACCCCATGTTTAAGCAGTAGAGTTCCTACTAGTCAATTGCAGAAATGTTTTCCTCCATCACTAATAATTGCTCGAGGTACTCTGAAACGTGAAAATATGTTTTCATGGAGGAATTTGAGCACTACTTTATGGTCATTCGTCTTAGTTGCTACTGCTTCTACCCATTTAGACACGTAGTCAACCACTACCAAGATGAATTCATACCCAAAAGAGATTGGAAAAGGGCTCATGAAGTCTATTCCCTAACAATCAAATACTTCTAACACGAGAATAGGGGATAGAGGCATCATGTTCCTTCGGGTCAAGCTACCTAAACGTTGACATCGATCACAGGTGGTGTAGAATTGATGAACATCTTTGAATAACGTAGGCCAGTAAAATCCACATTGTAAAATCTTGGCAGAAGTTTTATTTGTGGAAAAATGGCCACCACACGCCTGAGAATGATAGAACTCTATTATCCCTGGAACTTCCCATTCAGGAATACATTGTCGAATAACTTGATCAGGACAATATTTGAATAGGTACGGATCATCCCAAAAGAAAGCTCTAACATTTCTAAGGAATTTCTTCCTATCATTTGAATTCCATTCAATTGGGATTTTACCTGTCACTAAGTAATTAGCAATATCAGCGTGCCAAGGTGGGTTGGAAGCTGTTATTGCTTGCACATGAAACAACTGTTCATCCGGGAAGCTATCATTAATTTGAATATCATCTTTGGAATAAACTTCGACTGGTAAACGTGACAAATGATCTGCCACCACGTTCTCCACACCCTTCTTATCTCTTATTTCAAGGTCAAACTCTTGCAACAACAGAATCCATTGAATTAATCGTGGTTTAGGCCTCTTGTTTGGTCAACAAGTACTTAAGTATGGAATGGTCAATAAAAATGATAACTGTTGAACCAATGAGATAAGATCTAAATTTCTCAAGGGAAGACAACTGCTAATAATTCCTTTTCAGTTGTCGTGTAATTCTTTTGCGCGTCATTAAGGGTTTTGCTAGCGTAATAAATGACATGCACCTTTTTATCTCTTCTTTGTCCTAACACAGCTCCAATAGCATGGTCACTAGCATCACACATGAGTTCAAAGGGTAGTGACCAGTCAGGGGATTGTAATATAGGAGTTGTAGTTAGACATCCCTTGAGTTTATCAAAAGCTTGCTGGCATTGATCAGTCCATTCAAATGAGGTGTCTTATGTTAGTAAATGACACAAGGGTCTGGAAATCTCGCTGAATGACTGAATAAATCTTCGATAGAACCCAGCATGCCCCAGGAAGGATCTGATATCCTTTACTGATTGAGGGGTGGGAAGCTTTTGTGTCAGTTCTATCTTAGCTTGATCTACCTGGATGCCATCTTTAGAAACTATGTGCCCTAATACTATGCCTTGTGTCACCATGAAGTGGCACTTTTCCTAATTAAGCACAAGGTTCTTTTTCCTCACATCGTGTTAAAACGAGATCAGGGTGTTGTAAACACTGCTCAAATGAGTCTCCATAAACAAAGAAATCATCCATAAAGACTTCGACAATTTCTTCTACCATTTCACTAAATATACTAATCATGTAGTGTTGAAAGGTGGCAGGAGCGTTACACAGGCCAAACGGTATTCGTTTATATGCGAAGGTGCTAAAGGGACAAGTGAATGTAGTTTTGGATTGGTCCTCTAGAGCTACCTCTATTTGATTATAACCTGAATAGCCATCTAGGAAACAATAGTATGCATGTCCAGCCACTCTTTCCAACACCTGATCTAAGAATGGAAGAGGGAAGTGGTCTTTTCTAGTAACTGCATTGAGTTTCCTATAATCAATGCAGAGTCGCCAACCAGTTTGCACTCGCGTTGGGACTAGCTCATTGTTTTCATTTCGAACTACAGTAATACCTGACTTCTTAGGTACTACTTGAGTAGGACTTACCCATTGGGAATCAGAAATTGGGTAAATTATCCCTACCTCAAGAAACTTTAATACCTCAGCCCGTACTACCTCTTTCATATTAGGATTGAGCCTTCTTTGCATTTGTCGGACTGGCTTGGCACCCTCTTCCAAATATATACGATGTGTGCAAAGGAGTGGACTTATACCTGTTAAGTCTGCCACAGACCACCCCAATGCCTTCTTATGGGTTTGTAGAAGGTCTAGCAACGTGCGCTCTTGTTTAGTAGTTAATTCAGAGGAAATAACTACAGGGTATGTTTCGCTTTCACCTAGAAAAACTAGGAGGTAAAGGTTTCCTATCAGGACTTGGGGCTTTCTCATTGGACGATTGAGCTTTATGCAGGAGTGGCCCCAAACTTTCAAACATTGGTAACCAATTACCTATAGACATTATGGGGCAAACATCTAAGTAATCATAGATCATTCTACTCACTTTGCCATGGATCATAGGATCTCCCTTCTCCACATTGCAACACAATATCCTTTCTAAAGGATCATAAAAAAATTCACAATCAATGTAATCTTGCACTATGGTCTCGACTACTTCTACTTCTTGAATCTCAGACACTTCTTTTGGTTGCTTAGTAACATGAAAAATGTTCGTTTCAAACTCAATATTACCAAACGACATCTTCATGGACCTATTCCTACAGTTAATTAAAGCATTTGAAGTTGCTAAGAATGGTTGTCCAAGAATTATTGGTGTTTGGTCTGGCGCGGATAAACTAGTGAGTGTTTGGGTATCAAGGATTATAAAATCTACTGGAAAGTAGAAGTTTTCCACTTGCACCAATACATCTTCAACTGTACCACGTGGGACCTTAATAGATCTATCAGCAAGTTGTAAAGTTACATGGGTAGGTTTTATCTCTCCCAAGCCCAGTTGTTCATACACTGAATAGGGGAGTAAGTTCACACCAGCTCCTAAATCAAGAAGTGCTCGACTAATAAAGAACTCCCCTATATAGCAAGAAATAGTAGGACAACCTGGGTCCTTATATTTCAGGGGAGTGCAACATTGAAGAATAGCACTTGCTTGTTCGGTTAGGAAAGCTTTTTCCTTAACATTTAGTCCCCTTTTTACAGTGCATAGCTCTTTCAAGAATTTTGCATAAATTGGGATTTGCTTAATTGCATCTAAAAGAGGTATATTGATTTTCATTTGTTTAAAGACCTCTAGTAATTCAGCTGTTTGAGCTTCTTTCTTAGCTTTTAAGAGCCTTTGAGGGAATGGAGCTTTAGGGACGTACTCTCTGGGTACTAACATTGGTTCTCCTTCTTTTCCTTTCGGTTCCTCTCTTTTTTCTCCTTCCTTTCCTCTTTCTCAAACTCTTCTTCTTCCATGATTATAGGTTGTTTTCCTTCCCTCCTATTATCTTCCAACATCCGCTTAGATTCCAACTCTTCCCTAATCTCAACCATCTTAGGGTGTATGGTTTTATCAATGGTTTTACCACTCCTAAGCGTCGTGATGTTTTGTACCTGCTCAATATTGCCAGGCATATTGGAAGACCCTTCAACATTTTTCACTTGGGTTGTTGGATTTGAATGTGGTTGAGCAGGGAATTGACCTTTAGGTTGTGCAGTTAAAGTTTGAGTTAAAAGAGTCAATTGCCCCTTAATATCATCCAAAGTTCTATTGTTTTGAGCCCAAAGTATGGATTGTGTGTTCATAAACTGTTGAAGTGTTTCTTCTGTGGACCTCTTATTTGGGGGAATATATGGAGTATGATGTGAAGGTCCTGCATTCTGAGGCAATCCTGGATTAGTGACGGGAACCTGAGGAGTTGGATGAGATGGAGTATGATAAGGTTGTGGCATTTGAGCTCCCTCATTTCTCCAACTGAAATTTGGATGGTTCCTCACAGCCGGATTATATGTTTCGAAATACAGATTTCCTTCCAAATTTTGTCCAGGATATGGAGGTCGGTATTGGTTTATAGCATGGATAGGGAGTTCACTAGATAACTGATTCTGCACAACTTCTCTACACATGGGCATACTAGGACAATCATCCATTCTATGAGATTGGCTATCGCAAGCTACACAATAGACATTCGCTACAGGCTCTTTAACTATTGGAGTGTCCTTTTTAATTTTAAGGGTCTAAATTTCTCGGGTCAACGTTGCTAGTTTGGCCTTAAGGTCATCAGTTTCATTCAAGTGATGCAAACCTCGAATAGAAGAACCACTAGCATTCTAAGTATTATGAGATCCCGTGGTATCCCATGTTTGTGCATTTTTTGCTAAAAATTTGAAGTATTTATAAGCTTCTTCAGGAGTTTTATCATTAAACTGCCCATTGCACATTGTCTCCACAAATTGTTTTAATTGTGGCGTGAGTGATCCGTAAAAGATACTTGCTAGATGCCAAGCCTCAAAACCATGGTGAGGACAAGAATGTAGGAGAGTTTTAAATCTCTCCTAGCTTTGGTAGAACGTCTCACCATGTTGCGGAGCAAAGTTCAAAATCTGATGCTGTATTGTATCAGTTCTATTAGGTGGAAAGAATTTCTTTAGAAACTTAGCTTGCATTTCATCCCATGTGTGAATGGAATTAGATGGTAGAAATTCAAACCATCTAGCAGCCTTATCTTGAAGAGAAAATGGGAAGATCTTAAGGAATACTAACTCTAATGGGCATCCCTGATCCTTGATGGTGACATAAATGTTCCTAAAGTGAGTTAAGTGATCGTATGGATTTTCAGAATCCATACCATGGAAAGTAGGTAACAATTGGATCATTCTTGGTTTAAAATGAAAAGTGTGGTTTTCAGGCCACACTATATAGGATTCCGGAGTGTGCCTATTCTGTTGCAAGATATCCCTCATGGATCGCCTAGCTGCAACAGCTTGTTCCTCAGCCATTTCTAAGGTTGGATTAGAGGTTCTAAAATTTGGAGATTCTCCTAAAGAATTTTCAAGTTCAAAAAGAGGATTTAGAAACTCAGAACGTTCTAATTGACCCTCTTCACTACGAGTCCAAAAGCTCATAAGCTAAGAAAGCTAAACTAAATGAATGAACTATAGTCCAGACCAAAGACCTAGGTGTCTGGACCATTAAGTAAGGCTATGGGACTTAGGAAATTTTTGGAAATTTTTAAGTTTTAGGTTTTTAAGTTTTTTTTTTATATAAAAAATAAAAAATAAAATCAATCCTAAGATTCTAATAACCTAAAAACTAAGATTGGCTCCCCGGCAACGGTGCCAAAAACTTGACCGCTATTAGAATGTGCGTCTAAACTAACCCTCAAGTGTAAAGGTGTACGGTGTAGTTTTAACTCGGTAAGTCCGAGGTCGAATCCACAAGGAACCTAAGTTATAGTTTCTAGGTTATCAAGAATGTTCAAAATTCAAAAGAAACTAGGAAATTTCAAAAGTTTTCTACCTAAATTCAAGAATTGGAAAGTTTAAAACATAATTAAACTTAAACAAGAATTAATAAAGAAAGTTGTAAGGAAAAGAAACTATTGAATGAAAAGATTTTGTAATTTCTTAAATACCTAATTAAGAATTCAGGATTTGAAGAAAATTTACTAACCTAATCAAGATTATAAGAAAAACAAGTAATTACTTTAGTGAATTAACTTAATGAAATAAAACCCTTGATTTAACATTCAAGTTCAGGTGGAATGAAATCAATTTATGCTTATGCCTTAATAACCAATTAAAATTTCACGTCAAAAGGAAAAGTTAATTGGAAGATGTATTCGTTAAAGTTCTTTTAAAACACAATACACAATTTCATATTCACATCTTATGGATTATGAAATCGGAAAGATTTTTCTTTAGTAAGAACACTTGTGGTTTTCAAACCTTAAATTTTTTAATTTCAAGATTCTTAAAGAAGGTTCAAGTTTTAAAAACCTTTATCAGTGATTACCGAAATATGATCAAAAGTTTCTGTTTTCAAAAATTTTGAAAATAGAAAAACCAGATTTGAAGAGTTTTCGTAGATGTTTACGCATTCACGTATTCATCTACAAAAACCTAGCACAAACACAAATCAACCATTCCGCCTTCCCTACGAAGTTAAATCAAGGAAAAGAAACCTACGTTATCATATTTAGAAAACCCATTCACAATAACCTATTAATAAACAAAAAGCAAAGATTCTAGAAGAAGAAATCTGGAAAAAAAACTTATACTTGCAAGAAAATAACCTACTCTAATGTTATATCAAGATTCATTCAAATAAAAAAATAAACATTCAATAAATAAGATATCTAGATGAAGAATGAATCAAAAACTATTATTAAAAACCAAAACATCAAATACCGTACTTCAATACATCAAAGGAACGATAAACAACGAACAAAATTGAAGCAACCCGAACAACGGCAACTAGAATCCTTGACATCATCTTCCAAAAGAATGAAAAAAATAAAGAATCTAAAACTGTAAAAATCTCTTGAAAAGTCAAAGGAAAAGAAGATGAGAAGTCCCCTAGAACGGCTGTTCAATGGGTATTTATAACCCCCCAAGAGAAAGCCCTAAAATCGAGAAAATAAATTGCCTTCCGCGTGTCCAAGTGTCCGGACGGCAGTAGGCTCCAAGGGGGACTCTGCACTCAGGTGTCCTGAAGGTGTCCGGACACCCCCTTCCAGCACTTGCACCTTGAGCTATTCTTCGTCTTTTTCTTTGTTTTCAACGCTCCAAATTGCTTTTATTTCATCGTTTTCACTACAATTAAGGAAAATAAACATAATTAGTTTTAGAAATTAATAAAAACATGAATTTAACAAGAAAATGCATGAATTTAAACTAAAACAAAGGTCTTGCACTTACACTTTTCAAGTGTGATCATCCCACCAATGACATTTTTGGATTCCTCATACCTAAAAATTGTAGGAGGAATTAGCCTGGTGGTGCCTCTAAGGGTCAAGACAATGGATTGGCTGACCCTGCCTCTATTTTGGCCAGTTCAGAGCAATAATTTTCAAGTAGATATAACTTGGTCCTGAAGAATCCAAATTGAATCAAGTTTTTACCTAGTTGGTTTAATTCTCTCCAAAAAGTGCTTGGAAGGTCCTGAAAGCTCCCGAAAACTGTGCCAAAAATCTTAGAATTGCTTGAACTTATTAGGGCAAGACTCGAACATTGCGAATAAGGCCCAAACAAAGGGCATAAGCCAAATGGCCCTTTTTTTTCGCCTTGCCGCCCAAATCCTTGCCTCATAACTTTGTGGCAAATTTTTTTGCTTACCTTGAATTGTAAACGTGCTCACCTGACTTGTTTTATGATTCTAATCACCCGTAGCGCTGTGCAGATATGGTTGCCTATTTTGTTGAGTAAAATTGGCTGCCAAACAGCCTTAGCAAAGATTCATGAGGTAAACTATTCACCTAACGAAACAGGCAACTCTTTTTGCTTGACGAAACGAGCAATTCTTTTTGCCCGTTCGAATGGGCAAAATTTTTGTTTGGCCAAAACTTCTATAAATAGGGGCCAACCCTTTCTCATTTTTTTCATTCAACACTCGATGCTCTCAAGTCAAGTCCAGAGCCTCTCTCTCTAGAAAAAGCTTGCATCGGTATAATTTTCTCTCTCTAGAAATATTTTTTTTTATTTTTTAATTCAATGTATTTACATAATTAGAATAGGATAATTTTAATTGTGTAAATAAAATTTTTTGTCAATGAAAGGTATCTGGATCATTATTCAAGTTTAGGCTGGACCTAACACATGATATTGATTGAATTTATCTAAGAGAAATTTTGTGAAATTCCAAACATCATTTATATATCATGTCTACTTCATACTAACATGTCAAACCACGCCATAACATCTTTCTCGCATGCTATATCATGTTATAATACTGTGTTTACCATGTCATGCCATGTTGTGACTTCACTTTATCTTGCTAGGCCATTCCAAACATCATATCTGCCATGCTATGTCATGCTAACCATGTTATACCATATCATTGTCATTATATATCATGCTAACATGCCATATTGCCATGCTATGTGACTGCTTCTAAATATTGCATCTAAACTAACCCCTAAGTGTAAGGGTGTATGGTATAGTTTTAACTCGGTAAGACCGAGGTCGAATTCACAAGGAACTATGAGATTGAACACTAGGGTTTTCTTCATTCTTCTACCTACTGGTTTCGTTTTAAAAGACAAGAAAAGAAAATTGATTTTGAGTTTTAAAAAGTTTTGATTTACTAACTACTAAAGTAAATAAACTAAATTGCAACAATTAAATTAAACTAAAATGAAAGCAATAACACTATGCATTCAAGATAATTTAAGATCTTGATTCAACCTACAATTCTGGGTAAATACCTTATTCTCATGTTTGGATGTGATTATTATCTCAGTTTACAGCTCACGTTTAGAAAAAGTAAACCGGAAACATTTCATCGTGAAAACTTTAGTTTCCAAAGCATAGTTTTAAAATCACATTTAGGATAAATAAAACTGGAAAGATATTATCTTGAAAACATTCTTTGGTCCAGATCTCTTTTCTTTGATTTCAAAATATAAAGAAAGTTTTAATCATGTAATGTCATCAGGGATTTCAATGAAATATGATCGAGGTTAAACGTTTTCGAAGGCTTTGAAAATCAAAAGAAAAAGAAAACCAAAAAACATATCTAAATCTATTTCATTTGTTTTCAAAGTATTAAGAAAGTTATAATCTTGTGTAGTTACTAGCGATTTCAAGAAAATATGATCAACTACACAAGTTTTCGAAGGTTTTGAAAACATTAGAAAATAGATTTAGGGAATAAGAACCCTAACATGCAACTTTTACGTTGCATGCTTGGATTCGATCACATTCAACTTTCAAATAAAGATTCGCCCATCATTGATGGGTTGAATCAATAATAAAAATTTAGTCTAACATGGATGAAATAATAAAATCGTAAATGAAAAGAGAAAGCGAAAAGAAAATAAATTTTATTGAATAAAACAAAGCATGTACCATTTTTCCCAATGAATTAAACTCGAATCCAAAAGCAATCAATCCAAAAACTCTTCAAAAACTAAATTTAAAACTCTTTACACAAATGGATTTTAATAAAAAACTAACCTAAAAATTATAGAGAAAAGCATAAGTGGGAATTCCCCTCGAACGGTTGTACACGTTCTTATTTTATAAGCAAGAAAGAATTCCCTAAAATTAACATAAATGTGTAGATCAGCCTACTGTGGTTCGGACCACCCGTGGGGGTGTCTGGACCACAGTGTACTTTCTCTTCAATTTGTGTTTTGCTTCTAACAGCTTTTTGTCCTCAAATTTCAATGCGATTTTGACCCTGAAGATGATGGATTCAGGTTTTGGCTAAAACATAAAAGTTGTAGCCCTTCAAGTCTTCTTTCCAACCCAAAAAGAATCAGGTCAATCGAAGTTGTGAGCAAAATGTTATGGTTAAAAAACTAACAGGGTGTCAAGCTAGAACTTCAGCTGCACACCACTTCAACCATCTTGAACTTCAGACCATTTTCTTCTCCTCGGTGGCCATGGTAACTGATCTCATTCCTTGGGATGGCTCTTGGAATGTTGAGGAAGTTTTGAAAGTCATTGGACATATCGGCATTTTTATCTTCAAGTTGTTTTCTCCATGTGTGCCAAGTGTTCGGCGAAATGCCTCAAAAGATACCAAAGCCTATTCTTGCACTTCCTTACTCCAGCTTGCTTTGGTTCCGATCTGAACCACTCGTAAAGGTGTTTGGACCACAATAGTTTCTTCAGTCTGTTCACCACTACTTATTTTGATAATTTTCAGCTTTTCTCTGCATTTTGAAAATAAAATACCATGAATTACAAAACATAACTAAAACTTTAAAATTAAATGAATAAATGCTTGATTTATATTTTAAATTATGCTTTGTAATTACACTTTTCAAGTGTAATCACTATGCCATGTTATATCATGCCTTGACCATGCTATGCCATTCCAGTATGTTATATTATCATGTTATTTCATGCTACTATGCTCAATCACCATCTTACATCATAGTATAATATGCTAGGATATCATTTACCATGCTAGCAAATGCTATAACATGCCATTCATCATGTTTTGACATACTGGCACATGCCTTGACATGTTAGAATATCATTTATCATGCTAGCACATGCTATGACATGCCATACATCATGTTTTGACATGTCTGCTTGTACCTTGACATGCTAGAACACATCTAGATATATAAATACACACCCACCAGGGTTGACGTAGACTTAGAAATCAAATGCTTACTAATCTAGAGCATTCACCTAATTGAGGGAGGCTCCACAGTCTGGGAATGACTTAAGACTGGCTAGGCCAATGAAGTCTAAGTTATGATGTCCCTTAGATATATTTGGCATGCATCCATGACTGTCATCCATGCTAGAATATAAATTATCATCACATTCAACATGCCCATGGCATGCCTGATCATAGAAACTGAATCAATCATATCATATTAGGCTCCTAGGCCCTTCACATAGACTAGATCGTCATCACTAGGAACTAAGCTCTCGATCTGAGTTGAGTTTTTTTCCCAATGATACTCACTTGCGTTAAGCGCATCCTTAGGAGCTGATCTCCTCATCAGAGTGAAGCTCCTCCCTTTAGTTATGCGTTAAGTGCTAACTATTCCTCTCTCATCTGGAGTGATGCTTCTTTTTGCAGTTATGCATTGGGCACTAACTGACTTTCTAATTAGGGATACGTAGACCTAATCCCTTAACAGGGTATGTAGGCAGCTTGAGCAGAAAGTTTGAGTCCAGTCACCACAACATGAAGCGTTGACTTGGAACTAAGCTCTTTTCCCTACTTAGATGCAAGGCATTAACCATCTTTTATCTGGAGCAAGGCTCCATTCCCAGTTGTACGCCAAGTGCTAACTATCTTTCTTGTTTGGAGTAAGGTTCCTGTCTCTGGTTAACAATTCCTCAGTTATGTGATAAGTACTAATTGTCTTTCTCCCAGTGGAGCAAGGCTCATTTCCTCTAGTTATGCATTAGGCTTTAACTATTCTCTCTTATCTAGAGCTTGGTTTCATTTCCCAGTTAAGCACGACTTGTTAACTATCTTTTATCATCTAGTGCAAAGCTCTTTTCCCAAGTTATACGTGAAGCGCTAACTTTTATTTCAGTCTTAGAGTTAGGACTCTCATAGTAAAAATACAATTAGTCCTAACACATACATAGATTTAGGACTTTTTTTTCTTTTATCCCATCTCAAGAGTGATACTCTTTCACACTAAACCTGTATACAACATTGACCCTATCATACCTATTTGCACATCACAGCCATACTAGGCACTATCCTAGAGCTATGTAAACCTGATCCCTTATTAGGGTACGTAAGTAGCTCGAGTAGATAGCTTGAGTGCGATTTTTACAATGTTCATAGACCATCTGCGTAGAACGCCATCCTATACTTTCACATCCAGCACTGTATAAGCCATTAACATATAATTTGGACCCCCTTAGATATGAACTATGTCGACCTAATTCCTCTACAGGGTATGTAGGCAACTCAAGCACATAGCTTGAGTCTGGTCACCTCAATCTTTATAGACCTTTTTCAATTCACACTTCATTCTCAAAACACACACACACACACACACACTCATGCATAAGGATTACATAAGTCTACATGTATAACTCCACACAGCATATAGAATCCACTAGGATGCATCACTGCCACATAAGTAGATATTACACTACACTTACACACACGAGCTAGGCTCTACCACCTTGCATTTTATGCATCATTTGCATTCATGGTTGTATGCAAGTATCATTATAAACTGGAGTATTATATTATGAGATCACGACTACAAAGAGTGTAAAGGGACTTTGGATATCCTTAGGTATCCAGTTGTAATAGTTTTTGTACGTAGTTGAACCCCTGGTCCCACTTTCTCTAATTGCATATACTAGTCAAGAGTTAACAAAGAGGGCTTTTTTTTATCACATTTTAAAAAACATAAATCAAAATGCTTTTAGACTTAAAACTCGGGTTTCTCAACATACCCATTTTGAAAGTATTGGGTGATGACTCCTAGTCTTTGGATTTAGGCCTTATTTTCAAAATCAAAACATGCTTTCCATATTTAAGTGATCTTGGATGCACCATGTTGTAAGAAAGACTTATGACCCATGCTAGTCAACCCAGCGCGTGGATTTGGTTGCGGCACCTTTTAACTTAAACCAAAACTCAGGTTCCTCAACACACCCATTTTGAAAGTATTGAGTGGCGACTCTTAATCTCTGCAATAAGGCCCTATTTTAAAACTAAAAACATATTTTTATCATCTGGGCAATCTTAGATGCACCAAGTCACAATAAAGACTCACGTCCTATAGCTCGACCCTGGCGCGTGGATCCGTTCGCAAAAATAATTTTCATTTCAACGAGCATAACTCATTTCATTTCTAATTCTAATCTCATCTTTACCTTAACCAGAATTTTATCATACACTGTCATATTCTTTTACCTTTCCATCTTTCGTAATTAACCACTTCCTTTTTACTCCCAATTAACCACTATTTTTTTTAACTTTTTTTAATTTCTAACATATTATGTTATTACAAAAAAAAAAAAAAAAAAAAAAAACTGATAACCATATTATTCTTCATAGTCAGATTGTCGTCTGTGAATTATTTCATCAATAAATAATAAACATAATCTATATAACAAGGAAGCTCAAGAGATATTTTTAACCATTGATTAGTTCAGTGGTCTGTATTATACTCTTTTTCTCCTTCAGTCCCTCATTTTCTTTTTTCTATTCTCATTCACAAAGTCTAATTTTTTTTTTTTTTTTGCCCCACATTGTTAGGTGACCGCAATTTCACTTTTACTTTTAAATATAAAACCACTATAGTTGTGGCATATAATTTTAGTAGATGTGAAGTTAACTTATTGATTTTGATAAAGGATCCACTTGCTTAAAAATTCACTATAATTTTAAAGTTTACATATTTCAAATTCATTACGAATTAAATAGAAAAAGAAATGCCTAAATAATAATTAGGAAAATGCTTAAAATTTCTCTCTCATATAACAACTCTTAATATTTTTTAAAATTGAAAATAAAAAATGCCTAAATATTAATTAACCTTGGGAGTAATTATTTTTCTAATAGTAAAATGTTTAAAAATTATTTTTTCGAAAATAACAACTCTTAGTATTTTTTAAATTTAAAAAATAATGAATTCCTAAATATTAATTAAGACTGGGAGTAATTATTTTTTAAATTCTAATTTTAAATTTAAATTGGCCATGTTGACTATATTTTTATAAAATTAATCGAGAAATAATTATCAAATCTTATCCAATCCATATTCACCATTTTACCTTTTTTATTTTTATAAATATTTGAATAAAATTAGTTTTAGGTGTAGTTGTTTTTCTAAATTCTAATCTCAAATTTAAATTAGTTAGGTTGATCATATATCTGTATAATAAGAAAGTTTAAAATTTAAATTTCAAATATTTTTAGTTGTTGAATTTGTTCAATGGTCAAGATTATTTATTTTTATCCCGAGTTTGATTATTTTTTAGTCACTTCACATAAAAAACTCTATCTCTTTTTTTTTTCATATTTTTTGAATTCCTTTTATAAAATTTTTAAATTAATATTTTAAAAAATGTGATAATTGATTACGCTTGAAAAGGGTAATCATTTTCTTAAATTCCTATTGTTATTAATAAATGTTTAGAGTTAATTCATTTAATTTAATAACATTTCAAGGTTTTTGCTTAATTTCTTTTTATTATGCAACAAATGTGTTTAGAAGCAAGGAAAGGATCCAAAATTGACATCAAAGGCTTGGAAGGACGTAAGAAGGACTGGGAAGAGCTCGAAAAGGATGAAGATCAAGCAAGAAATGAAGGATAAGGTGCCCGAGTGCGTCGAAACCTGAAGAGAAGCTGAAAGTAGCAGAAGAAAAGAGGCTACTGCCCCCTGGTGTCCCGACGCTGCGAGTCCGAGAAGTTCAGTTTTAGGGTTTTTTAGTTGCCTATATATACATACTTTGTACCCAACCTAGAGGGGGCCGAACATACGATTTAGGGTTTATTTTTCTAAGAGTTTTTCTTTACTTTTTGAGAGTTTTCTTTGACTTTGGATTGAAGATTTGGATTCAAACAGAGTTTTACGCAGCAGTTAATTGAAGTTATAGATTTTATTCATCGATGGAGTTTGCTTTCTCTATCTCTTCCTTTACTTTCTGTTTTGTTTATTCTATTAACATGCTAGCATAGGTTCATTCTTGATTCAACCCATCAATGATGGGTGAATCTTTATTTGAATGTTGGATGTGATTAAATTTAAGCATGCAACGTAAAAGTTGCATGTTTGGGTTCTTATTTTTTTTTTTCTCTAAATCAGTTTTCAGATGTTTTCAAAACCTTCGAAAACTTGTGTAGTTGATCATATTTCCTTGAAATCACTGAAGACACTTATAAAAGAAATTGAAAATCCTATATAAGGATATAAAGAAACCCTCTAATCATCTCTAATGTACTTTAAGTATGTTGTATGTAATGTTCTCTATCTCTCTTGAAGCCCCAACTCATATTTATATCCCCTTCTACAAAAATTACAAGAATGCCATTAAATTTCTAGAATTTAGTCTATTGTCTGGAGCTTACATAGAGCTGGATTTGGGGCACCAAAATGACGTAGTTTGGGGTTATTTTCTTCATAAAGTTTTGGATTTCCTTATCAGCTTTCCAATGCACCTAGACTTCTCTAATTCTGACATCTAGAACTCTAGATATAGCCCAAAAACCAAGACAGGGTCTGGGCTATGGGAAACCTTCCAGGCAGATTTGAACTTCTATGTTTTGGATTAATTTTGGGCTTCAAAATAGTAGAACTAGGTCTTAAACTATCAGAAAGTTATAGACCTATATCTTAGCTTTCCAACAAGCTAAAGAACACTTGAAACCAAGGTTTGTAGCTCAAGTTATGGACTAAAAACCAAACAATATTCTAGCACTTAATGAAAATTTTACTTCTGTTGTTAGGACACGAGTCCCAAAAAGGGTTCGTCTAGACAAGGGTCCGAAGAACCTCTACTTTTTCTCCATTTTTAGCTTCATTTCTTTCTCTTTTTTCCTTACTTCATATGGGACTCTTCCAACTTGTATTTTTATATTGATTAGGCCTCTAATTGCCTAGAATTAATTCATGAAAATTGTAATCAATATGAAACACAAATGTATGAGAAATATATAATAAAACCAAGTTTTAAGTGAATGCATTTATGCAATTAGCACATCAAAAATGTGTATAATGTACAATATTATGTGCTAATCACCTGCTATCATATCTAGAATGACAACCCCTCTACTAACTTTGGCTATCAATTGGGCATTGGCCCTTATTCCTACGTCTTAACATAATCATATATTACCTGTTCACTTTCAAGCATTGCAAATTTCTAACCCAAAAAATGACATTGCACTACGTTTGAGGCTTACCAATAGCCCGAATTTCCAATCTTCAATTAACTTTTCACTTTCTCTACTATCGTAAAATTCTACCAACCAAATATCCAACTCCAACATACCACCTATACCTTCCTTTGCAAACACCCAACCTCAACAATTCCAACCCGATGGCTTTCTACAACAACTGCCACCTCTACCTCTACCATATACATCAACATAACTAGCCTTAGCCTAGAGAATCAAGAATGTTGAGGAGGCTTTGGGGAATCATTCGGCACCTGTATCCATGGGATTATAGATTCCTAAATTTTGAGGTTTTGTACTAACTTAAAGCGGCATTCCAAATCCTTAACGGCATTCTCTTTTTCAACTTCAACTCAGCAAAGTACATTCTAGAGACAAGAGATAGATAACCATCCTCAATCCTGATCCAAGTTGATAAGGTCTTTTCTAAATTGCCTTGCACTTGGATTGGGGCTTACCAACAATGTCGCAAAGCACAAGTGATCAAACACATATCATATCAGATGCTGACGCTACCTTTCCATCGATCTTATGACTCCTTCAAACATTGTGTGTACTATGGAAGATCACTGGGACATGACACCGAAAGCTATTTACTCTAAACATACAATTCAAGACCTGATCGACAATGGAACAATAGTTATGCAAGCCTCTAGAACTTCAAATGTCGCTACCAATCCATTGCCAGATCACAATACCACCTTTTAAGAGAAAGTGTTAGGTGAAGTGTTAGGTCCCTTTGCCTTACGAGATACAATAAGTAGAGAAAAGGACTTCAACAGCTAGCTTTTAGGAGAACTGTCAAAGCCTTCAAACCTTTAGTAAAAAGGGCCTTCTAGAGCCCAATATTTTATGTTTTCTTTTAAGAAAAAGAAAAAAATATTTTTCAAACTATTATAGAAATTTACTTTTGAATTATCAATACTATCCATAAATTCCATGCAAATTTAAGTTCTTTTCGTTAAATTACATATATGCAATTTATCCTTGTTATTCTTTATTCATTTCTCAAGATTCCTAGACTTCAAATATGTCTACATGTCAGCAAACACATTCTAATGATAAAATTTAGGACATCGACGCATTTCAGAGCAACAACTTACCTATCCATATCTCCAAACACAAACACAAGACCAACTCCGATCTTCAAATCATCATCAACACCTGGCACCCTTATTTTAAAGACACTTAAACCGCCAAGACTTCACACAAAATAATTGGCATGTCGCTAATTATGCAAGATCAACACATGAAACCAACACAGTCATGCTCTTTATGCTGCACTTATACTTTAAAAACGCTTCAAGCTAGAGACATTTCCCTTCAAAATCATCTAACACTTAAGGGTATCCTAAATCCCTCCTACCACTTACACATGATCTGAACATATCACAAACATCACGAACAACTGCACTTTCAACTTTCACTACACTTAGCATAATTTTGGTCCAGTTACAGGAACTCTCATGCAACACACAATGCCATTTCATATATAAGCACAACATTTCGCTACCTGAAGTAGCACCACATCACCCAATCAATACCTCATCATGCTAAATAGACACCCATTTCTTTTAGTCGTTTGAAGCTAGCATTTTATTTTTTGTTTTGTCAATAAAAATAACACTACACCCTTGTGCTACCATGAGCCAATAACCATATAGTTTTGTAATTGACCATCAATTTCAACAACCTTTTAAACCTTCAAACATTTTTTATCCAAAAATTTCAAATAGGTAATCTCAATGTTTGCCAGAATTATGGGCAACTTGATTCTTGGACCACTACAATATGTAGGCAACTAAAACGATGTTGTCACCACCTTTAAGGGATCAAACAACTCATGATGCTTTCATTCCCTTGAAGTGGCCATCAATGTAATCCTGGAGCTTAAAAGATTAATGGACTAGACTCAACATGATAAGAGGCATTTAATCCTCAAAACCCCCATCAAGGTTAAATAGTTAACCATTTTCAAACATTTGACCATTTAGCCTTTTCTTTTTCAAATAGCCATACTCTAATGCGACCTACTACTCTAGACAACCCAACAATCCTAGGACAACTATGCTCTTAGCAATTTTCAAGAGCTCAAAAGACTAAGTCTCCAAAGTTAAAATGACTAGATGTTATCATTGTAGCTACCTTGAGTAGATTAGGATTAGCTCTTACCGAATCCTTTAAGCCAAAAAAATCAAATTATATTGTTTTTTCATTAAACCCTACCTTGGATCATCCCCCACATTGAGGCAAGCAAGCAAGAAAATCCAAACATAGGGGCATCGCTCGTTAGCACAATCATCACTCCGTCCAGACAATTCAAAGTAAACACTAAAAAAGCATCAACACGACCTAAATGGTTTACTTAAACAAATTGATCAAATTCAAAATGAAAAGAGACCATCGTTTCTATTATCCTTAGATTGGGACAATTATACCCCTTGTGCATATTCTTTTGCTATAAATTCCTAAAGGTCATCTCCGACACTGGGCTAGTAGAAGAGAATAGAATAGAGTTATGTGCCAAAAAAGAAAATAGATAGAATTAATACAAAAGAGGAAATAAACTTCGAAGTCCAAAGGACAAAATCAAGCATAGACTAGAGTCTAAGTGAAAGAAATGACAAAAGTACGAACATTATAAATGATTCAAGAACCTTAAAAGCAAACAAGCTACAATAAAATTCTAGTTCTTAATTATCAAGAATAACAAAATATGCCAGCTCATCAAGTAAAAAATCAAATGACCTTGGGATTGTTCAAACCCACAAATAAAATTTGAGCGTAAAATATCGTTCGTTTCCACAATCCTTACCCAGGTCTACATTACAGTCCAAATTAAGCCCTCTCGGATTCAAATTAAAAACTTTGTTTAAATACATCCATCAAATGCACTTGAAGCATTTCCCTTGATAGAAGGACATATGCTCAGGTACAAGAACTTGTAGATGATCCTTGGTAATTTTACTCGAGTAAAAATAAGAATTTGAGCCTATATATATCTTTATTTCTTTAAGCCCTGAACTAAGGCCTATATTATAAACTAAGTCAAAGTCATCTCGGATTGGCTCACAAACAATTATGTTTTCTCTCTCTCTCTCTTTCTCTCTCGCTTTCTATGTCTTCTCTCCTTCTTTCTCCGTGTTATAGACCTTGAAAACACTAAGAGATATATATAGAAAAACCAAGGCAGCTGGGGCTCGAAATAGGCAAAATAACTTGAAAAAGTCACCTCGTGGGAAGGGCGCTCCCGCGGTCTTCTCGCGGCCTTCCCGCAGTCTTCTCGCGAATCAGAGCGGTCTGCCCGCACGGCCAAAACCAAATTTTCAACTCTCGGCTTTTTCCTGCGGCTACCCGCGGTCATCCTGTGGCCTTCCTGCATAATACAACTCCGAGCCTCTTCAGGACTTTTGAATCACTTTAGGACTTCCAGCCATTATGAAAACTTGATTTTCAACCTCTTCAAGACTTCTAGCCACTTTGGAACTTTGATGTTCTGAGACCTTTTTAGAGTTCTAATCGACTTAAGACTCTAGTGTCTTAGCCTACACTAAGTCTAAAGTACATACAATTCTCTTTGACCATGAATTTGCCAATTTACAAGTTTAGCCTTAACAATCGCCCCCTTTGGCAATTCCATGTCAAAACTCAAAAAATAAAATTACAAATGAAAATCAATCTACACTAAGGCCTCAATAAATTTGTCATCCATTCCATCAACACGTTCTAACTGATATCTTGTATGGCTGCACACTTAAACAAACTCATCAAGGTATCATGTGTAATAAATAAATAATTAAAAAATAAAAACATAAATGACACAAAATATTAACGTAAAAAATGAAACTTTTCCCCCTTAATTATCACAAAATATTCTCCCCCTTAATTTCAACACATTCTCCCCCTTAACTATATCTCCCCCTTAGTTAACTAATTCAAAAATTCTAATTCTCCAATTCTCCCTAACTATTATCCCTCCCTTTTTGACATGAATTGACAAAAAAAATAAGGTACAATGGGTAATCTTGATCAAATCATTTCAAGTTCTATTTTCCCAAACACAAAACTAAACACAGTTCCAAAATTTTGACCATATATAAATAGTAACAAAGAAGAATTCCATGAATCACCCTACTATTTATGTCATAAGTTGTTCACACATGTCATACCAATGGTCAAATGCCTGTGTAGTGTGTGAAATAAAGTTTAAGTGCAACATGATTAACACTTTTCACATACTCGCATGAATTTTAAAATTGCTCCTTTTGGACTTTGAATTGAATTGAGTAAGATATGCAGTGTTAGCTCTTCGACTAAATTCACCTCAATTCGTTGTTTTCAACTAAACACCACTGTGATACCAACTGAAAATACCAATTTTTTAAATCTCATCCGCCAATATTTTTCATTTTTACTTGGCGGCTTTCACATACTTTATGGGTAGGTAGCCTTCTTCCTGTATTGTTAAACCCAAAGGGTGGTTATTTCGATAACCCGCACGTCAACAGGCTAGCTTTCACTATATCCCATATGGTAGCCCTTTCCAAGTGATTTTTCATTTAAACTCAAGAGCAACCAATAGTCCAAAAAGGAGAATTTATTAAAACAATTGAGTAGTGAAAAATATTTTTCATGAAGTACTAAACTTGGTGCAATTACAATTCGGCACACCACTACCATGAAAAGGAACAACAAAACATAGGATTCAAGTTCATCAAGTAATTCAAATTTATGACCACTATGTAGATCAACAATTTTAATCCTATGATTTCAAAGTGTGTATGAGGTGATAGAACATACAAGAATATCACAAGGATTAACATTGCACCAAAAAAAAAATTTTGTTAAAAAAATAAAAAATATCTAATCTAGAAGATTTCATGAAACTAGGTAAAGATAAACAATGACGCACAACCTAGTTCATGAAAAAAAATTTGACTCTACGCATCAAGGCTCACCCCTTCAACACTCTTAGGGGTGTGGGAGACATATAAATCACTCTTTCTAACCCAAATAGTTCTAATCTTTTAAAAAACATTTTGAGTCTTAGGATTGTTGGGTTTTGGACCAATGGGTTTTGAAAAATTTTTCTTTACGTTTTTCCTCACTGGCCAAATCATGTAAGGTTTAAAATTAGAACAAGACTTTTGAAACCTTAAAGGGTTAAACCTATTTAACACTTGACGATTAGATTTCAAAGAATTCCTAGTGTTAACATAGGATAGGGGAAGCCCAAATAACTTGTGACAATGTGGTCTTGTGTGTCCAGGTATACTATAATGAAAGCATATAGGAACAAACTTACGCTGCAAGTTAGGGGCATACCTTTAGGCTTCTGAAAGTAAGCTCTAGACTGATTACCTTTCTTTGATGGAGGAACTTTAACTTTCTTCGATGGAGGAGCTTTAACTATACTTAGAGCAGTTGTCTTTGAGGAACTGGGGGTAGCTTTAGCTTCTAGATTGACTGCCTGTGTGCCAGTGTACCCAAGTCCTCTTTTGTCACGTGTGCTTCTTTGCATCCCAAGTATGTCATCAAGTTGTGAAGAAGCAGTATTCATCTTGAGTTGCATGGATAGCAACTTACCATGGGCATCTTTCACATCTTTTTCTTTTTGTTCCAAATTTGTCTTGAAGGTTGTGATCACTTCATCTTGAGTTTTCTTGCTTGCTTCAAGACCTTCAAGTTTAGCTTGCAATTCTTCCAAGGCAATTTTCAAACTGTCTCTCTCCCTTTTCAACATTTTGTTCTTCACCGTCAACTTTTTGTTTTGCTTGTGGAGCTTGCGATAGTCTTGATACAATTGTTCATAAGCCTCTTCAACGTCGATTTTCTCATTAGAATCTTCTTGATCTTCACTTTCAGAGGATTCTTCTATCTTGCTCGCAAAAGAGGATGACTCTGATGCATTGGAGGGGGCACAAGCTCTAACCATGAAAGCAGTATAATTCTCTGGAAAATCATCTGAAGAAGAAGAGGTACTTGAATCATCTGTATCATCAAGAGTTGCATTGAGAACCTTCTTCTTACCCTTCTTGTTCTCACAGTCTTGGGTTATGTGGCCATATCCTTGACACTCATAACACTTCACGCCCTTAGCCTTGTTCTCTTTCTTTTTCTTCTCTGAAGATTTCTCTACTCTCTCATTCTTCTTTGTCTTTCCTTGCTTGCTATCTTTCTTTTTGAAGAATTTTCTAATTTTCTTGGTGTAGATAGCAATTTCTTTGGGAGAGGGGATTGACTCATCATTACTAGAGGAGGACTTGTCTTCTTTCACCATTTTTAGGGTAACTCCTCTAGACTTAGGTTTGATCATGTCGGCTTCATAAGTCTGCAGGGAGCCAACCAAGTCTTCCACCCTCATTGAATCTACATCCCTAGCCTCTTCAATAGCTGTAACTTTTGCTTGGAATGACAAAGGTAGGGATCGAAGAATCTTATTTACGATCTTTCGATTAGGAATTGGTTCTCCAAGATTGAAACTGGTGTTGACAAGATCACAGGGCTTTACATAAAAATAATCAAAGGGTTCATCTTTAGCCATCTTCAAACTTTCAAAATCTAAGGTTACTTTTTGTAGCTTTGACTTCTTGATAGTCGAATTCCCTTCATGCGTCAACTCCAGAATCTTCCAAGCCTCCTTTGCAATCTCACAACTAGAAATTCTTCTAAATTCATCGGCTGAGACTACACAAAAAATAAAACTCAGAGCCTTATAGTTCCACTCTGCCTTCTCTTGCTTAGCCCTTGTCCACAAATCCATAGGCTTCTCCACTGTTTCATTGTTGACAGAGTGAGTTGGTTTTACCCAACCTTTTTCAATGGCCAACCAAACATTGACGTTCAATGAGATTAGATGAGCTCTCATTCGAACCTTCCAATATGCATAGTTGGTGCCATCAAACCATGGGGGTCTCGTGCTCGAACCGCCTTCTCTAGAAGGATCCATCAGAAAATAACAAGATCACGTTTTGTTCTCAAAAACGTACTCGCTCTGATACCAATTGAAAAATTTGAAATATGCTGATGAAGGATCCCAAATAATCAATCAATCACAATCAATCACACACATAAAAGATTGTAGAAGACGAGATATACAAAATGAGGAAACCCACGAAGGGAAACCTCAAATAAAACTTTCACTAATAAACAAACGTTGGTTACAAACTCAACCTCTCTATAGATCGACTCCTCAACTCTATACTCTCGTTGACATTTGCTTGACTCCTCGATTCACCAACTCCCTTAGTGAAAGCCCTTCGACTCCTCGAAGGCACAAGACTGACTCCTCAGTCCCTTTGCTGAATCCTCAGCGTGTTGAATCTACAACTTTCACAAACTCAAACCCGAACTCCATCGGATTGAACACGAACCATGTTGGCTAAATGATGGAGAGAATAATCAAATTTTCTGGCTCACGAACAATTGTGTTCTTTCTCTCTCTCTCTCTCTCTTTCTGTGTCTTCTCTCTTTCTTTCTCCGTGTTGTAGACCTTGAAAACACCAAGAGATATATATAGCAAAACCAAGGTGGTTGGGGCTCGAAACAGGCAAAATAAGCCAAAAACGTCACCTCGCAGGTAGGGCGCTCCTGCAATCTTCCCGCAGCCTTCCCGTGAATCAGAGCGGTCTTCCTGCATGGCTAAAACCAATTTTTCAACTCTCAGCTTTTTCCCGCAGCCTTCCTGCGGTCTTCCTGCATAATACAACTCCGAGCCTCTTCAGGACTTCCGAATCACTTCAGGACTTCCAGCCATTATGGAAACTTGATTTTCAACCTCTTCAAGACTTCTAGCCACTTTGGAATTTTGATTTTCTGAGACCTTTTTAGAGTTCTAATCGACTTAAGACTCTAGTGTCTTAGCCTACACTAAGTCTAAAGTACATACAATTCTATTTGACAATGGATTTGCCAATTTACAAGTTTAGCCTTAACAACTAGAGAGATGGTTAATACCTCATTGAATACTTTAACATTAAAGTCATTCATAGAAAGAACATTCTTCAAAAAGAGTACAAGAAGTCATTCTACCATACTAATGGGCTATACATCTTACAAAAATCCAAATAACCATTTTTAAACTAGATATTTAGAGCACATCCTTACTAGTACCTATTAGATTCTAACATTCATATAACTAACTTTTGAAAAACTATGCACATCATCTCAATCGCCTTTATGGGCTACACACAACCTCATTTGTGAAACACGACCACAGACGGTTACATTCTCTATTTTAAATTACCAAAAACATTTTCAAACTAAACATTTTAGAAATATGCACACAATAACGTAACTTCTATAGGCACCTAACGAAGACCTCGATAATTATCACAATAAACCTACACAAAACAAACCACGAGCACACTAACTCAAGGGATTGGTTCCCTTTTTATCAACATCCAATGCAAGATGCAGGATCACTAACAATATTAGAGGAGGCCTCCTCTACAAAGTCGAGCACAAAATATTGACTTAAGCATCAACCGGATAATAAAGATCACATAACAATTCAGGAGTAGAACTCCTATTCAAAAGATAAAATATAGGAGTATAAGTTTATCTAGACCAGATAGAGTAAGGATTGGGAGCAAGGCATCTTACCAGCCCAGACCAATTAGAGTGAGGCTCATCCCAGGACTAAGTGCTAAGACTAATTAGAGTAGGGCTCATCCCGGGACTAAGTGTAAGACATTGAATCTTCATGCATGAAAATACACCCTAAAAGTGAGACTCATTTTCAAAGAAAAACTCTTTCTTTGAGATCATGTACATGTCACTGACTCAACCTTATAAGCTAGGCTCCTTAGCTGACTAGACGTGTTAGAGTTAAGTTTTCTAAGAAAATGAAGCTCTTCTTTGGATTAAGTGTAGAGCACTCAATCCACCATAAGACCCAGAGTTAACCTAGGGGTTTTTACTCTCTTTCTAAAATTTTGTGTCCACCACAGACTTAGAACTAGCCTATGAGTTTTTATTACTTTTCTAAAGTCTTTTGTTCATTATAGACTCAAAACTAGTTTAGGAGTTTTTACTTTTTTTTTTTTTAAGTTTTGTGCCCGCCATAGACTCAGAACTAGCCTAGGAGTTTTTACTCCCTTTCTAGAGTCCTGTGTCTACCACACACTCAGAACCAACTTAGGAGTTTCTATGCCCTTTCTGAAGTCTTATGTCCATCGCAAACTTAGAACTAACTTATGAGATTTTATTCCCATTCTAAAGTCTTGTGTCTATCACAGACTCATAGTCAACCTAGGAGTTCTACCTTTCTTATAAAGTCTTATGTCAACTATAAACCTAAAGACCAACCCAAGAGCAAGGCTAACTTTTCAAAGTCCATTGTGAGGCACAGGATCAGATACCAATCTAGGAGCCAAACTTAGTCCAATGTGAGGTATAAGATCAACCACCTATCCAAAAGCGAGACTTAGTCTAATCCGAATTCAATTACCCATCCAGTAGTAAGGCTCTCTTTCTTAAAACTAGTGTAAGGCACAAATGTATTCCCAAGGATAAAGCTCTCTTCTTCAAGTGCAGTGTGTGGTTGATGATTATCTACCAGTCCAGTGGTAGAGCCCCCTTCTCAAAGTCAAACATAAGGCATAACTTGTGTATAAGCCCAAAAGTAGAGCTCTTTTTCCAAGGTCAAGTTTTAGGCACAAACATATCACCAAATTCGAGAAAGCAATTCCCATAATAGTTTAAGTGCGAAGCACTAACTCAAGCTACAAAGTTGTTTCTTTCTTTAAATTAGCATATGAGGGGGCAAAATAAGTTATCTTCTTTTTATTTTCTACTTTAGTCAAGCTAAGGCAGAAAAAGAGGGGCAGTTGTAGACACCTTAATTTTTCCCCTTACTTAATATTTACAATATTTAGTACTTTAGTTGAATGGTGCTGTAATGATTAAGCTCTTTTAATCATACAATATGTCATGGTGCAAGAATTCAAGAAAAGAGCAGTCATCTGGTAAAGTGAGGATCTTACCCTTGAAAAAGGAGAAATCAAGTTAAATATCAAATCAAGGCAGAATGCCACCAAAACTGACCTACCCTGAAATTTTTTCAGGATCTACCTCTCAAGTCTAAGAGGTTAGTCATAGTTTTACTCGGTGAGAACTAAGGTCATCTCCACAAAAGAGAGCTTTGCTAAAAGCCCTAGACTTGTTCTTTTAATTAGTCGGTGAACCTAAGTTAATCTAAACTAACTTTGGATTTATAAGATACTTGAGAATGGTTGGGTTGAGAATGATAGAGTGAAGGAATTGTAATATTAAATTGAAATAAAAAAATTAAAAATAAAATAACTAAGACAATCTTGGCTTCGAACCAAATCCGGTAGTGGGGTAATGGTTTACTGAAACGCATTTGTAAGTGAACGCACATGCATTGCTAGGTCAGAAGATATTTCATTAAAACCTAATTTATGAAACTCAGGATAAGCAGAAGCTTTTGAAATTAATTCAGACTCACCAGGACATTAAATTGAGCACCTAGTGTGCACGAGCATCAACTCGTAACCAGGCTTCAATTTTAACACGGGTGAATCGATTACTTAAGAAAATATCATGTTATGGTTTTAGAAAAATAAGTTCCAAACCACCGTGCCATTGAATCAAACACTTGGTACGCACGAGTGGCCAATCGTAGCCAAGCTATGATTATAACACGGGTGATTTGATTTCAAAGGAACCCTAGCTTACTATCAGATTTCACTTAGAAATCAAAAAGATATTGCATTGAAAAATATTCTTTTACATTTGAGTTTACCAAACTACCACACCACCTTCAATGGCTTGAAGCCAAGAACAAATCTTAGCCTAACATGCTTGAACTTTGAAGAGGAAAATGTACTTGCAAACCATCCATTAATGTAAAATGAAAAATGAAAACAAAAAAAGATATTAAAGATAAAAGAAATGAAAAGAAATATGAAATAAATCTAAACTTAAAGCATGGAATTAAAATAATTAAATATGAAATAACTTACATGCGTAAACCATAGGAAACTTCAACTAAACCTAATGCTTGAATCCAAATCTTCACATCAAGCATAACAAAAACTCTTTGTTAAGGCCAAAAATTGTACATTGGCAAATCCATGGTCAAAGATAGTGGTTTGTAATGTCTAGACTTAGTGTAGGCTAAAACACTACAGTTTTGAGTTAAGTAGAAGTGAAAAAGCCTCAAGAAATCTGTGTTTATATACTACTAGAAGTCCTGAAGAAGCCAAACGAGGTTCAAAATTGAATTACGAAGGAAGACCGTAAGAAGGCCGCAATTTGGGGTGGGATAAAGCCGAGAGCTGGAATCAGGAGTTTGGCCATGCGGGATGTCCGCTCTGAGCCACGGGATGGCCTCGGGAAGACCGTGGGTGCGCCTTTCCCGCGAGTAGGCTATTCCAGCCAGTTTTGATTGGTTCGAGCCCTAGCCACCTCAATTTGTCTATATATATCTTTTAGCCATCTTTAGGGAAAGACACACATAGAAGAGAGAGAATACACATGAAATTATGGGCCAGAAAAGTCAGAACTTTCTTTCAATTGCTTAGCCAAGCATTAGTACATCTGCATGATTTGAAGGAGTTCGAATCGTTTGATGAGCTAAGGATTTAGCACGCTGTAGATTCAGCAAAGCTACTGAGGATTCAGTGTTGTTCCTTCGAGGAGTCAAAGGGCTTTCGCTAAAGGAGTTGGTGAATCGAGGATTCGAGCAAACGTCAACAAAAGTACAGAGTCGAGGAATCGATCTATCGAGGGGTTGAGTTTGTAACTAGCGTTTGATTTTAGTGAAAGTTTTGTTTGAGGTTTCTCTTTGTGGGTTTTCTTGTTTTGTATATCTTGACTTCTATTTATCTCTGTGTGTGATTGTGATTGATTGTTTTGGGATCTCCCTCAGCATATTACAAAATTTCAATTGGTATCAGAACAGGTACATTTTTTAGAACACAACATGATCTTGTTATTTGTTGATGGATCCTCCTAGAGAAGGCGGTTTGAGCACGAGACCTCTGTGGTTCGATGGCACCAACTATGCATATTGGAAGGTTTGAATGAGGGCTTATCTAATCTCATTGAACGTCAATGTTTGGCTGGCCATTGGAAAAGGTTGGATAAAACCAACTCATTCTGCCGATAATAAAATAGTTGACAAGCCTATGGATTTATGGACAAAGGCTGAGCAAGAGAAGGCAGAGTGGAACTACAAGGCTCTAAGTTCTATTTTCTGTGCAGTCTCCACCGATGAATTTAGAAGAATTTCTAGTTGTGAGATTGTGAAGGAGGCTTGGAAGATTCTAGAGTTGACGCATGAAGGGAATTCTACTATCAAGAAGTCCAAGCTATAAAAAGTAAACTCCAAGTTTGAAAGTTTGAAGATGGCTGAAGACGAACCCGTTGATTATTTTTATGCAAAGCTCAGTAACATTGTCAATACAAGCTTCAATCTTGGAGAACTAATTCCCAATCGAAAGATTGTAAGTAAGATTCTCCGATCCCTACCTTTGTCTTTTTAAGCAAAAGTCACTGCTATTGAAGAGGCTAGGGATGTTGATTCAATGAGGGTAGAAGATTTAGTTGGTTCCCAGCAGACTTATGAAGCCAACATGATCAAACCAAAGTCTAGAGAAGTTGCCCTAAAAGTGGTGAAGGAAGACGAGTCCTCCTCTAGTAATGATGAGTCAATCCTCTCTCCTGAAGAAATTGCTATCTATGCTAAGAAACTTAGAAAATTATTCAAAAAGAAAAATAGCAAGCAAGGGAAGTTGAAAAAGAATAAGAAAGTCAAATGAGAGAAACCTTTTGATAAGAAAAAGAAGGAGAACAAGTCTAAGGGCGTGAAGTGTTACGAGTGCCAAGGTTATGGTCACATAGCCCAAGACTGTGGGAACAAGAAGGGTAAAAAGAAGGTTCTCAATGCAACACTCGATGATTCAGATGATCAGTCAAGTACCTCCTCTTCTTCAAATGATTTTCTAGAGAATTATACTACTTTCATGGTTAGAGTAAGTGCCCCCTCTAATTCAGCCGAGTCATCCTCTTCTAAGAGCAAAAAAGAAGAATCCTCTGAAAGTGAAGTTGAAGAAAGTGCAGATGAGGAAGTAGACGTTGAAGAGGCCTATGAACAGTTATACCAAGACTGTCGTAAACTTCACAAGCAAAATGAGAAGTTGACCGTGAAGAACAAGATGTTGAAAAAGGAGAGAGACAGTCTGAAAATTGGTCTGGAAAAATTGGAAGCTAAGTTTGAAGGTCTTGAATCAAACAAAAAGACTTAAGATAAATTGATAACAAGTTTCAAGAGCAAACTGGATCAAAGAGAGAAAGAATTGAAGGATGCCCAGGGAAAGCTGCAAGCCATGCAACTTAAGATGAATATTGCATCTTCCAAACTTGACGACATACTTGGGATGCAAAGGAGCCCACGTGATAAAAGAGGACTTGGCTACACTGACACACAAAAAACTGCTCCAAAAATAGTTAAAGCTCCTCAACCTAAGAAAGGTAATCAGTCAAGAGCCTATTTTGAGAAACCCAAAGGTACGTCCCCTAACTTTCAACCTAAGTTTGTTCCCATTTATTTTCATTATGGTATACCTCGACACACATGACCACACTGTCACAAATTATTTGGGCTTCTCCTATCCTACGTTGACACTAGGAATTCTTTGAAATCTAACCTTCAAGTGTCAAATAGGTTTCATCCTTTAAGGTTTCAAAAGTCTTGTTTTGATTTTAAACTTTACATGACTTGGCCAGTGAGGAAAGATAAAAAGAAAAAATTTTTAAAACCCATTGGTCCAAAACCTAACAATTTCAAGACTCAAAATGCTTTTCCAAAATTAAGAACTGTTTGGGTTAGGAAGAATTATCTCTATGTCTCCCACACCCCTAAGAGTGTTGAAGGGGTGAGCCTTGATGCGTAAAGTCAAATTTTCTTTCATGAACTAGGCTGTGCGTCATTGTTTATTTTTCCCTAGTTCTATGAAATCATAAAGAATAGATATTTTTTTTAGATAATTAAATTTTGTTGGTGCAATGTTATTCTTTGTGATATTCTTGCTTGTTCTGTTACTTTATACACACTTCAAAATCACAGAATTAAGATTATTGATCTACATAGTAGTCATAAATTTGAAATACTTGATAAACCTGAATCCTATATTTTGTTGTTCCTTATTATAGTAGTGGTGTGCCGAATTGTAATTGCATGAAGTTTAGTACATCATGAGAAATTTTTTCCACTACTCAATTGGTTTTATAAATTCTCTTTTTTCGGACTATTGGTTGCTCTTGAGTTTAAATAAAAAAAATTCACTTGGAAAGGGCTACCATATGGGATAGAGTGAAAGTTAACCAGTTGACGTGTGGGTTATAAAAATAACTATCCTCTGGGTTTGACGATACAGGAAAAAGGCTACCTACTCATAAAGTGTGTGAAAGCCGCCAAGTAAAAATAAAAATTGGTAGATGAAATTTGAAAAATTGAAATATTGGTGTTTAGTCGAAAACAATGAATTGAGGAGAATTTAGTCGAAGAGCTTACATTGCATATTTTACTCAATTCAATTTAAAGTTCAAAAGGAGCAATTTTAAAATTCATGCGAGTATATGAGAAGTATTAATCATGTAGCACTTAAACTTCATTTCACACACCGCACAGGCATTTGACTATACCTATGACATGTGTGAACAACTCATAACATAAATAGTAGGGTGATTCTTAGAGTTCTTATTTGTTACTATTTATGTATGGTCAAAATTTTGAAATTGTGTTTAGTTTGTGTTTGGGAAAATAGAACTTGGAATGATTTGATCAAGATTACCCATTACACCTTATTTTTTGTCTATTCATGTCAACAAAGGGGAGATACAGTTATGGGGGAGTATGGTTTGAAAAGAAAAGAATTTTGCTAATTAAGGGGGAGAATTTTTTTGTTTCATCTTTTGTGTTAATATTTTCTTTAATTTTTAGTTATTCCACAAGATGCCTTGATCATTTTGTTTAAGTGTGCAACTAACAGGTTAACTAATCAGAACATATTGATCAAGGAATAGTTTACTAAGGCCTTAATGTAGATTGATTTCATTTGTAATTTCATTTATTAAGTTTTGACATAGAATTGCCAAAGGGGGAGATTGTTAAGGCCAAAAATTGTAAATTGGTAAATCTATGGTCAAAGATAGTGGTTTGTAATGTTTAGACTTAGTGTAGGCTAAGACACTACAGTTTTGAGTTAAGTAGAAGTGAAAAGGCCTCAGAAAAGTTGTGTTTGTATACTATTAGAAGTCCTGAAGAAGCCAAACGAGGTTCAGAATTGAATTATGTAGGAAGACCATAGGAAGGCCGCAGTTTGGCCTGGGATAAAGCCAAGAGTTGGAATCAGGAGTTTGGCCATGCAGGATGTCCGCTCTGAGTCGCAAGATGGCCGCGGGATGGCCCCGGGAAGACCGCAGGTGCGCCCTTCCCACGAGGTAGGCTATTCCAGCCAGTTTTGATTGGTTCGAGCCCTAGCCGCCTCAATTTGTCTATATATATCTTCTGGGCATCCTCAGGGGAAGACACACACAAAGAAGAGAGAGAATACACATGAGATTATAAGCCAGAAAAGTCAAAACTTTCTCTTAAATGCTTAGCCAAGCATTTGTGCATCTGCATGATTCGAAGGAGTTCAAATCATTTGATGAGCTGAGGATTCAGCACGCTATGGATTCAACAAAGCTACCAAGGATTCGGTGTTGTGCCTTCGAGGAATCGAAGGGCTTTCGCTAAAGGAGTTGGTGAATCAAGGATTCGAGCAAACATTAATAAGAGTATAGAGTCGAGGAGTCCATCTATCAAGGGGTTGAGTTTTGTTTTTTTTTTTTTTTTTTTGGTAAGTAAGCGTTGATTTTATTACCAAAAAATTTGATTTACAATGAGTTCAATACCTCCTCAAAATGGGCATAGCCCATTTAAGGCACACATCCTCAAAAAAGGTACACATTCTAGCTAATCCACTAAATTTCCACTTACATCCCAAGTGGATAGGCTAGTAAGCAAAACAACATCCGAATTTATTTTTTCTTGGCCTTGCTTGATTTAGAGCTATTCTCCTTAATGACACTTTTAAGTACTTGTGCTTTGGTTGAATGGAGTTTTTGAATGCGATCTAGAAAATGTTTCTTTGCCCCGGGCTTGGGAGGAGGTTGTAGTGTTTACTTGTTCCGTCCCTTACTTAGTTAAAGCCTCATCACCCCCCGACTCTGTAGTTGGCTTGCCTTCCTCTTCTTCATTTGCTTGCTCTTCTTCTTGGCATGAAGAAAGTACATAAAAAATGTTGGATGAAGGTAATGGAATTATCTTTCCATCCTCCAATTCTGAATTGCTTCTTCCCTTATTCCCCACTTCTCACCATTCTTCCTTCGCTTGTTGCACTTTAACTTCCTTAACTTTCCATTCTTTCTTGATGTGCTTAGCTTCATTTTTCGGCCTTGAGGGACAAAAGGAAGTGGAATGACCAAAAGCTTTGCATTCTTCACACTTCTTTGGCTTCTATGGAACTTCTACTTTGACTTCATATGGAGTACCATATCCCAAATTGATTTTCGAGGGGTTGAGTTTGTAACCAACGTTTGATTTTAGTGAAAGTTTTGTTTGAGGTTTCCCTTTGTGGCTTTTCTCGTTTTGTATATCTCACCTTCTATTTATCTCTGTGTGTGATTGTGATTGATTGTTTTGGGATCTCTATCAGCATATTATGAAATTTCACTCTCTAAAATTCAAAGAAAACTATTAGAAAAAAAACCTCTCACGTATGAACGGCTGTATAAGTTTCTTATATATAGTGGAGACAAATGATTAGTATGCATTATTGCACAATTTTATATCTATTGAGCATGCTAATTATGCAATGAAATATGCTTATTCGGATACATTGTTATATCTTTATGGTTTTCCACCCGTATAGGAACATTTTGATTGCTTATTCCTCACAAGTTATTGGACTTTTGCTCTAATGCATGTTTTTGTGGGGTTTTGTAGGTGTTTGATCATCAATTGATAGAGTTGGGGATGTTTTAAGCATCGGAGAAGAAGAAAAGATCAAAGAGCTAAGAAGGAAGGATGAAAGAAGCCCCATTAGCTGAAGAAAGCACAGTGGGGCACCCTAACTTCAATTTTCCAAATGCTCCAGGAGTTCAGTCGAGCACACCTTGGACCTCAGGCGGCGCACCTAGCACCTCAGGCGCCCTACTTTGGGCCTCGAGCACCCCTCTGTGTGACGAAGCTAAATTTGTGATTTTTCGTTATATTTATTAAGTTACTATTTTACCCTCAACGTTTTGTAGCCTAAAAATATAGGTTTTTATTAAGACTTAGGAGAGTTCTAGGATTATTTTTTCTGATAGTTTTCTTTGAGTTCTCTTTACGTTTGAGTTGAAGATTTGGATTCAAGTATTAGGTTTAGTTGAAGTTTCCTATGGGTTTCGCATGTAAGTTACTTCATATTTAATTATTTCAATTATATGTTTTAAGTTCAGATCTGTTTCATATTTGTTTTGGCTTTTTTAATTTTTAATATCTTCTTTCATTTTCATTTTTTGTTTTACATTAATGAATGATTTGCAAGTTGATTGAGCACATATAATGTTATTTCATCATGATTTTGCAATGGATTTTAAGTGTTTTATCTTCATAAATCTTATAAGTTATAATGAAGTGAGCTAATTTGCATATTTTGGATGTTTGTAGGTGTTTGGTGATCAAATTGAAGAAAAAAGAGGTAAATGTGAGCTAAAGGAGGCAAGGGGCTGAAGTTAGAACTGATGGGCGCCCCTCAAAAGTGGTGGGTGCCCCACCCAAAAGCAGATGGGCACCCACCGAGAGGTAATTTTGTAGAAAAAGTTCAAGTGTCAGAGGCATTTCATCGAGCAGTTGGTGGAGGCTACCCACAGGCACCCCACCCTTAATCAGATGGGCGCCCACCGAGAGGGTGTTTTGGGGCTGTTTCGTTGGGAACTTCATCAAACACCTTTGACAACCAAGCCACAGGCGCCCCACATCAGCCATGGGCGCCCCTGATGACTTCTCCACCACATGTTCAGGATGATGTTTAGAATGTGATTTTACCATTATGCCCTTGAACTATGTAATAATATAAAAGGGAAAAATTTCTGCTGTACAAAGGGTCGAAACCCTACGCACTTCTTTTCTTTTCTTAGTTTAGTTTAGATGAGGGTTAAGGTTTTGATTTCGTTTTAGATTACAGAGTTTACGTTTCATCTTCGTACTTAGATTTTCTATTGTAAGTTCAATTCTTATTAAGTTTAATTGAAGTTGATTACTTTCTTATTGTTCATATTTGTCATTTATGCTTTCGTAAACACTTCGTAACACTTCATCTTAGCTTGTTTATGTTTGATTTGATTTCGAAAGTGATTAAAACCATTTCGACTTACTCTGTTTTCATGTTTGAGTGCATAATGAAGATTATTTTCTTTTTGAAAGGTTTCGTTTATGCTTTCGCAATGCTAGGCTAGGGTTTTTCTTGGTTTTAACCTAGGAATGTAATCGAATTGAAGGAGTTGAATTTGGATAGTTCGAACTAAAATTTGTTCATCTTTCGAATAAAAACATAAGGATTGTGATCCTAGATTAATTTTCAAAAATGAATCACCCATGATAAAGTTGAGCTTCAGTTACAATCGTGTAAATCGAGGTCAATTCCATGTCCCGGTGATTTCGAACTTGATTTCAAAACCCTAGATTAGTGATCTCCTTACGAAAAAGGATTTTCGGTTGTTAAATCTTCCGACCTAATATTACAGGTGTAAGAATTAGGTTGCATTAATTATATATTCGAATGTAGCCCTTCGAGGACACTACAGGATTAGGTTAGGGCCAAGTGTTTCCATTCACATGGTTTGTTTAAGTTCAATTTACGTAGTTTGTTAAAGTTTTCATCTTCGTGTTTTTGTTTTTTGTTTAAATTTTGTTTGCAATTTTCAAACCATCATTACAATTCCCTATTTGAAAACTCAAAATATTTTCATCTTTTCTTTTCAAGATTTTTGCAAGTGTTTTCGAAACTAAGTTTTCCAAAGATTTAGTCACACCCTTGCTCCCTGTGGAAGATGACCTAGGACTCACCTAGACTAGACTCAACCGACCTCTTATACTTGAGAGTGAGCCACTACCAAATTAGAGAGCGGTCACAAGTATATTTTCCTCTTCAAAATCCAAATATGTTAGGCTAGGGTTTGTTCTAAGCTTCAAGCCATTAAAGGTGGTCTGGTAGTATGTGAACTCAAATGTAAAAGAATATTTATAAATGAAATATCTTTTGATTTCTAATTGGAATCTTGGTGTAAGCTGGGGTTCTTTCGAAATCAACTCACGCATGAAATAGCCATACTTGGTAATAAGCTTTCGCTTGTGCACACCAAGTATTTGGTTCAATGTTCTAGTAAGTTAGAAACATATTTTCTAAAACCCAAATTAGGTTTTCCTACGAAATCAAATCACCTATGTTATAATCATAGCTTGGTTACAATTGGCCACTCATGCATACCAAGTGTTTGATTCAATGGCCTAGTGATTTGGAACTTATTTTCTTAAAACCATAACATGAGGTTTTCTTAAAAAATCGATTCATCGTATTACAATCTAAGCCTAGTTATGAGCTGATGCTTGTGCACACTAGGTGTTCGATTCAATGTCCTGGTGAGTCCGAAACTAATTCCAAAAGCCTCCACTTAGCTTGAGTTCCATAAACTAGGTTTTAATGAAATATCTTCTGACCTAGCAATGCATGTGCATTTGTTAGGTTAAGTTACAAATGCATTTGAGTAAATCACTTCCCACTATCAGATTTGGTTGGAAGCTAAGATTATCTTAGTTATTTTGTTATTAATATTTTCATTTTAATTTAATATCACAATTCCTTCACTCCACCATTCTTAACCCAACCATACTTAGACATCTTATAAATCCAAAATTAGTTTAAATTAACTTAGATTCACCTACTAACCAAGAGAACAAGTCTAGAGCTTTTAACAAAGCCCTCCTTGTGAAGATGACCTCGGTTCTCACCAAGTAAGACTACGACCACCCTCATGCACTTGAGAGGTAGAACTCAAACACATTTCAAGGTTGGTCAATGAAAAAGCCTAAAAACATGATTCATCAGCGCAAATCAACTTGTTGTGTTCCGGACCACCCGTGAGGGTGTCCAGACCATAGTATCCTTTATCTTCACTTTATGTTTTGCTTTTCCAGCCTTGTTCTTGTTCTGGTCTAGACTGAGTATTGAGGTGTCTGGACCACAGGGTCCTTTTCATCATTTGTAATACTTTCCTCATTGCTAATTTTGATTATTTTCTTCTCTTTTCAGCATTTTAGAAAATAAACCAAATAAGCGACAAAAAATAGCAAAATTCATAAATTTATTAACTTAATGCATGAATTAAAGTCAAATTACAGAGTTTGTGATTACACTTTTCAAGTGTAATCACAAACTATATGGACATGCCTAAGACATCAAATTATGTAGCCCTACATCAACAGATCAACTAGAATCCAGAACCAAAGGTCAACTCGGTCTAGAAGTCAAGAAAGGTGTCTACCGGTGCACTCGAAGGACGATGTCAACTGGACTGTCCAAATGAATCCAAAAATGAATAAGAAGACAAAAAGATCCTACAATATGTCAAAGGACATAAAAAATGGCTTAAAATAACTAAAAGACTCTTGCAAAAGTCATTTGGGCTACTCTAACTCAAAATGGCTCCTACCGAAGAAAAGAAAGTTACCAATACACCAAACACAAATTGAGCCTCTAGACAAATTTGAAAAAGCTCTAAAATTTACAAGGATACTAAGGATACAATTCTTAAATCAAACCTAGCAGACTAAGACCATCTCAAATGGCAGGAGATACCTTTAAAACCAAGCCCTAAAAGTCACCAACAACCTATAATCCACCTGAAACCTCTAGAAGTCAATCTAACATTACAAATGGATTCCTTACACCCAAAAATGATAAAAAAGTCATCTTGGTGGTGCCCACAGGGATTAGTTAGAGAAATCAGGTGGCCCATTCACCATTTCAGCCCGTTTCCAAATAGCAATCTTTAGAAAGCTAAAACTAAGTAATGGATAATATATTTTGACCTAATTTGGTTCAAAAAGAAAACACTATTTTGCTCTCCAAGACAATTAGGAAGCTTTTGGCACTCTTGAAACCTATCTAGAATGTCCAGACCCAAACATGTTAGAACTTGACCCAAATTTCACCCAAAACTAGCCCGAGCTTGGAGCTATAGGCCAAAATGGCCTAAAACCCTTCATGCCACCATTCAGGGTGGCCATACCCTTTATGGTGTGTTTGTTACCAGCAAATACTAAACAGAATTGTCTACCCACAAAGCCAGATAGAAATTTCTACTTATAAAGCCTAGGCAAGTTTTTCCGCTTGCAAAGTCAAATGAAATTTTCTATCCATGAAGCCAAGCAAGATTTTTTGCCTACAAAGCCAGGCGAGATTATTCATCTATGAAGCCAGGCATGATTTTTTACCTGTAGGCTTAGGCGAACAATTGTGCCTACAATACATGGATAAACTTTTTGTTCAGCACAGAGGAAAGCCTATAAATAGGAGCCTTTTCTTTCTCATTTTACACACCCACTCACTCAACACTTAAAGGATTCAAGCTGGGACCAACATTCTAGATTTTCACTTTCTAGAAAATGCCTAAGTTGGTAAAAATTCTCTCTCTAGAAAATTTTTCCTTTATTTTTCAATCTAATTTATTTACATAGTTAGAATAAAATAATTTTAATTTTACAAAAAATACCATCTATCAATGAAAGGTATCCAAATCATAATTTAAGTCCAGTCTGAGCCCAATGAATGATGTTAACTAAATTTACCCGAGATAACTTAGTCAAATTCTAAGACATTGCACATAAGTCACCCACATCATATTACCATGTTATGCCATCATACTACTATATCATGCCATGCCATAATATCACACTACCACATCATGCCATGTTATAATATCATATATACCATGCCATATCATTTCTACCATGCTATGTTAAGATCACATGCTACCTTGATGACCGACCCTAAATTGTGTTTCGGGGTTCTACTTCTCAAGTGCAAGAGGGTAGTCGTAGTTTTAAAACTCGGTGAGTCCGAGATCGAATTCACAGGGAGCCTATTGTTATTTAGTTTCTAGGATGTGAAAGGAATTCTAAAAACTAAAGGAAAGCAAGTTTGGAAATTTAAGTTTACTAAGTTCTAGGGTTCAGTAAAATTAAAGATTAATTCAATTTCAATTAATTAAGATTAAAATAAATAGGAAAATCTGAATTTCAAGAGAACTTAAGCTAGATAGCGAAAAATTAAAATGAAATTAATAAAGCAATTATAACTAAAACTAAGTTGGATTTCAATTCAATAAGAATAAAGATCTTGATCCAACGTCAAGTCCGGGTAGTTCACTACTTTGCCTTCGGGTGTGTTTGTTTGAAGAATAGGGTTTAATTTGAAAATTATTTAGAAAATTGTAATCAAAGGTCAGTACCAGTGATCTCAAGTGTATGTGGTTAAAGACCTTTGTTTCCTAGGGTTTTTTCAATTAAACTCCATAATTAATAAAAAACTGATTTTTAAGACTATTCGAAAGTATTTGATGATTGGTTACGAAAATCCATACCAGTGATCTCACACGAATTTGGTTAAGGATTTTCGTATTCGAATGTTTTCGAAATAGAAAAAAATAGATTTGTGAAAGGTAAATCCCTTCGCAAAAGGTTTCGCAACCTACGCGAAGGGACTACGAACACCCCAAGGCTTTTCGTGAACTACCCTTTCTTGATTCGTTGAATCAAGATTAGGGTTTTACGCTAAAACTACTTTAAACATCACAAAAACAATAAAAGCACAATCCATCATGCGAAAAAGAAATCGAAACAAGCAAAACATTATATTACGAAGTAAAACGAAATAAATCGAAGTAAATCGAAGTGCAACTTACAATGTAACTCGAATGTAAAAGAAAAGATGAACGAGTAATGCGAAGACAATGATGAAAACTCCAAAAACCTCCATAAATCCACACGTCCAAGCATACAAATCACTCTAAAATTAATCAAAACCTAATCTAACTCTCAATCTAAAGTGTAGTAATCTTCAAAGGAGGCCTCCTCTTCTTGGCCGTGCAATAGCTCCTTATATCGATGCAAAGAAACCCTAAAAAAGGTGCTTTAATTCTTGGATTTTGGATACACGGTGGTCCCAACCGTCTAATCTGGGGGTCGGGACCACAGAATGCTTTCTTCTCAATTCCTATACACTGTGGTCCCGACCATTAGATGGACGGTCCCGGCCCCCAAGTGTCTTTATTTTTTGCTTTTCTTCCTCCTTTAGGTTGAGTCTTTGGGCTAGTCTTGGCCATCCAAGGTGAGGTTTGAACCATGACATTTCCTTCGTTTTCTCAGCCATTTCCATAGTTATAAACTTCGACATCCTTGCCCTTTTCTCTGCAAATAAAACAATAAAAGTATAAGTAATATAATAACACTAAAACTTCAACTTTAATTATTTAAATGCATGAATAAGTGTTGAGTTAGGGAGTTTGTAATTACACTTTTCAAGTGTAATCACGTCCCCCAACTTGAATATTGCTAGTCCCTAGCAATGCTCTTTATTAAAATGAAATGCATAATGTTCTTTATTAAAATGAGATGCAACTACTATCCTATTTCTCTTTTCGTTGGAAACACGGCTACACTTAGCTACGTGTAGCAAGCCCTTTAAACCCCTAGGTTTCCCCTAGTGGACGAGTAAGGTCTCGTGAAGGTTTGCAGTGAATCTACCCACAAAATTTCATGGCATGGTCTCAAAGTGTCAAAAAGTGATCCGAATCTAAGATGAATTAAGTTCAAGCTCAATAAGTTACAAAATCTACATATCATGTGTAATTTCCAAGTGCTAAGCATAATGCTTGGACTATTAAAGTAGAAGAAGCATGTGTGCAAAATTGTTTCATTCATTCAACAAGGTCTCAAGAGCATAACTGGAGCTAAGTTTTGACTTCAAAAGCTCACAGGATTCCACTCATAGAAAGAAATTCACTCATTCAAGGGTTCACACATTCCTATTAGCATAAAATGCTATCCTAGTTGCACATAACTCCATAATATATGAATGAATTAAAATGAAACTCAAAGTGGACAGCTCTTAACCATGTTTCAATGCATATGTAAAAATCACATCACATAACCTACACAATGCCACTACATGCACAATATAAGAGTTGCTTACTTAGAATCCACTAGGTCTTTAGTTTGGTTGTAACTTGGCTAGGGGTAGTGGTTAACAAAGGAGGATGGAAATCAAAACACATATCTTGGGAGAAAAGATGTTCAAGTGTACACAACTCCCTAACTACCCACTTCCTTTCCAAACCCAACAAGAAGTTCATTCACACTAAATACTACCCTTGGGACAATTGCAAAAATTGCAACTAATGTATAAGTCCCACAATTTATTAAACCAAAGAAATGATAAATTTTTTCTTTTTCTTTTTTTTTCTGTTTTTTTTCTTTTTTTTCTGTTTTTTTTTTTTTTTTCAATACTTGAAATAAACAAAACATCAATTAGAAGCTCCCCTCCGACAAGTTTTCATTCTCCATTCACACCATTGACATTAAAGCACTTTTACAACCCAAAACATATGAAGGTAAGGCTTAAAGTGTGTGAATAAGGTTAGGGAATAATATAAGAGGGGGAAATCAAGAAAAATATATATATGTGTCACACACATTGTTGAAAAGGCTTCAAATTGGTTCCTAGGGTAATTCATAACCAAGAAAGGACAAAAAGGCTCAAAATGACAAAGAAAGCCTAGCATCATTTTCAAAGCTTGCAACAACTCATAATGTGCCACATAGATACTCATGTAAGTGTTTGTGATGCAATCGATGCAATGAAATCTAAGGTGAAGAGCAAAAGAAATGTAAGCATGTGCAACCCCTCAAGAAAAGAATGTAAGGCTCAAAAGCTCACCATAAAAAGGGTGTAAGTCTCTACCTAGTCCAAAGATACTCAAGTAACCAATATCAAATAAAATCTACTCCTAAGCACATAAACTTTCCACCATGATAGTCCAAAAATGCACAAAGTTATCACACACTCCACTTGAATTATGTTTCCTATTAAGGCTTGAACAAAATTCACTTTTTACTATCTCACTTAATTTCACAATTAACCAAACCATAAGAGCATCATATCATCATGCGAATTCTACCCCCCCAACCTACATTGAACATTGTCCTCAATGTGAAAAACAAGAAGCATATGTGGGTGCGTAGTGTGTGCAATGAGCATGATAAGGATGATGTATATACCCCCCAACCTAAATGGAGAAGAATATGAACATAAATTTAATAATAAAAAGAATAAACGAAATGAAATAAACATAAAAGATAAGGAAAGGTTCAGGAGTACCTCATGATGTCTTCAATAGAATCAAAAGTTGGGTGATACTCAAAAAGTAGTTGCAATGAAGTAGCAAAATTATCATCTTGGTCCAGTTCATTGTAAACATCACCATCCTCCCTAGACTCAATGTTACTACTTTCATTTCCAAGGACGTCTTCTAGGGGTGGCATATCAAAGTACTTAGACAAAGAACTTGTTTCAGAGTCTATAGTGTCGGTGTCTGTGGCGTAAGAGGGTGCATCTAACCATTCATTAGCTATAATTACTGATTGGACATCAATTGTTACATATTTATATATTCAAATTACACTTGCACACATCATAAAAAGATATAAAATCTATGTTTTGTGCAGATTTCATCTCCATATCTCCAAAGTGGAATATGTGTTGATTTCCATCATAAAAACAAGAAATTAAGCTACATTGAGGATGTTGAGAAGAAAGCATGCTGCATAGCACATCAAAGGATTGAAGCTATTTCAGAAGAAGAAGAAAATTCAGTTGACATCAATTGAAATCAATGCAAAGAGATCAGAATCACTATTCTGGAAATTTCTACAGCAGAGGATCATATTCGAATATGGTTTTACTGTATTCAAATATAAGCTTCTTTACAGCAACGAATTCCATGTGACCCCAACTTCTCCATGTGATGTAACTTGCAATCCAGGGAGGGCAAATCAGTAAAAGTAGGAGAAAGAAGGAGCTATCATAAGGACTACATTCTGTTAGAGGAGGAGAGAGAAAAAAATAAGCAAAAGGAGATACACACGGAGCATTCCCGATATACACGCAGAAAAGCAGAGGAAGTTTAGAGAGAGAAATTCAGTTTTGTAGAGAGAGGTTTTGAGAGAAATTTTATTGAGAGTTCATAGTTTTACATTTTAATTTCAATTTGGCATTGGAGTTTTTTTGAGATTTACATTTTGAATTCATTTCAATTTCTGTAATGAGATTTTCAGTTCTGAATCCATTAAACTTTCATTTTCAGGTTGAAATGTCTTCAATTCAGATTTCTATTTCTATTTTTCTTCTCTTTAATATGCTCGGCTAATTCTTCTTGGGCCAAGGCAAGGGTAATGCCCTTCCAATGAATCTCAAGTGGCCGAACTTCATGGATTTATTTTGAGTTCTTATGATTATCAAGTCAATTTGCAGCTGGGTGTCTTAGAACTCATTGATTCAAGACCCGATTAATCCAAATTTGTATATCCTATTGATGAGTTCATAGGTGTTGCTTAACTTAGAACTCTCATGACATTGTTGTATGTGGATTGCTAGAATTAGAACTCCTATTGTCCTTAAAATAGGTTATGCACATTGTGTGTTTAATCCATGGTTTGTTTCAATTGAAATTGATTTTCTCAAAAATCAGCACAAATTGATTTGGTAATTTATAAACTCTTGGCAATTGAAATTCATTCGGATTGGTATTAAACTTGTCTTGCTCAACCTTTTTATCACTTAATCTTTTAGTTTAAATTCATTTTGCTTTTGGAAAACTAGTTCAAAACCATCAACCAACCAAATCAGATTTTAATTTTCTGTTTCACATTTTTTGTGAGTTGTGTTTTGCCAAATTAATCTCCATTAGAGTCATTCACTTCATTACTCCCTAGATCCCTGTGGAAATGACCTGGGACTTACCAGTTATTTTGTGCTTCAACCACACCTTGCACTTGGGGGAAAACTTGTCTTGATTTACCTCACTTAACATTTTTTTTTAAAATTTGAATTTATAATCTGAATTTTCATCTGAGCTTTTATAATGGAGTGAGGTAATTAAGCAAGAACAAGCATAATTTTTGGCGCCGTTGCCGGGGGTCTTTGAGAAGCAATGGTGTTTTGAGCTTTTAGAGCATTAACTGGCAGTACATCTCACCACCATTTTCAACAACAGAGCTGCTTAACTTGTTGGGTAACTTTGTTCCATCTCTATTTCTATTTCTTTTATAGTCTTGGTTGTTAGTTTAGTTTTAGAACTGTTTACATCTGAATCCTGAATTTCTGATTTGAATCTGTTTCATCTGATATTCGAATACTGCTGCATTTCTCTGCTGTAAGCTGTAGTTGCAATTCTCTGTAAATCAGTAGATGAAATTGTGAAGTTAGGAGGTTAGATTGGAGTTTTGCTTCAGTCTGAATTTCTGTTTATGCTTTTAAAGGCTGGTAAAATTGTTGGAAACAGATCTGAATTGCATTCTCCATCTTCTCTTGCTGAATTGATTGAATCTGCTGCATCACATTCACAATCTGAATTTTCTGTTGCACATATGGATCCACCACCACCTGTTCTGCCGGAAGGAAGTGTTCAAGGAGAGAATGACCAAATGGATCAAAACATCCTTAGACCTCTCCGAGAATATCTTTATCCAGCTAGACAAACCACTCCATCTTGCATTGTTCTTCCAAATGGACATCAGAATTTTCATTTTAAACCTGGAACAATTCAGCTTTTACCAACTTTTCATGGCATGGACTCAGAAAATCCTTACATGCATATGAAAGAATTTGAAGATGTTTGTGGAACTTGCATGGATAGGAATGTTAATGAGGACATGGTTAGGCTTAAATTATTTCCATTTTCATTGAAAGACAAGGCAAAAATGTGGTTGAATTCACTTGAGCCTAGATCAATAGGTACTTGGAGAGACATGCAAACAAAATTTTTAAAGAAGTATTTCCCTGCAAATAGAACTGTAATTCTTCAACAGCAAATAATGAATTTTGTGTGTAAATCTAATGAAACATTTGCTCAAGCATGGGAAAGATTCAAGGAATTGTTGCAAGCATGTCCACATCATGGTTTTGAATCTTGGAGAATTGTTAATTTTTTCTATAGTGCATTAACTCCAAATCTGAAAATGTTGGTTGCCACCATGTGTAATGGTGAATTCTATGACAAAACTGCTGAGGAGGCTTTACATTTCTTTGATGCTTTAGCTGAAAACACTAAACAATGGGAGTAGTCTCCCCGTCTTTTTCTGAATTTTCTGACAGATCAAATGATAGAGGAAAGTTCCATCTCAATGAGGCAGATGATGTTGGAGCTAGGTTGGCTGCATTGTCAAGAAAGATTGAATTGATGGAGCAAAAGAAGCAAACATTGAAGGAGAGTGAAGTGAAGTGTGTGCTGTGTGAAACCGCATACCACAGGACTGATGATTGCCCAACGCTTCCAGCTTTTAAGGAAGTTATCTATGGTCAAGCAAATCCCACACAAGCTGCAAGACCCTTCAATCAAAATCAGGGGATGAACACATATTCACAAGGCCATAATCCATATTTGAATAACTACAATCCTGGCTACAGAAATCATCTAAACCTTTCTTGGAAAGCAGAGGCACAGAACCAACAATACCAACCTCAACAACCTGTGCAACCCCAACCATTTCCTTCTCAGCCTTTTCAACCTCAGCAGAACACAAATTTTTATCAGCCACCTCACAAAAGATCTTTGGAAGACATTTTGCAACAATTTATGCAAAGGCAGATTGGAACCAACAATCAGAATTCCAAGTTTCAAGAGCAGACAAACAGGGCCATGGAAGACATCCGAAGTCAATTGTCAAAGCTAACTCAAGCTTTAACCATCAGAGAATCAGGAAAGCTTCCATCTCAGCCAAGACCAAATCCTACAAGCCAAGTTCATTTCAGTGAATTATCTTCATCTGCTGCAAATGAAAATCTGGAGCATGTACAAGCTGTTTCAACATTGAGAAGTGGAAAGCAAATTGTCAAGCTAGATTACAAACCACCTGCTGAAGAAATTGAGGAAGAAAATGAGCAAGAAATAATGAAAAATGAAGAGGAAATGCAGCTGAAATAGAAACTAGACAGCAGAACAAAAAGTGAACAGAAACAGCAATTTAGCACTTCTGAGAAAGAAATCATGTTTCAGCATGAAGAGCAGGAATTGAAGCAAAATGAAAGACTAATTGGGGACAGCAAGTTGGACCGCAGAAAACTTGAGGAAAAGCAGAATCTGAGCCAAGAACGGCAGAAAATTCTAATGCAGCCGAAGGAATATTCGAATACCAGCAAGCAACCTTCGAATAGCAGTAAGCAGCAAATCAGAATCCAGAGAACAGAACAGGTAAATTCTGAAAATAAAGAGGAAATTTCTGAGAATAAGAACAAAATTTCTGAGGAAAATCAGTTTGAAAAGAGTGAAAAAGATTTTGAAAATAAAGAGATTTTGAATAAAACCAAGTTGGACAAATCTGAATTTGTTCCAAAACTTCCATTTCCACAAAGATTGAACAAAGCCAAGAAAGAGAATTTGAATTCTGACATTTATGAATTGTTCAAACAAGTCAAAATCAATATTCCCTTACTTGATGCAATTAAACAAAATCCATCCTATGGAAAATTTTTGAAAGATTTGTTTACTGTTAAGAGGAAAATGAATGTGAAAGAAAGAGCATTTTTGACTGAACAAGTGAGCTCCATTTTGCAATTTAAAACTCCTCCCAAATATAAAGATCCAGGTTGCCCCACCATAGCTTGCTTAATTGGGAATCAAAGGGTAGATCAAGCTTTGCTAGATTTAGGTGCAAGTGTCAACCTCTTACCATTCACTGTTTACAAACAGCTGGGGTTGGGAGAACTTAGACCTACTAGGGTGACACTACAACTTGCTGATAGGTCAGTTAAAGTCCCTAGGGGTGTGGTGGGGGATGTCTTGATTCAAGTGGATCATTTTTACTTTCCGGTGGACTTTATAGTGCTAGACACTCAGCCCATTCAAGGAAACCAACCAGCTGTACCTGTTATCCTAGGAAGACCATTTTTGGCCACCTCAAATGCCTTGATCAATTGTAGAACCGGAGTTATCAAGTTCTCCTTTGGAAATATGACAATTGAGAACATCTTTAAGGTGACCAAACAGCCGAGTGATTATGAGGAGGTAGAGGAAGTTGATTTGATTCAAACAATCACTCAAGATTACTTTGATAGAGAGTATTTTGATGACCCTTTGGAGAAAGCCTTAGTGAATAATGAGCAAGTAGATTTCCTAGCTGATTGTGACTTGGAGAATTGTGGGGGAGGAGAATTGGAGGAAATGAAAAATTCAATGCTATTGGTGAATCAGTGGAGACCATCTGTTGAGTCTTTAGAGCTGCCCATAGTCAAGCCTCTGTCATTTTTGGACCAGCCACCAAAACCTGAGAGAAAACCCCTACCAAGTGACTTGAAGTATGTATTTTTGGGTGAGGGAGAGTCCTATCCAGCTGTCATTTCATCTCAGCTGAGTTTGGACCAAGAAAATAGACTTGTGGAAGTCTTGAGGAAGCATAGAGGAGCTTTGGGCTGGACTATAGCAGATCTGTAGGGAATTTTGGAGGATGAGGCCAAGCCTATTAGGCAAATACAAAGGAGACTCAACCCCAACATGAAAGAGGTTGTTAGAGGGGAGGTAATCAAGCTTTTGGATGCTGGAATTATCTACCCCATCTCAGATTCTAAGTGGGTGAGTCCAACTCAGGTAGTACCTAAGAAATCTGGAGTGACTGTGATTAAGAATGAAAAAGATGAATTAGTTCCAATGCGCATCCAAACAGGATGGCGCATGTGCATAGATTATAGAAAGTTAAATGCAATCACAAGGAAAGATCACTTCCCTCTTCCATTCTTAGATCAGGTATTGGAAAGAGTGGCAGGGCATGCATTTTACTGTTTCTTGGATGGTTACTCTGGGTATAATTAGATTGAGATTGCATTGGAGGATCAGGAAAAGACCACATTCACTTGCCCATTTGGCACATTTGCATATAAGCGTATGCCTTTTGGTCTTTGCAATGCTCCTGCAACATTTCAGAGATGTATGATGAGTCTGTTTGGTGATTTTGTAGAGAGATTCCTTGAAGTTTTTATGAATTTAGAGAAGGTTTTGATTAGATGTGAGGAGAAAAACTTGGTTTTGAACTGGGAAAAATGTCACTTTATGGTAACTCATGGAATTGTCCTTGGCCACATAGTGTCTTCTAGGGGGATAGAAGTAGACAAAGCCAAAGTGGAAATCATTCAAAAACTTCCTACCCCTAGATGTGTTAAGGATATCAGATCATTTATAGGCCATGCTGGGTTTTATAGAAGGTTCATTGCATCATTCAGTGCCATTGCTAGACCTTTGTGCAACCTTCTATCCCAGGATGTTCCCTTTGATTGGACACCAGAGTGTCAGGCCTCATTTGATAGACTTAAGAGTTTGATCAACTCAGCTCCCATTATGCAGCCACCAGACTAGACTTTACCATTTGAAATCATGTGTGATGCTAGTGATTGTGCCATTGGTGTAGTGCTAGGACAGAGGAGGGATAGGAGGCCACATGTGTTGTACTATGCTAGCAAAATCCTTAGTGAAGCACAAAGGAATTACACTACTACTCAGAAGGAGTTGCTAGCAGTAGTATATGCCTTGGACAAGTTCAGATCATACTTGGTAGGTTCCCATGTCATAGTATACACTGACCATGCTGCTTTGAAGTATCTCTTGATCAAACCTGATGCTAAGCCTAGACTTATTAGATGGATTCTTCTGCTTCAAGAATTTGATTTAGAAATCAAGGACAAAAAGGGAGTTGAAAATGTAGTTGCTGATCACCTTTCTAGACTCCCACATCAGGATTTAGCATCTTTTGATTTTCCCATCAATGAGACATTCCCTGATGAGCAGTTGTTCTACATAGACTCTTCTGAGGTACCTTGGTTTGCAGATATAGCCAACTACCTAGCTTCAGGTATTGTGCCTTCTCACTGGACCATGTTAGATAGAAGGAAGTTCTTTAGGAATGTGAGACACTTTTTCTGGGATAACCCTTATTTGTTTAAATATTGCCCAGATCAGGTGATTAGGAGGTGCATACCTGAGAGTGAGTCCACCAGTGTCATTGAGTTCTGTCACACATTAGCTTGTGGAGGACATTTTTCTACTAAGAAGACTGTGGCTAAAATTTTGTAATGTGGATTGTATTGGCCAACCATGTTCAAAGATGTGTATGTATTTTGTGTTGCTTGCGATAGATGCCAGAGACTTGGTAGCCTCACTAGGAGGAACATGATGCCCCTTCATCCCATTTATGTGCTTGATATCTTTGACTGTTGGGGTATGGACTTCATGGGCCCATTTGTGAGTTCCTTTGGTTATGAGTACATTCTAGTGGCCGTAGATTATGTCTCAAAGTGGGTAGAGGCTATTCCAACAAAGACCAATGACCATAGAGTGGTTATCAAATTTTTGAAAGAAAATATGTTTTCCAGATTTGGGATGCCTAGAGCAGTGATAAGTGATAGGGGAACACATTTTTGCAATAGACATGTTGGTCTTTTGATGAAGAAGTATGGGGTGTTACACAAGGTTGGAACATCTTACCACCCCCAAACAAGTGGACAAGCTGAATTAGCTAATAGGGAAATCAAAAGAATCATTGAGAAAACAGTGAACCCCACAAAGAAAGATTGGTCTTTGAAATTGGTGGATGCACTGTGGGCTTATAAGACTGCATTCAAGACCATCTTAGGAATGTCCCCTTATAGATTGGTATATGGAAAAGCTTGTCACTTACCAGTGGAGTTGGAACACAACGCCTTTTGGGCAGTGAGACATTTTAATGAGAGCATCACTGAATCTGGTTTTCAAAGAAAATTGCAACTTAGTGAGCTGGAAGAGATTAGAAACGATGCATATGAGAATGCCAAGATTTCTAAGGATCGAGTAAAGAAGTGGCACGATGCACACATCAGTAGAAGAGAGTTTTTTGTGGGACAAAAAGTGTTGTTATATGATTCTAGATTGCATCTGTTTCCAGGAAAGCTTAAATCAAGATGGACTGGTTCTTTTGTAGTCAAGAATGTGACTGAGTTTGGGGCTATTGACATTGAAAACCCAAGTTCAAAGAATGTTTTCCGGGTGAATGGACAAAGACTCAAGGAGTATCATGAGAATTTTGTTGCTGAAGTAGAGAGTTGGGATCTCGAAGATCCCCCAAATTCTGTTTGAATGAAGGAAGAATTCTGACTTTGTATCATAGTAGTGTAGGTTTTGTTATGCTTTTGATTTTCTGTTTTCTTTTGTTTTTCTAATTTTTTTTTTCATCTAAAAAAAAAAAAAGAAGTTGTTTATGGTTATTGCTAACCTTCAGTTTTCAGCTGCAAGTAGTACTCAACTGAGGAAGTGAAGAATCTGCTTGATGAAAAGAATCTATTCAAATCTGATTTCATCAGTTGCAATTGCAACTGCAGCTGTGTTCTTGCAGTAGCTGGACTGAATGCTTTGCCACTACTGAAATGTGAGCTTGGAACAAGTTGGGGGGGTATTGGTCACAGCAGCTGATGATGAGCTTTCAATTCTTGGTAATAAGTTGAATTTTCATTCACAATCTCCAGGTATGTTACTTCCCCAACCTTTCTTTAATTTGCTGGTTTAATACATTGAGGACAATGCATGATTTTAGTTGGGGGGGACACAATATGAGTTTGTGGATGTGAATAGTGTTTTTACTGAAATTTGCTGAATTGAGTGATTGGATATGATCAGAATGTTTTGAACATGATTTGGAATTGTTTGAATTGAATTAAGATCATGCTTATGTCAGTTTGAGTTTGCATATGTTGAAAATTTGAAAAAACTGAAAAACTTCTTCTTGAATTAGTTGTCTTTTGAAATAATTTTCGAATCCTAGCTGTTGGCAAAACTTAATTTGAGTATTCTTAAGAAATGGGGGAAGAATTTCTGGTTTTCTGGACACTGGAATTGCAAATTGCTGATAACCTGTATTCGAATATGGGTCTAGGTATTCGAATATGATGTCGGTTTTAAATCCTGTATATACCCGTGAGTGGCCCCATTCAAGTTCCTGTTCTATTCGAATACGAGCCCTGGTGCCCAAAACCCTAAAACCTTCACCATTCCACATCTTCTTCCAATCCTCAACTTTCAGATTATCTGAGCGTGATTTTGAGTTGACATTGAAAGGAAGATTCAGATACAGAGCTGCGATTGAAGAAGCTAGGGTTTACAGCTTTGGAAAATTTCTGATAAAGGGTTGAGAATCAATTGAAGCAAAATGCCACCAAAGAGGATGAAGAAGATGGCTTATAAAGGTAAGGCTAAAAGAAGGAGCATGAGGATTTTGAGCCAACATGCTAAAGGTTCTTCACTTGTTGTTCAGGAACCCATAACGTATGAACTGTCATCTTCTAAATCAGACCCTAGGTCCTCCTCTAGAGCAGAATCGTTCTATTCTGTAGGTAATGAGAGTTTGAATGAGAGACATGATCATCATGTCTCTAATGTTGAAAAGGAAAACTCTGTTGGAGTTCCTTAGAATGTGCCTACTAAGGAGCACACTACTGCTCCTGAGCATGAGGTCCACACCTCTGAAAATGCTCCTGAGGATTCTTTTGATAGCTCGAGGTTTTCCAATAAAGCCTCAGAGCTGAAATATGAGGAGAATTACAGCAAGAGAGCTGTGTTGAGTGAAAGAGGAATTAAATTGGAGGACTACAATGAACTACCCTATGAATTGTTAGAATTATTTGAGCAAAGGGGCTGGGCGCATTGGGTTACAACCAGTTTGAATCTTGAGAAGATCTCTTTCATAAGTCATTTACCTGTTGAAAGAGTACCCGAATCCACACCTGAACAAAAAGCACAATGGGAGGAGCAACTGCATAAGGACAATTTGGCTAGACTCTTCACAGCCAACCCTCAAGCCCAATGGACCACTGCTAGGATGTCCAAGTCAGGAATTACTCCCAAAAGCAATGTCCTTCACATGCTAGTTTGTTCTTCAATTCTGCCCCATGCTTACAAGTCAACCATCACTCTAGAGCAAGCCATGATTATGGGAAAGTTGTTGTTAAGCATTCCCATGGATTTACCTTACCACATCTGGTTGGTTATTTCTCATGTGGTGGAGAAATTAGAATCCACTGCTGGGCTGCCTTTTGGAGGTCTAATTACAGAGATAATTCAGCACTTTCTGGGAATAGAGAAAGAGGTAGGAATGGCCACTGTGAAAGCTGCTCCTTTAATAGACAAGACATCTGTGAATAGAAGTCAAGGACAGTTGAAGAAGGCTGCTCCACCTGCAGTAGAGAATAACTAGCAGCAGCCAGCAGAAGAGGAGGCAACTGAAGCAGCTCCCATGAGCACAGAGGAGAAATTGAAGTTAATCCAGCAAAATCAAGAAGTACTGATGAGGGAAGTTAGTGAGCTGAGACAGGGGCAGCAAAAGCTTATTCGATTGGTGGAGAGCATATTCGAATTAAGCCGAGAAGGAAGAAATGCTTAATTCAGTATTTCAGCCATGATTCAGACTCTTTCGTCCTTGAAACCAGATTTTTGACAGCAAATCTTTAGAATATTTCAAATATGTTTTGTCAACAATAGGATTTGGATTGATGTTCTTGCTGTTTGTTTCTTTTGATTAGGTTTAAGTTGTTTTTTTTTTTTTACTTTTGCCACCTATGACTTTGAACTTACAACTTGGAATGAATGAAATTTCTATTTTCTTGGAATTAGTGATGTCATTTGCATAAATTGGATTGAGCTGAGTTGAAGTATGAAATTTTAAGAGTTGTTGTGTTTGCCATGTGTTTTTAAGTTGAAAAGTGTGTGAATGGATTTAGCTTGAGAATTGTTGATCTAACATTTGTCTTGAGGAATGGATTTATGAATGAATAATGTGTTTTATGGATTTCCAGATATAGTGGAGACTTAAAACCTGAAGTGAGATATTTGAGCCTTAAACTTTGTTCATGAGAGACTTACATTTACTCTAAGGGCTTTCCAAAAGCTCAAGCTTTTTGCACTTCAAATGCCTTCAATAACTCCACTTATACTATTTTGCTTTGGGTGTTTGTGAAGTGATAGAGGAATGGAACTAGATTTCTGATTCTTAACTTTTATGGTTGAATGGAATGAAATCATAGAAGTGATATTAGGCCATTTTTCTTAACATTTGAGCTTGGAATGCCTTTCTTTGATAAACATGACCATTGTAGCCAAGTTTGAGCCTTATTAGAGCATTCATACTTCTTCATTTTTACCACATAATTCCTTTAACCAAAATGAATGCTCTCTAGCCTTCCCTATGTATTTTGGAATGCACTGAAAATAGAAATGAAGGTTAGTGGACTGAATTGTGGGATTTGGAAGTGAGAAGAAAGAAAAATGTATGGAATGAGGAAAAAGAAAATGTTAAGGGAAATGGATGATAAAAAGAAAATCAAAAAGAAGGGGAACTGTTTTAATCTTGAAATACATTCACTTGAGGTCATTTTCAATTTCTGTAAAAAAAAAAATAATAATAATGAATTGTAGAAGGGTAGAAGAAAGTTTATTTCAGTGTTCCAAATCAGTTTTTGAATTCCTTATCCTTTCCTTCTATTACCTTATTAAACCTCATGGACCCATTACAACCCATTGCAAGTCCTAATTGATCTTTGGAAGAATTTTCATTCAATTATGAAATTTAGGAATTAGGAAATCATGGTGAAAATTCTGAAATTACTTTGCTACATCATTCCTTCATGGAGTTATGCCAAGTCCAATTCTTTCTTGAATACATCGTTTTTGACTTGTTGATGCCACCTTCTAGAATTTGATGAACATTTACTCTTAATAAGGGGCATCTCGAGTGAAACCTTGTGGCTCTATTTTCTTTGGAGTGAATTCCAAGGTAAGATTTGAAGTCAAAACTTGGGAATGAAATGGAATGCAAAGTTCAGAATTAAATGAAGTTCTAAAGATGTATGTTAAGTTGATAGAGCTAAAAGCTGCTATTCATTCACATTCATTTCAAACACTTGGCAAGTTTCACATCTCTTATAAAATTTTAAATTTTAAACTTTGCTTATGAAAGTTTTTGCTTATGGTGTTAACTAATTTCATATGAATAACTGAAATGTCATTCAAATTGAAATGGAATTAATGCTTTTGGATTTCTCTCCTATTTCTTCTATTAGAAGCATTACTAGGGACTAGTAATGTTGTAGTTGGGGGGTGTGTGATTGGACATCAATTGTTACATATTTATATATTCAAATTACACTTGCACACATCATAAAAAGATATAAAATCTATGTTTTGTGCAGATTTCATCTCCATATCTCCAAAGTGGAATATGTGTTGATTTCCATCACAAAAACAGGAAATTAAGCTACATTGAGGATGTTGAGAAGAAAGCATGCTGCACAGCACATCAAAGGATTGAAGCTATTTCAGAAGAAGAAGAAAATTCAGTTGAAATCAATGCAAAGAGATCAGAATCACTATTCTGGAAATTTCTGCAGCAGATGATCATATTCGAATATGGTTTTACTGTATTTAAATATAAGCTTCTTTACAGCAACGAATTCCATGTGACCCCAACTTCTCCATGTGATGTAACCTGCAATCTAGGGAGGGCACATCAGTAAAAATAGGAGAAAGAAGGAGCTATCATGAGGACTACATTCTGTTAGAGGAGGAGAGAGAAAAAAATAAGCAAAAAGAGATACACACGGAGCATTCCCGATATACACGCAGAAAAGCAGAGGAAGTTTAGAGAGAGAAATTCAGTTTTGTAGAGAGAGGTTTTGAGAGAAATTTTATTGAGAGTTCATAGTTTTACATTTTAATTTCAATTTGGCATTGGAGTTTTTTTGAGATTTACATTTTGAATTCATTTCAATTTCTGTAATGAGATTTTCAGTTCTGAATCCATTAAACTTTCACTTTCAGGTTGAAATGTCTTCAATTCAGATTTCTATTTCTGTTTTTCTTCTTTTTAATATGCTCGGCTAAGTCTTCTTGGGCCAAGGCAAGGGTAATGCCCTTCCAATGAATCTCAAGTGGCCGAACTTCATGGATTTACTTTGAGTTCTTATGATTATCAAGTCAATTTGCAGCTGGGTGTCTTAGAACTCATTGATTCAAGACCCGATTAATCCAAATTTGTATATCCTATTGATGAGTTCATAGGTGTTGCTTAACTTAGAACTCTCATGACATTGTTGTATGTGGGTTGCTAGAATTAGAACTCCTATTGTCCTTAAAATAGGTTATGCACATTGTGTGTTTAATCCATGGTTTGTTTCAATTGAAATTGATTTTCTCAAAAATCAGCACAAATTGATTTGGTAATTTATAAACTCTTGGCACTTGAAATTCATTCGGATTGGTATTAAACTTGTCTTGCTCAACCTTTTTATCACTTAATCTTTTAGTTTAAATTCATTTTGCTTTTGGAAAACTAGTTCAAAACCATCAACCAACCAAATCAGATTTTAATTTTCTGTTTCACATTTTTTGTGAGTTGTGTTTTGCCAAATTAATCTCCATTAGAGTCATTCACTTCATTACTCCCTAGATCCCTGTGGAAATGACCTGGGACTTACCAGTTATTTTGTGCTTCAACCACACCTTGCACTTGGGGGAAAACTTGTCTTGATTTACCTCACTTAACATTTTTTTTAAAAATTTGAATTTATAATCTGAATTTTCATCTGAGCTTTTATAATGGAGTGAGGTAATTAAGCAAGAACAAGCAATTACCTCAGCCCATTCCATATCCAAGAGAAGTTGAAGGTCAACTTCATCCCACCATTGGTCATCTAATTGATCAGGTGTGATGAACATCAGTGGTGGATATATATATGGTAAGGGTAGTGAATTGCTTTCTAAGAAATAGTCCTCAGGCCACCCTTCCCAGTCAACCTCTGAACTCTCGGACTCGTTGCTCTCACTGGATATAAAGGTTATGGCATCCCACTTACGTTTCCTACTTATGGTACTAAGTTCCCATTGTTTACATTGATTGTTAGTTGGACCATAGATGAAGTACCTGTTCTTTGCAAAAAAATAAGAAAATAAAATTTAAGAACATAAACAACCCATAATTTAACACAAGGTAGCATCCATAAAAATAAGATAAAATGGAAAACAAACACAAACTAGAAATATATAAACATCCCAGCAGTTAAAAGTGAGTAAAGAGTTTTAGGATTACAAATTAAACAAAAAGAAAAGTTCACTCCTAAACTCTCAAAGAAAAAAAAACGTGAAGTCCATCACTGCGGAGGCGGGGGTGGATGAGATTCTCTGAGATAATCCAAAACACTTTGTAGGATATGGCCTTGAGTTTGCTGGCTTTGGTGAATGCGTAGTAGGAGCTGGTGATCAGCTTCTTGATTCTGCTCCATGACACTAATACGTTCAGCTAAAACTCCAATCTGATTGGCCAACTCAACATTGGTGACCTCCTCTTGTTCCTCTTGGGGGTGTGAAGGTTCACCCTTTTCCTCAGATTCCTCTACCCCCCTTTTCTTCTTTAATATCAAACCTCTGGATTTAACATAAGATGTGATATTGAACGGTTGAAGTCCTGAGGTTATGGGTAGGTCATCTGTGATATAAGCTCATTTCCTTCTAAAGATCTCTGTTAGTGCTCCTCCAAAGGGTAAAGCTGATAGAGCTCCAGGGTGCTCACAGGTATAAGCTACTTGGTGCTAAAGATATGAGGGTAAATCGATTGTCATCCCAGTCCCAATAGCATAAACAAGTCTGGCTCTAAGGGGAGTACAATCAGCGGTCCTGTTTTGAGGTAGTAGGTTGGAACAAAAAAACAAGTGCAATGCCCAGTATTTATCTTTCAACACAGATGCAGGTTTCCTATATTCACCACCCTATTCCTGACCCTCTAGTAAGATCTCTGAAACCACAATTGGAAATAGAGGAGTAACCTCAGCTGGATAAGTGAATTCTGGATTTTCAACTCAAGGTAATTGAAATATGAGAGCAAAGTCATCAGGTGTGAGTGTAATTTCAACTCCCCTTACCCAACTGATTAGACGTTCTCTACCCCTTTGCCTTATAATTGAGTTAGCTTTGAAATTGGCAAAAAATTCCTTAACCAGATCAACTATACAATAAGCATGAAACTTTGCTACATTAATCCACTGCCTTCCTTCAAAATTTTGTTCAAGCATGAAGTCACTACGCTTAAACTGATCAATTTGCCAAAAATGCTCAATTACTACTAATTTATTCCCCCATGTACTATCATATTTCTCTTTAGCCTCTTCTTTCCAAAAACAACTCCTATCAAAAGATGGGGTTCCTAATTGTCTATTTGCCGGTTTCTTAGTTCTCGGAGGCATAGGAACTACACAAGTATAAAAATAAAAAATTCAATGAGTAACTATGCAATTCCTATGTCCACCCAAGTTCAGTGGCCCGTTCTAATGAAAGATATTCATTGGAATCAAAACTAAATTTCACCCAAACAAAATAGACAAATTAGGTGGCCATACATCATCCACCCAAACTAAATTTCACAAATTTAATTCTCTAGGTGGCCATACATCATCCACCCGAGAAGGGTCCATTCAACAATTTCGGTAGCCATGCAACATCCACCTTGAATTCAAATAACAAATTCTCAAAGGAAAATTACAAAAAATCAGCAAATAAGCTTAAAATTGGAGGGTTTTTGAACCCTTGGACCCCATTTGTGAACCACGGGTAGGAAGAAGCAAACAAGTGAAAGAATGCACTCAATTGAATGAATCACTTCCTATCCTTGTTTGGAACTCGAAACAAAGCTTCTTTTTGCAAGAAATCTAAACCCTCAAAGCTTGGAAGCTCGGGCATGGAGAGTAATGAACAAAGAAGCTATCTAAAATTCAAAAACAAGTGAAAAAGCATACCTCGTGTGACTTATATTCGAAGAATAATGGCTGAAAAAGCTGAATCAACTGTCAAGAATGCTGATTCTAGAGGAGAACACTGAGTATTGAGAGAGAAATCTAGAAACCTAGGCTTTAGAAGAGGGGAATTCGGGTTTTAGAATGGCCGAATAGGGCTTTTGAAGTTTGCAGGGTCTCGACCGTCTCGGCAGAGGGTCGGGACCACAGAAAGTTCCTCCCTCAAACAAGTACTCGGCCAAGACACTGTGGTCCCGACCGTTTGGTGAGGGGGTCGGGACCATCAAGTAGATTTCTTTTTTTTTTTTTAGCTAGGCTATTTAAAAACTTAAAATGTCTAGACTCAAAAATAAAAAAACTAAATTAAAGACAAAATAAAACCTATCCTAACCTACTATTATACACTTAGACTAACTTTTTAATCTCATTCTAATTGAAAGATGGGGGATCCAAAAGATCCCAAATTTCAATTTCGGCCACAAAGTTTTCTAAATATGGTTTGAGGCGATGTCCATTAACTTTGAAGGTGGTGTTATTATGTGGGTTATGAACCTCACACACACCATGTTCGGAGATGGAAAGTATAGTAAAAGGACCGTACCACCTTGATTGGAGCTTGCCCGGGAAGAGATGCAAATGAGAGTTGTAAAGCAAGACTTTTTGGCCTATATGAAAGGATTTTCTAGAAATGTGTTTGTCATGTAAAGCTTTCATTCTTGCCTTGGTGATCTTTGCATTCCCAAAAGCATCATTACGCAATTCCTCAAGTTCATTCAATTGGAGCTTTCGTAAAACACCGGCATCATCCAAATTCTCATTGAAGTGCCTAATCGCCCAATAAGCTCTATGCTCTATTTCCACAGGTAAGTGACAAGCCTTACCAAGGACAAGGCGATAGGGAGACATACCCAGAATAGTCTTATACGCCGTTCCATATGCCCATAATGCATCGATAAGACGTAGAGACCAATTTTTGCGTGTCGGGTTAACAGTTTTATCTAAGATTCCCTTAATCTCCCTATTCGCTAATTCGACTTGGCCACTATTTTGAGGATGATACGCAGTACCTACTTTATGGGTCACACCATGACTCCGTAGCAATACACCTACAGGCCGATTACAAAAAAGTTTACCTTGGTCACTAATAATAGCTCGAGGCATCCCAAAACGCGAAAAGATATACTCCTTTAAGAATTTTATCACTACCCGATGATCATTGGTCCGAGTTGCTATGGCCTCTACCCATTTAGAAACATAATCAATGGCCACCAGTATGTACTCATAACCAAAAGATGTACGGAATAGTCCCATAAAATCAATCCCCCAACAATCAAAAATCTCCAAAACGATTATGGGATTTTGAGGCATCTCATTACGCTTGGTTAGAGCTCCTAACCGTTGACATCGATCACACTGAAGGCAATAATCATGAACATCCTTAAACAATGAGGGCTAATAAAATCCGCTTTGGAGGATCTTAGCGGCTGTTTTCTTTGAGGAGAAGTGACCTCCACATGCTAGAGAATGACAAAACTCAATGACCCTATGTACCTCGCTCTCGGGAATGCAACGTCTCACAATCTAATCAGGGCAATATTTGTAGAGATATGGTTCGTCCCAAAAGAAACTACGCACTTTTCGTAAGAATTTTCCTTTATCGACTTTGGTCCAATGGGAGGGCATCTGTCCAATCACTAAGAAGTTCGCAATGTCCACATACCAAGGAGGTTGGACCGGTTGGTTGGTGCTAACATGCATAAGGTGTTCATCAGGGAATTGCTCATTGATTGGTAGGTCACTAGAGTTGGACGCATGTTGGGGTAGTCTAGACAAATGGTTAGCAACCACATTTTCAACTCCTTTCTTGTCCTTGATCTCCAAATCAAACTCTTGGAGAAGGAGTATCCACCTAATCAGACGAGGTTTGGCCTCTTGTTTTGAGAGGAGATATTTCAAAGCCGCATGGTTCGTGAACACTGTGACATGGGAACCTACCAAATATGACCTAAACTTCTCAAGGGCAAACACTACCGCTAGAAGCTCTTTCTCAATGGTGGTATAATTAATTTGAGCTTCATTTAGAGTCTTGCTAGCGTAGTAAATGACATAGCGTTTCCCCTCTTTTCTTTGCCCTAAAACTGCACCCACCGCAAAATCACTGGCATCACACATAAGCTCGAATTGTAGGGACCAATCCGGGCTTTAAATAATAGGAGCGGTGGTGAGCAACTGTTTAAGCCGGTCAAATGCCTCTTGGCATGATATTGTCCATTCAAATGGAACATCATTGGACAACAATGAGCAAAGAAGACGGGCTAGAGAGCTGAAGGATTGAATGAATCTCCGGTAGAAACCGGCATGTCCAAGGAATGATCTAACATCCTTCACACATCGAGGAGTAGGTAAATTTTGAATAATATTCACTTTTGCTTTATCTACCTCTATCCCATGACATGACACTATGTGCCCTAAAACAATCCCCTGTTGTACCATAAAGTGGTACTTTTCCCAGTTGAGCACTAAATTGCTTTCCTTACATCGCACTAGCACCTTCTCAAGATTGATCAAGCACTCATCGAATGTGTCTCCATAGACGGAGAAATCATCCATAAATACCTCTAAGAATCTCTCGACCATATCACTAAAAATGCTCATTACACACCTTTGAAAAGTCGTAGGTGCGTTGTATAGCCCAAATAGCATGCGTCTATACACAAAAGTGCCAAAGGGGCCAGTGAAGGTGGCCTTCTCTTGATCTTCTAGTGCTATCTCCACTTGATTATATCCAGAATACCCATCTAGAAAACAATAGAAAGATTTACCCGCTACTCTCTCAAGCACTTGGTCTAGGAAGGGAAGTGGGAAATGGTCTTTCCGGGTCACTGCGTTCAAACGCTTATAATCAATGCACATACGCCACCCAGTTTGGGTGCGTTGTGGTACTAACTCTCGTTTCTCATTTTCAACTACAGTGACACCATATTTCTTAGGAACTACTTGAGTGGGACTCACCCACTTCGAGTCAGAGATGGGGTAAATGATACCGGCATCAAGCAACTTAAGCACCTTCCCTTTCACAACCTTTTCCATATTGGGTTTTAACCTTTGTTGCATTTGTCTCACCAGTTTAGCATCATCTTCAAGGTATATATGATGAGAACATACTAATGGGCTAATACCTCGAAGATCTGCTATAGTCCACCCTAAAGCCTGACGATGGGCTTTCAACACTCCCAGCAACCTCTCTTCTGGTGCTCTTTCTAAACTCACAGACACTACTACTGGAAATGTCTCTCCCTCTCCCAGAAATGTATACTTGAGTTCACTTGGTAAGGGTTTCCTAGAAGGACATGGAGGACATTCCATTGAGGGCTTTGGTTTTATCGCAGTTGGCTCTATAGGTTTAAACGTTGGTACCCAACCACTAACTGCCATAATCTCATCCCTAGCACCTATGAACTCTCCAATCTCCCTAAAATTTTCCCCATCTAACATTTCACAATTCTCACTCCTTGCTAAGGCACGCTCTAAAGGGTCCTCAAAGTAAGTCGGCTCAAAATACTCTTCGCTCAAAGTATGGATCATGTCTACCTCCCTAATATCCTCACATTCTCCTATTTACTTCCCTACCCTAAAAATATTCATTTCCATGGTCATATTTCCAAAAGAAAGTTTCATGACCCCACTCCTACAATTGATCACAGCATTGGATGTAGCAAGGAAGGGTCTACCAAGGATGATCGGAATAGATTGGGTAGGGTTAAGAACTGGTTGGGTATCCAATACGATAAAATCCACTGGGAAGTAGAACTTGTCTACTTGAACTAATACGTCTTCCACCACACCCCTGGGCATCTTGACCGAATGGTCAGCTAACTGTAATGTCACTCTGGTGGGTTTCAGCTCACCTAGGCCTAGTTGCTGGTAAATAGTATAGGGCAAAAGGTTGACACTCGCACCTAGGTCAAGTAGAGCTCTATCAACAATGTGATTCCCTATGATGCATGAAATAGTTGGACACCTAGGGTCTTTATATTTAGGAGGTGTGTCATGTTGGAGTATGGCACTCACTTGTTCTGTCAAGAAAGCTTTCTCCTTAACATTGAGCTTCCTCTTCACGGTGCACATATCCTTGAGAAATCTAGCATAGGAAGGATATTGCTTAATGGCTTCAAGTAATGGAATATTGATTCTCACTTGTTTGAAAGTCTCGTAAATTTCAGAATTCAACGTCTTATTTTTGCCCTTTGCTAGTCTATGGGGAAAAGGTGGTCTAGGCATATACTCAATAGGGTGGTCAATTGGCCTAACCACAGGTCCCTCACTAGGTTCCTCTTCATTCTCTTTTTCAGTTTCCCCATTCTCTCTTTCATCCTCTACTTTCTCTTTCCCTTTTTCTTTTTCCTCTACATCACTCACTTTTTCAACCTCCTTTGGTTCTATCTTCTCACTCGTGGCATTGACTCTAGGATCAGTGGGTTTTTGAATAATTTTACCACTCCGTAGAGTGGTAACAGCTTGAACATGCTCATGTGGGATAGTACCCGAGGTTGAGGACTCAGTCATGTTTGCCTGCCCTTTTGGGTTAGGAAACGGTTGTGCAGGAAGTTTGCCACTTTGAGTGGTGCTCATGTCCTATGTGATCCTAGAAATTTGTCCTCTGATATCACCGAAGGACCTAGACACTTGTCCTTTAAAATCATCGAAAGACCTAGACAAATTACTATTGATCATCGTTTGATGTTGCATAAATTGTTAAAGAGTATCCTCAATAGACTTCTTTTGAACAGGTTGAAAAGCAATCGGGTTAGGCTGTTGGTATTGGGGTGGTGGTAACCAAGTAGGTTGGAATGATTGGCTTTGGTTGTCATTTTTCCACCCAAAACCTAGAGGATTTTTCCATCCCTGAGGATAAGCATTGAGGTGTTGATTTCCCCCTTGATACTTAACATTTCCACCTTGTGGGTAAGAAGTGTTACCCTGACCTCTATTCTGGAATGGTTGGTTCTGTGTGTTATTAGCATGCGCATTGCCATAAGCTACTTCCTTAAGTAAAGGAAGCTCTGGACATGAATTAGGATCATGTCCTACCTGGTCGCATGCCCAACACACCACTTGTACTTCCACCAACTTCTCTTTGTTCTTAAGTTCAAGGGAATCTAACTTATGTTGTAATGCAGATATCCTAGCACTTAAATCATCTCTCTCACTTAACATCAACTGACCACTAGATGTGGGATTCCTATGCTCTAAAGAAGAAGGTGGTCCTATTTCCCAATCATTAGAATCCTCGGCCACCATATCAAAGAATTCCATCGCCTCTTCCGCAGTCTTATCGAACAGGGTACCATTGCACATGGTAGAAACTAATTGCTTAAGACTGGGAGTTAGGGATTCGTGGAAGATGCTGACTAACCTCCATGATTCATAACCATGGTGAGGACAAGCCATCAAGAGGTCCTTAAACCTTTCCCAGGCTTGACAGAAATTCTCATTAGGTTTGCAAGAGAAAGTGGTAATCTGTCTCCTATAGTACTGAGTTTTCTGAGTTGGGAAATATTTCTTAAGAAACTCAGTTTGCATTTCACGCCATGTTCCAATAGAACGTGGACGAAGGGATTTAAGCCAGAACTTGGCTTTGTCCTTTAGAGAAAAAGGAAAGAGTTGAAGACGCACTACGTCCTCATTGACATTATGATCTATACACGTGTTGCTCACTTCCTCGAACTCCCTAAGATGGTTATAGGGATTTTCAGAGTCAAGGCCATGGAAAGTAGGAAGAAGTTGGATAATTCCTGGCCTAAGGTTGAAGTTCCCCCTATTTAATGGTAAGACTATGCATGATGTGGTGGTTTGTCTAGCAGGGTTAAGATGATCTTTCATAGGAATATAACCCGGAATTTCTTGGGGCTCATTCTCCCCATGCACACTCCCTTCCCCTCTTACTTCAGCCATTGAGTGAAAGGAAGATGTGGTAAGTGAAACGATGGAAAGTGAGGTTGGTGAAAAAAGTTCAGGAAAGTATGAAGGATCTCCTAGTTCAGATTCAGCTACGACTACCTTACCTAATCTTAATAGCATATAAGTAGAAAGTCTCTAAAAAAAAAAAATTTAAGTTCAAAATTTTTAAAAGCTGTTTTTTTTTTTTTTTTTTCAAAAAAGAAATTAATGTAAAAACTTGAAAGCAACCTAAAAACTAAAATTTGGCTCTCCGGCAACGGCGCCAAAAACTTAACCGACCCTAAATTGTGTTTCGGGGTTCTACCTCTCAAGTGCAAGAGAGCAGTCGTAGTTTTAAAACTCGGTAAGTCCGAGGTCGAATTCACAGGGAGCCTATTGTTATTTAGTTTCTAGGATGTGAAAGGAATTCTAAAAACTAAAGGAAAGCAAGTTTGGAAATTTAAGTTTACTAAGTTCTAGGGTTCAGTAAAATTAAAGATTAATTCAATTTCAATTAATTAAGATTAAAATAAATAGAAAAATCTGAATTTCAAAAGAACTTAAGCTAGATAGCAAAAAATTAAAATGAAATTAATAAAGCAATTATAACTAAAACTAAGTTGGATTTCAATTCAATAAGAATAAAGATCTTGATCCAACGTCAAGTCCGGGTAGTTCACTACTTTGCCTTGGGGTGTGTTTGTTTGAAGAACAGGGTTTAATTTGAAAATAATTTAGAAAATTGTAATCAAAGGTCAGTACTAGTGATCTCAAGTGTATGTGGTTAAAGACCTTTGTTTCCTAGGGTTTTTTCAATTAAACTCCAAAATTAATAAAAATCTGATTTTTAAGACTATTCGAAAGTATTTGATGATTGGTTACGAAAATCCATACCAGTGATCTCACACGGATTTGGTTAAGGATTTTCGTATTCGAATGTTTTTGAAATAGAAAAAAATAGATTTGTGAAAGGTAAATCCCTTCGCAAAAGGTTTCGCAACCTATGCGAAGGGACTACGAACACCCCAAGGCTTTTCGTGAACTACCCTTTCTTGATTCGTTGAATCAAGATTAGGGTTTTACGCTAAAACTACTTTAAACATCACAAAAACAATAAAAGCACAATCTATCATGCGAAAAAGGAATCGAAACAAGCAAAACATTATATTACGAAGTAAAACGAAATAAATCGAAGTAAATCGAAGTGCAACTTACAATGTAACTTGAATGTAAAAGAAAAGATGAACTAGTAATGCGAAGACAATGATGAAAACTCCAAAAACCTCCATAAATCCTCACGTCCAAGCGTACAAATCACTCTAAAATTAATCAAAACCTAATCTAACTCTCAATCTAAAGTGTAGTAATCTTCAAAGAAGGCCTCCTCTTCTTGGCCGTGCAATAGCTCCTTATATAGATGCAAAGAAACCCTAAAAGAGGTGCTTTAATTCTTGGATTTTGGATACACGGTGGTCCCGACCGTCTAATCTGGGGGTCAGGACCACAGAATGCTTTCTTCTCAATTCCTATACACTGTGGTCCCGACCATTGGATGGACGGTCCCGACCCCCAAGTGTCTTTATTTTTTGCTTTTCTTCCTCCTTTAGGTTGAGTCTTTGGGCTAGTCTTGGCCATCCAAGGTGAAGTTTGAACCATGACATTTCCTTCGTTTTCTCGGCCATTTCCATAGCTATAAACTTCGACATCCTTGCCCTTTTCTCTGCAAATAAAACAATAAAAGTACAAGTAATACAATAACACTAAAACTTGAACTTTAATTATTTAAATGCATGAATAAGTGTTGAGTTAGGGAGTTTGTAATTACACTTTTCAAGTGTAATCACTTGATATTGCATATGATGATATCATGTTGTATCGCCATGCTATGTCATGCTATACCATGCCATATTATCAAGCAATGACATGCTAACATGTTTTATCATCATCATATATTATAATATAACATGTTAAGATATTAGTTACCATGCTAGCCCATGCTATCAGATGCCATACGCCGTTGTCTTAACATGTTTGCACATGACTTGACATGTTAAAAATACTCTTGCATATGCAAACACATACCCACTTAGGTTGACATAGACTTTAAAGTCAAATGCTTATCAATCCAAAGCATTCTTCTGAGTGAGCAAGGCTCTAGAGACTGGGAATGACCTAGGATTGCATAAGCTGGTAACTTCTAAGTCATGACCTCCCATAGATATATCTTACATGCATCCCTCAACAATCATATATGATAAGGGATAATTATTAGAATATAAACTGTCATCACATTCTACGTACCCATGATATATATGATCATATCAACTGTATCACTCATATCACACTTGGCTTATAGGCCATTTCACAAAAACTTCATCATCATTACTAGAAACTGAGCTCTCGATCAGAGCTGAGTTCATTTGCCAAATGATAAACACTCACTCACCTGCGTGAGGCACACCCTAGGAGCTCAACTCCCTAATGAAATGAAACTTCTTTCCTGCAGTTAGTGAGTTAGGCACGAGTTGTTAACCTTTCATCTAGAGCAAGACTCCTTTGCTCAGCTACACGGTAGGCACTAACTATTCTTCTATTCTTAAGCAAGGCTCATTTTCTTAGTAAAGCACAAGGTTCTAACTATTCTTGTACTCTAGATCAAAGCTTCTTTTCTCATTATGTGCAAGGAGCTAATTGTTCTTTTACTCTAGTGTGAGGTTCCTTTTCTCAGTTATACACAAGGTGCTAGCTGTTCTGTTTACTTTGGAACAAGTCTTTTTTTTCCCGTTACACTTAAGGTGCTAATTTTTCTTTCTCATTTGGATTAAGGCTCATTTCCCCCTTATGCATATGGCGCTAATAGTTTATTTTTATCTGCAACAATGCTCCATTTTCCAATTACGCGTGAGGTGCTAACTATCTTTTCTCATCTAGAGTGAAAGTCCTTTCCCAAGTTGCATGCGAAGCGCTAATTTTCATTTCAAATCTAAGTAGCGAACCTTCTTTACACCATTGTAGAATGTACTGCTAACTTTACCAGTTGTTCATTCACCTACACTTAACCTACCCTGACTGATGATGATGCCTGAGGCCACCAGTTTGACGTCACGATATTCTTGAATCCAGACCAATTTATTACAAGCCATCCATGGCATCACACTTTGGCTGATGAAGAGATCACTATGCCTAAGGCCAATCAGTTTACCATCTCTAACATTCTAATCATGCTTGCATTTACACATGCACATCAGCATATCATATCTGTGGGAGATGCCAACTTGGACTTAGAGCAAGTCTCATATACAGATCCAACATTAAATGTACACATAGTTCATACTACTTTAAGTCTGAACTACGTTAACCTGATCCCTTTGAAGGGTACATAGGTAGTTGAGCTTATAGCTTGATTCTGGTCGCCTCAGTTTTCATGGACTATATTTCAATATTCATTCTGTTCCCAACAAACACACACATTTCATGCATAAAGACTACCTAAGTAAACATACCTACTCTATGCAGCATAATACTGCAAGTTTGTTCCCTAACAAGATTCATCTTCCACAAGGTATCTATAGTGGGAACTAAAAGCAGACTTTGCATTTGCTTTACATTTAGAGTCTATCTAATATATAGAACCCTCTAGGTTGTATCACTACCACATAAGCAGACATTACACAACACTTGCACATACGAGCTAGGCTTGACCGCCTCATATTCATAAATCACATGTATTTTTGGGTTGTATGCAGTGCTTAACTATAAACAGGGCATTACAATGTGAGATCATGACTGCAAAAAGTGGAAAGGAACTCTGGATATCCTTAGGTATCTAGGCATAACAATTTTCGTGTGTAGCTGAACCCCCAAACCTATTATCTTTGATTGCATAGACTAGTCAAGAGATGCTAAAAAGGGTCTTTTACCATATCTTTTTAAGAGCATAAATCAAAACATTGTAAACCATAATTAAAACTCAGATTTCTCAACACACCCATTTTAAAAGTGCATGGTGGCAACTTATAGTCTCTATAATCAAGATCTTATTTGAAAATAAAAACATACTTTTTCACATTTGGGTAATCTTAGATGCACTATGTACATTAAAGACATACGAACCATACCCGTTGACCCAGCGCAGGGATTTGACCATGACAACTTGGAATTAGGAGAGGATGGAAGGTAGACAGTGTTATATGCTTCCATTTTCTAGCCAATGCTATTAAGAAGAGTGATTGAGGCGTAGACGACAGATGATGATGATGAGGATATCTTAGGGTTTAGGAGTTTACTTATTATGCTAAGTTGGACAATAGGAGATAATGAAGATGTGAGATATCAAGGGAAAGTCTTTGTACCTATTTCTATCTGAGGTGATGTCGTGAGAGAATTTTATCATTCTCGATTAGCAATGCATCCTTAGGATACAAAGATGTATCATAACTTAATATGGCAATTCTATTGGTGTGGAATGAAAAATATGTGATCAAACATGTTAATAGATGTCTAACTTGTCAATAGGTTAAGGCAGAACATTAGATGTCAACGAGGTTGTTGCAGCCATTGCTAGTGTCGAAGTGAAAGTAAGAAAATGTCACTAAGAATTTGTATCAGGCCTACCGAAGATGGGAAGAAATTGACACGCTATCTGGGTGGTTACGGATTATTCGACAAAGTCAGATCATTTCTTGTCAATTAGGATGACTAATTACATGGATGTGTTGACTTGATTATACATCAAGACATGCTAAGGCTTTATAGGACTCCTATGTTTATTATCTCAGACTGGGATCCTCGTTTTATCTCTAGATTTTGGCAAAGTTTTCTGTAGGCTATGGGATTAGAGTTCAGAGGTAATTAGAAGGATCATATGCTATTGGTAAAGTTTGCATACAATAACAGTTATCAATTGAGCATTGAGATAGTGCCCTTTGAGGCATTATACGGTAGGCCATGTAGGTCACCTATTTGTTAAATTGAGGTTGGGGAGATGGCATTGATTGTGCTAGAATTGGCGTAAAGATGAGTGAGAAAGTCAAGATTGTCGAACAAAGGTTAGAGACAACACGAAGCCATTAGAAGAGCTTTACAGATAATACGTCTCAAATCCTACACATATATTGGATTATTTTGATTTGGAGGTGGATTTAGATGTGTTTTACAAGGTTAGATTAGTTTAAATTTTGGATTTTCAAGAGCAGGTGCTTTGTGGAAAAATGATTCCATTGGGTAGAGTATCGGGGAAACACCATTGAGTTGAGGAATCTACATGGGAGAGGGAGTCTGAGATACGAGTGCGGTATCCTCACTTATTTTCTTGATATTGTGCTATTATCTCTTACCCCAAATTTTGAGAATAAAATCTTTATAAGGATCGAGGATGTAATGACCTGTATTTTGAGATACATTATTTTATTCATAATGCATATGATTATGATTTATCCTGGTAATGTGATGACATGTTTTAATTGACTCAGTTGCTCAGTCCCTGGGGTTAGGTTTTGTTCATGGTTGTTAAACTTAGTTTTAGGTTTTAAGGGTGTCCAAGTGGACCAACGTCCTTCCCCATGCACATGCCTTGTTCTTGTTTGTGCGCGTGGTCTATCATATCTGTAGTTTGCATTTTACTTTTCTAGTTTTTCAACTAAGCCATCTTTATGTTTAATCAATCGTCTACTCTACTTAGCTTAGGTATATAGGCCTTCGACCATGATCATTTTAGTCTTTTTTCTTCTCTCTAAAGGAAGATTAAGTCTACATATGTATTACAGTGTATATATATATGTTTGGTGATATCAAAGAAAATCGAGAGGGGGTTGAGTTTGGTAAGATTAAGTGATATAAAAGATCTCTTTAGTCTGGTGAGATTTAGTGGTAGAAAAAATCTATTCCAATTATATTTTCTAGTATTCAATTGAGTCAATATTGAGTGTGTAATGACCCTTAGTTCAGTGTTGAGAAGTGTAGATTGATCATTGTTGATTTTTTTCGAGCATTTCCTGTAGTCTATTTCTTCTTTTATGAGAAACTGAGGTAGAGAATTAAATGCTTTGATTGTTGATTACATGTTATATTCAAGTATAAAGAGATGTTAGTATTGTTAATTAACTATTTTAGTGTGTCAATCAAAATGTGATATATACGTATATATGCATAATTTTATAAGAAAGAAGATGAACAGTGAGTCTACTTTATGCTCAATGCTTGATGAAATGCTAAATTTATTATATGGTAGTATTCAGATACTGTTAGAGACTGAAGTGAGATGTAAACTTAAAAAAGAACAGATCTAAAACAAAGGAATTGATTTTTAAAACTTGGAACGTCAAAAATAGAGTCTGGTTTACTTCTAGTGCAAGAGACACCCCATGTGCACCACTAAGTTTAGGTGTGTGCATGGTTTATGTTTTTGGCACCTGGGGAGCATGGATAAGGAACATCATGTGCATGGACTATGTTGTAGCTCTTCGGGCACACGAATTGTTTTCTTTGCCCCCGTGCGCATGGATTTTTCCTTCTAGGTGCACAAACTATGTTTTTTCAAAACTCATGCGCACTGACCTTTACTCTAGGGGCATGACTAAGACTTTAAAAACTTTTCCTAGAATGTTTTTGAAAAGAAAATGAGTTTTTTAGATGATGCATATGCTGATTTTCTAAAATGCTTACAAAGGGATAATGTTTTTCGAACATGGGACTTAATGATAATGAAAGGAGTATGGTTTAGTTTTTATTTGATTATGGCATGTGATACGAGATGGTTTGCTTAGCATGATGGTTATGATAATTGTAATGATAATGATAAGAATGGAAATGATAATGAAATATGATGTTGGGTTTGTTGATTTTGGGGATAAAGAATACTGAAAAATAGGAGGACACGTGATTACCCTTGAGTTGAAAGTCCCTAAACTTGAGCATGATTCGATCATCATACCAGTAGGTTAGTAGCCTACATGAGGACACTGACATGATTAATTGTGGCCCTTAGATACTAATCCATCAATGACAAATGTTTTGGTTAATCATGACCCACGGCTGAGGCTCATAAACGATGACGGTTTACCCGATTGTTTCTGTTAAGTGTTGGCGCTTAAAAGATGACAATGGTTTTAAACTATGCTTGCTGATCATGGGACAATCTTGTAGAATATCCACCCTATGTGTGTCTACTGATGAGATGATGGATAATGGTTAATTAAATGTTAATGAGATATTGATTACCATTTTGATATTTATATATGATGCCTTCATATTTATCTGATATTATTGAAGTCGATTGCATAATAGTGGCATGCTTTGGCATTATATTGTTTTATTTGTGCATGGTGACACATAGATTTAGTGCTAACATCCCTACAGATTGTGTTTCAAGTGTGGAGCCTAATCTGTACATAGGCCTAGTATTAAGCTTTTGATGATATTTTTGAAATAATATATTTTTTATTATATGTTTTATTTTTCTATCAGATATTATTTCGATGTGGTTGTAAAAGCTAGTAGAAACTGGATATTATTATGATATTATAATGGAGCATAGTTGCCCAGCTGAGATTAAGATTTTTATTATTTATTATTATTTATGTTAGATGTTTCCTCCAGGTTAGTTGTATAGCTCTGATTAGGCTTCATGGTCGATTATTGTTAATTACATGTGATTAGTGTTCACAACTCGGTTTATGATATCCAAGGCGTGACAAATTGAGTCAAGTCATGTATCATAAAAATATATCAACCATTATATTAAACCATGATTAAATGTATCATGAATAAAATAATATATTAAAAAATATGAGTCATTACAGTAGGTTATCGATACATTAAAATAAACATACTAATACATAAAAGAAATACATTAGAATAATGAATAAAGCAAATATAATTACACTATATTAAAGTCCAGCCTACAATTATAATTCTCTTAAAATCAATACAATTATAAAAACTACACATTAACTAACTAAAATAAAACCTAATTTTAATAATAAAACTAACTATATTATAGTTTATCTAGTTAATTGATCAAACCTACCTGTTGTTGCGACCGAATAGTTTATATAGTTACTTAATCAAAACCTACCTGTTGTCACGACCTGGTCCACACACCTGGGTCAACGGGTGTAGATCATGAGTCTTTATTGTGACACGGTATGTCTGAGATTACCTAAATGTGAAAAATTATGTTTTGTTTTGAAATAAAGCCTTAATTACGAGGACTAGGAATCGCCACCTGATACTTTCAAAATGGGTGTATCGAGAAACTCAAGTTTTGATTATGATTTAAAAATGTGTTGATTATGTTTTTAGAATGATGTGGTAAATGGCCTTTTTTAGTAACTCTCGACTACTCTGTGCAATCAGATAAAGTGGGTCTGAAGGTTCGACTGCGCATGAAAACCATTATGCCTGGATACCTAGGGATATCCAGAGTCTCCCTCCACTATTTGCAATCATGATCTCGCATTATAATAATCTAGTTTATAGTGATCAATATATATAACTTTAAATGCATATGATACATAAAATGCAAAGTGGCCGAGCCTAGCTCGTGTGTATAAGTGTAGTGAAATGTCTACTTACATTGTAGGTAATGAGATTTACACTGGAAAACTATATGAACTTATGTAGTCCTTATACAAGAGTGTGTGTAAAACGTGAATCAAAAAATGGTCTCTGAAGACCGAGGTGACCGGACTCAAGCTATATGCTCAAGCTGCTTACATACCCGGAGAAGGGATAGTCAACATAGTTTAGACCTAAGATGCTCCAAACTAAGTGTTTATGTAATAGGAACCAGTATGTAGATGTAAGAGCCAACTCTAAGTCTAAGTTAGTGCTTGGTGCAGATGGTCTATGAAGACCGTGGAGACCGCACTCAAGCTATTTACTCGAGCTGCTTATATACCTTTCTAATGGATCAGGTCAACGTAGCTTTGAGATAGTGCTTAGTGCAGATTTGACATCCTAATATGTATGAGTGGGTGTAAGTGTGATCAAAATGTCTGGGATGACATACTATTGGCCTAAGGCATTGTGAGCCTCATCATCGATCAAGGTAGACTAAGTGTATGAGAGGGTGACCAATAGGGTCAGTACTGTGTGTGAAGAAGCCTCAGTCTAAATATGGGATAATGGAAAAAAAGAGCTTAGCTCCAAGTATAGGTTAGGAGTAACCATCTTTGTATTGTGAGAGTCTTAACTTGAAGGCTGGAATGAAAGTTAGCACCTTGCGTATATCTTGGGAAAAGAGTTTCGCTCTAGATTGCAACTCGTGCTTAACTGGGCAATAGGGCCTACTTCTAGATGAGAAAGAACAGTTAGCGCCTAGCACATAACTTGAGGAAATAAAGTCTTGCACCAGATGGTAAGAGATAGTTTGCACCTAGCAGGTAACTAATAGAAGGAAGCCTTGGTCTAGATGGTAAGAGATAGTTAACGCCGAGTGCATAACTGGTGGAAAGAGCTTTATTCCATTAGGGAAGGGACAGTTAGCGCTTAGTGCATAACTAAAAAATGGTTAACTAGAGAAAAGAACCTCGCTGCTAACAGGAAGGATAGTTAGCTCCTGGCGCATAACTAGGAAATGGAGCCTTACTCCAGAGAAAAGATGGTTAACGCCTTACGCATAACTAAGGAAATGAGCTTAACTCCAAGCTAATGCTTCACATTGTGGTGATCGAACTTAAGCCTTCTGCTAGAACTGCCTATGTACCCTGTTAAAGGATCAGGTCTACGTAGCTCTAATATTCTAAACTATTATGCAGGTGTAAAGCTTAGATCTTAGTTAGCGTTTCACGTTGGGGTGACCGAACTCAAGGCTTCTACTTGAGCTATTTACATACCCTATTAAGGGATCAGGTCTATATAGCTCTAAGCTAAGTTCTAAACTGGTATGCAAAGGTTTAGTGATGTAGAGCTTAGCCCAAAATCAGCGTTTTATGCTGCAATGACCAAACTCAAACCTTCTACTCAAATCCCCTACGTACCATGTGAAAGGATCAGGTCTACGTAGCTCTATTTAGAAAGACAGTTAGCACCTGGCGCATAACTATGGAAAGGAGCTTTACTCTAAGTGAGAAAACATAATCAGTGCCTAGCGCGTAACTAAAGAAATGAGCTTCACTTTGATGAGGAGCTCAACTCCCAAAGATGCGCCTAGTGTAGGTAAGCATCATTTCGGAAATGAACTCAACTCAAATCGAGAGCTCAGCTCCTGGTTATGATGATTAAGTCTATGTAAAATGCCTAAGAGCCTAGTGTGATGTGAGTGATGCAATTGATATGATCAAATATGTCATGGGCATGTCAAATATGATGACAATTTGTATTCTATCATGAATGATAGTTTAAAGAGGCATATCAAATAGAGAAATCATTGGCTTACCTAATTCTAGGTCATTCCCATTCTCTGGAGCCTCGCTCACTCAAATGAATACTCTAGATTAATAAGCATTTGATTTCTAAGTTTGTGTTAACCCTATTAGGTGTGTGTTTGCATATTTGAATGTGTTCTTGCATGTCAAGGTATATACAGGCGTATCAAAACATGGTGCGTGTCATGTCACAGCATGTGCTAGCGTGGTAAATGATGTTATAACTTGTCAAGGCATGTGCTGGTTTGTCAAAACATAACGTATGGCATGTCATAACATGTACTAGCAAGCTTAGGGCATGATATAATATAGCATAGCACCCCAATATTGCATGTTAGCATGATATATGATGATAATAACAAGTATAATATGGTAGAGATGACATGGCATGGTGAATATGATATCTAGCATAGCCTAGCATGGTAATATGATGTTATGACATGGCATAACATGGTAGACATGGTATGTCATGGCAAAATGATGTTATAGCATGGTATGGCATGTTAGAACAATGTCGGTATGTTATATATATGATGTCAGAAATTTTGTAAAATTTGTCTTTGGTAAATCTGGTCAATATCATGTGTCGGTCTAGCCTGAACTTGAATTATGATCTCGATACCTTTCATTGACAATTGAATTTTATTTACATAATTAAAAATATTCTATTCTAATTATGTAAATACATTAAAATGAAAAATAAAATAAAAATCTTTTAGAGATAGAAAATTATACCAATGCAGGTTTTTTTTCTAGAGAGAGAAGCTTTAAAGGGCCTGGAGAGCACTAAGTATAGAATGAATAAAATGAGGGGGGAGGCCTCTTTATATAAACTTTTTGGCTAAACAAAACTTTTGCCCGTTCGAACGAGTGACAAACCTTACCCGTCTCATTAGGCAAACAAGTTTGCCTGATAAAATGATCAAAACTCTTCACCAAGGTAATTATGCAATCATTTCTGCCCAACAAGATCGGTGAACAAGTTTGCACAGCACCATGGGTGATTACACTTGAAAAGTGTAATTACAAATTCTATATTTAGAAGCACTTTAATGCATTTAATTAGTTAAATCTTAAGTTTTAGCATTATTTTGTAACTTACGAATTGTGTGTTCTTCTTTGTAGGGAAAGGGATGAAAAGATCGAAGTTAATGGCACTAAAGAAGGCTTAGAAGATAAAGAAAAAGTTGTGACTCAAGCTTCACCGAGGATGGCTCGAACTAGCCGAAGGACTCAAAGTGAAGGAGAAAGAAAAATAGAAGAATACATTCTGAAGTCCCCACCTTAGATCCCGAGGTCTTTACTGTAGCAGGGAAATAACAATCTGAGGTCCCCACCTCAGAACACACCGGGGCTGCGAGTTTTTCTTCGTTTTTTTTTTTAGGGTTTTCAAAACCCTTATATAGGAGGGTTATGCACGGCTGAAGGGGGACGCTTCTCTTTGATTTTTACACTTTAGATTGAGAGTTAGATTAGGTTTTTGATTGATTTTAGAGTGATTTGTACGCTTGGACGTGTGGATCTATGGAGGTTTTGGAGTTTTTATCATTGTCTTCGCGTTACTTGTTCATCTTTTCCTTTACATCCGAGTTACATTGTAAGTTGCACTTCGATTTACTTCGATGTATTTCGATTTACTTCGTAACATAATGTTTTGCTTGTTTCGATTCCCTTTTCGTATGATGGAATGTTCTTTTATCATTTTTGTGATGTTTAAAGTAGTTATAGCGTAAAATCCTAATCTTGATTCAACAAATCAAGAACGGGTAGTTCACGAAAAGCGTTGGGGTGTTCGTAGTCCCTTTGCGAAGGTTGCGAAACCTCTTGCAAAGGGATCTACCTTTCACAAATCTATTTTTTTCTCTATTTCGAAAACATTCAAATACGAAAACCCTTAGCCAAATTCGTTTGAGATCACTGGTATGGATTTTCGTAACCAATTGTTAAATATTTTCAAATAGACTTAAAAATCAGATTTTGATTAATTTTTTGATGTTTAATTGAAAACCCTAGAAAACAAAGGTCTTTAACTATATCCGCTTGAGATCACTGATACTGACCTTTGATTACAACGTTCTCAAAACTTTTCAAGTTAAACCCTAGTTTTCAAATAAACACATCCCAAGGCAAAGTAATGAAGTACCCAGACTTGACGTTGAATCAAGATCTTTACTATTATTGAATTGCAATCCAACTTAATTTTAGTTATAATAGAGTAATTTGAAGTTGAAATTATTTTTGTTGAATTTGTTTTAACTTCTTGCCATCTATTTTAATTCGTTCTTAAATTCTGAATTTTCTGTTTATTTTAATTTTAAGCGGTTGAAATTGAAATTGTTCTTAATTTTATTAAACCCTAGAATTTAGTAACCTTGAACTTCAAACTTGATTCTATTTAGTTTTAGAATTCATTTCACATCCTAAAAACTAAAACACATTAGGCTCCCTGTGGAATTTGACCTCGGATTTATCGAGTTTTAAAACTACGACTGCCCTTTTGCACTTGATATGTAGAACCCTATTACATATTTTAGGGTTGGTCAAGTTTTTGGCGCCGTTGCCAGGGAGCCAAAAAATTAGTTTTTAGGATATTTCTAATTTTCTTTTAGTTTTCTTTAGGTAATTTTTTTTTCTACAAAAAAATTTAATTTAAAATTTGGACTTAAATTTTTTTATTTAGAGACTTGTTATTCGCATGCTATTAAGATCGGGTAGGATAGTCTTAACTGAATCTGAACTAGGAGATCTTCATACTTTCTTGAATCTTTTACAGCAACCTCCCTTTCCACTGTTTCACTTACCACATCTTCCTTTCAATCAATGGCTGAGTTAAGAAGAAATGGAGAAGGCAGTGAGCATAGGGATAATAATCCACGTGAAATTCTGGGTTTTGTTCCTATGAAAGATCATCTTAATCCTATTAGACAAACCACCCCATCATGCATAGTCTTGCCCTTAAATAGGGAACTTCAACATTAGGCTAGGAATCATCCAACTTCTTTTCACTTTCCATGGTTTAGATTCCAAAAATCCCTACAACCATCTCAAGGAGTTTGAGGAAGTCAGCAACACATGTATAGATCATAATGTCAATGAGGACGTAGTGCGTCTTCAACTCTTCCCATTTTCCTTAAAGGACAAAGCCAAGTTTTGGCTTAATTCCCTTCACCCACACTCTATTGGAACGTGGCGTGAAATGCAGACTAAGTTCCTTAAGAAATATTTCCCAACTCAGAAAACTCAATACTATAGGCGATAGATTACCACTTTTTCTTGTAAACCTAATGAGAATTTCTATCAAGCCTGGGAAAGGTTTAAGGACCTTTTGATGGCTTGTCCTCACCATGGTTTTGAAACATGGAGGTTAGTGAGCATCTTTCATGAATCCCTAACTCCCAGTCTTAAGCAACTAGTTTCTACCATATGCAATGGTACCCTATTCGATAAGACTGCGGAAGATGCTATGGAATTCTTTGATATGGTGGCCGAGGACTTTAATGATTTGGAAATTGGCCCACCTTCTTCTTTAGAGCATAGGAATCCCGTATCTAGTGGTCAGTTGATGTTAAGTGAGAGGGATGATTTAAGTGCTAGGATATCTACATTACAATATAAGTTAGATTCCCTTAAACTTAAGAATAAAGAGAAGTTGGTGGAAGCACAAGTGGTGTGTTGGGCATACGATCAAGTAGGACATGATCCTAATTCATGTCCAGAGCTTCCTTTAATTAAGGAAGTAGCTTATGGAAATGCTTATGTTAATAACACTCAGAACCGAACATTCCAGAATACTGGCCAAGGCAATATCTCTTACCCACAGGGTGGGAATGTCACTCACCAAGGGGGAAATCAACTTTCTAATGTTTATCCCCTGGGGTATAGGAACCAACCTGATTTCATATGGAGAAATGATAGTCCCGGTCATTCGTTTCAGTCACCCCCTCCTTTGCCACCACTCTAATACCAACAGCCTAACTCGATTGCTTTTCAAAAAAAGTCTATTAAAGATACTCTTCAACAATTTATGCAACATCAAACGATGATCAATAATAATTTGTGTAGGTCTTTCGATGATTTTAAAGGGCAGGTGTCTAGGTCATTCGATGATATCAGAGGGCAAATTTCTAGGATCACACAGGCAATGAGCACTACTCAAAGTGGCAAACTTCCGCACAACTATTTCCTAACCCAAAAGGCTAGGCGAACATGACTGAGTTGTCGACCTCGGGTGCCAACCCCCATGAGCAAGTTCAAGCTGTTACTACTCTGCAGAGTGGTAAAATCATTCAAAAGCCTACCGACCCTAGAGTCAATGTCACTAGTGAGAAGATAGAACCAAAGGGTAGTGAGGGGGCTAAAAAAGTAAGTGATGAAGAGGGTAAAAAGAAAAAGAAAAAGAGATTGGAGGATGAGAAAGAAAAAGGGGAAACTGAAAAAGCGAATGAGGAGGAACCTACTGAGGGACCTGTGGTTAGGCCAATTGATCACCCTGTTGATTATATGCCTAGACCATCTTTTCCCCAGAGACTAGCGAAGGGCAAGAATGAGATGTTAAACTCTAAAATTTATGAGATTTTTAAACAAGTGAGAATCAACATCCCATTACTTGAAGCCATTAAGCAAAATCCTTCCTATGCTAGCTTTCTCAAGGATATGTGCACTATGAAGAGGAAGCTTAATGTCAAAGAAAAAGTTTTCTTGACAAAACAAGTGAGTGCCATACTCCAATGTGACACACCTCCTAAATATAAGGATCTTGGGTGTCCAACCATTTCGTGCATCATAGGAAACCCTATCGTTGATAGAGCTTTACTAGACCTAGGTGCTAGTGTCAATCTTTTACCTTACATTGTTTACCAACAACTAGGCCTAGGTGAGTTGAAACCCACTAGAGTTACATTGCAATTAGCTGACCGTTCGGTAAAAATGCCCAGGGGTGTGGTTGAGGACGTCTTAGTTCAAGTAGACAAGTTCTACTTTCTAGTTAATTTCATAGGATTGGATATCCAACCAGTTCCTAACCCTACCCAATCTATTCTGGGCATTCTTGGTAGACCCTTCCTTGCTACATCCAATGCTATAATCAATTGTGGGAGTGGGGTCATGAACTTTTCTTTTAGAAATATGACCATGGAGATGAATATTTTTAGGGTAGGGAAGCAAATAGGAGAATGTGAGGATATTAGGGAAGTAGATGTAATCCATGTTTTGAGTGAGGAATATTTTGAGAAAACTTTCCTCGACCCTATAGAGAGAGCATTAGTAAGAAATAAGAAATGTGAGGCTTTGGATGGTGCAAACTTTGTCAAGGGTAATCAATCTATGAGTGCTAATGAAGAAGTCATGGCTATTAGTGGTTGGGTTCCTACTTTTGGGCCTTTAGAGCTTTCCTTGAATAGACCCAAACCATCGATTGATTGTCATTCTTGTCCTTCTAGGAAACCATTACCGAGTGAGCTTAAATATACGTTTCTGGGGAAGGGTGAGACGTTTCCAGTAGTTGTGTCTTCTAAATTGGAGAAAGTTCAGGAAAAGAGGTTGTTGATTATTTTGAGGGCCCATCGTTAGGCTCTAGGATGGACTGTGGCAGATCTTCGTGGTATTAGTCCCTTAGTGTGTTCCCATCATATATACCTGGAAGATAATGCCAAACCTGTAAGACAGATACAACGAAGATTGAACCCAATTATGAAAGAGGTTGTGAAATGGGAGGTGCTTAAATTACTTGATGCGGGTATCATTTACCCCATCTCTAATTCAAAGTGGGTAAGCCCCACTCAAGTGGTCCCTAAAAGGTCCGGTGTCACTGTAATGGAGAATGAGAAAGGTGATTTAGTGCCTCAACGCACCCAAACTGGGTGGCGTATGTGCATTGATTATAAGCGCTTAAATGCTGTGACTCGGAAGGACCATTTTTCACTTCCTTTTCCAGACCAGGTACTTGAGAGAGTAGCGGGAAAAGCTTTTTATTGCTTTCTTGATGGGTACTCAGGGTACAATCAAGTTGAAATAGCACTTGAGGACCAAGAAAAGACCACTTTCACATGCCCTTTTGGCACATTTGCGTATAGACGCATGCCATTTGGGCTATGTAATGCACCTGCGACTTTTCAAATGTGTGTAATGAGCATATTCAGTGACATGGTGGAGCAATTTTTAGAGGTGTTTATGGATGACTTCTCCGTTTATGGAGATACATTTGATGATTGCTTAACCCACCTTGAAAAGGTCTTGGTCCATTGTGAAGAGAGTAGTTTGGTGCTGAATTGGGAAAAGTGCCATTTTATGGTGCAACAAAGGGTTGTTTTAGGGCATATAGTATCGCATCGTGGGATTGAGGTGGATAGAGCAAAGGTGGAAGCAATTCAAAATTTGCCTATTCCCCGATGTGTTAAGGACATAAGATTGTTCCTTGGACACGCCAGTTTTTATCGACATTTTATCCAATCCTTTAGTTCCATTACCCAACCTTTATGCTCATTATTGTCCAATGATACTCCCTTTGAATGGACAAACTCATGTCAAAAAGCTTTTGATAAGCTTAAACACTTGCTTACCACTACACCAATTGTCCAAAGCCCGGATTGGTCCCTTCCATTCAAGCTAATGTGTTATGCGAATGACTTTGCTGGGGGAGCAGTTTTAGGGCAAAGAAAGGAAGAAAAACCTCATGTCATATACTATGCTAGTAAAACTCTGAATGAGGCTCAAGTAAATTATACTGCCACTAAAAAGGAGCTACTAGCAGTAGTGTTTGCCCTGGACAAGTTTAGATCATATTTGGTAGGTTCTCGTGTCACAGTGTTCACAGACCATGTGGCTTTAAAATACCTCCTTTCAAAACAAGAGGCCAAACCTCATTTGATTAGGTGGATGCTCCTTCTCCAAGAGTTTGATCTGGAGATCAAGGATAAGAAAGGAGTAGAAAATGTAGTAGCTGACCATTTGTCTAGACTACCCCAACAAGTGTCCAACTCTAGTGACCTACCAATTAATGAGCAATTTCCTAAGGAACACCTAATGCATGTTAGTACCAGCTCACCAATCCAACCTCCTTGGTATGCAGACATTGCTAATTTTCTAGTCGCTGGACAAATGCCTTCTCACTAGACAAGGGTTGATAGAGGTAAATTTTTACGTAACGTTCGTAATTTCTTTTGGGATGAACCTTACCTCTACAAATATTGTCAAGATCAAATTGTGAGGAGATGTATTCCTGACAATGAAATTTATAGTGTTATAGAGTTTTGTCACACTTTATCTTGTGGAGGCCATTTTTCTTCAAAGAAAACCATTGCTAAGATTCTTCAAAGCAGTTTATATTGGCCTTCCATGTTTAAAGACGTGCATAACTACTGCATGAGATGTGATCGTTGCCAACGTTTAGGGGCTCTATCTAGGCGTAATGAAATGCCCCAGAATCCTATGGTCATATTAGAGGTCTTTGATTGTTGGGGAATTTATTTCATGGGGCCATTTCCTAATTCGTTTGGTTTTAAGTATATATTAGTGGCCATAGATTATGTGTCCAAATGGGTAGAAGCCATTGCCACACGCACCAATGATCACCGAGTTGTGGTCAAGTTCTTAAAGGAATATATCTTTTCTCGTTTTGGGATGCCATGAGCAATTATTAGCGATAGAGGTAAGTATTTTTGCAATAAACCAGTTGGTATCCTAATGCGCAAGTATGGTGTGACACATAAAGTGGGAACCGCTTACCACCGACAAAATAGTGGCCAAGTTGAATTGGCAAATAGGGAAATTAAAGGTATACTTGAGAAGACCGTCAATCCCACTAGAAAAAATTGGTCTTTAAGACTTGTCGATGCATTGTGGGCATATCGGACGACCTATAAAACCATCTTGGGTATGTCTCCCTATCGTTTGGTTTTGGGCAAAGCTTGCCACTTACCTGTTGAAATGGAACATAGATCTTATTGGGTAATCTGGCAATTTAATGAGAATATAGAAGATACCGGGGCCTTTCGAAAGCTTCAACTAAATGAACTTGAGGAACTGAGAAATGACACTTCTGAAAATGCTAAATTTGCTAAGGCGAAGATGAAGGAATTACATGATAAACATATCCGTAGGAAATCTTTCCATGTTGGCCAAAAAGTTCTAATGTACGACTCAAGGTTACATTTTTTTCTGGGAAAGCTCCAATCAAGATAGTGTGGGCCTTTTGTGATTATTTCTGTTTCAGAGTATGGTGTGTGTGAAGTCCATAATCCACGCAACAATACCACTTTTAAGGTTAATGGCCGTCGACTTAAACCGTACTTGGAGAGTTTTATAGCAGAGGTAGAGACGTGGGATCTTGTAGATCCTCCGTCTTACGAGTGAAAGGAGATTGGAATGCATCTATAGTTGTATCATAGTTAGGATTAGGATAGATTTCAAGTTTTTAGTTGTTCTAGGATTGTGATTTTGAGTTTAGGTAATTTTTGGTTGTTTTTAATAGAATAAAATCGTTGAAGGTTCACTATTCTGAGGTCCGGACCTTTCCTCAAACGGTTGGGACCATAGTGAGCTTGCTAGCCAAAAAGGAACCTTTCTGAGGTCCCCACCCCTTCCCTACGGTCTGGACCCCAGCCTTGAAGAACCTTTCTAAGGTCCCCACCCTTTCCATATGGTCCGGACCTCAGCAAGCTCCCCAACCAAACCAACATTCTGAGGTCCCCACCGTGCAACCTACAGTCTGGACCTTGTGATCTGCAAATACCCCTTTTCAGCCACTTCAATCCCCAATTCTCTCCCTCTAAACTCCATATCTTCTCAAGTTCCTTTCAATCCTTGAAGAATATCTCAAAAATCGATTGGCCCAAGGTTCATTGAAGTGATTTTCGACATCAATCTAGTGATTTCAACTCTATAAGGTGAGTTGTTTCTTCCATGTGAGCCCTAGGTTAGCTATGTGTTCATTCTCTTTAAACCCGAGCTTGCAAGCATCAAGGGTTCTCGATTTTGGGTCTCATGAAGTTTTATTTAGTGTTATTCATGTTGGGTAGACATGAATCTCTCATATAGAGTGATTCTATTCTTCCTCTATCACATCCTTCACCATGGGTCACGATTGGGTCTAGGGGTTCCATGAATCCTCACACTCTAGCTTGGGTTGGAAACTTTCCATCTCCAAAAATTCTTTTCTTGCAAGTATTCATGGAAATCCGTTGATTCAAATTGATGTTTGTTGCTAGAGGACCCATTTTTGGTGGATAAGTGTTTACCCACCAAGTTTATAGATTGAATTCATTCATAGTGATAGGTGGAAGATTACATGGGCCAATTCCTTTATATTTATGTATTCTAGTCTCAATTTCTCATTTTGTTCAATAGAATGGGCCATGGATCCTGCGTGGACATAAGAATTGAGGAGTAGTTAATTGAATTCTCTTTGATTTATTTGTAGCTCCCATGGCCCCAAGGACCAAAAAAAAAAAAAAAAACCTGTAAATCGGCAATTAGGATCAAGTTCTTTTGATAGAAGTAGATTTATGAAGGAGGAGGCTAGTGAAAGTTTTGATAAAAATTGGTCATGTAAGGCAGTGGTAATTGAGAGATACTGGCAAATAGATCATTTTAACAAAAATGAGTTTTTGTTGGAACAAAATTTTGAGGGAAGACAGTGGCTCAATGTGGCAAAGTTCCATGCTTATTGCATAACGGATTTAGTAAGAGAATTGTTTGCTAATTTCAGAAATGGGTCCATCATCAAACGAGAGAGGAGAGAACGCCTTGTTAGTTGGGTTAGAGGGGTTGAGATCACATTGACTCCTGAGGAGTTTGTCCAAGTTTTTCAACTCTCTAGAATCGAAGATCCAGAGGTCACCTATCCTTCTAAAGGGACTCCCCCCTTTTCCATAGTAACTTCAAAGATTCTATTAGAAGGACTTGAATGGGGCGTGGAATTTAGGAAGCTGGTGTCTACACTTAAAGATAAATATTGGGCACTACACATGTTTTCTTGTACAAACCTGTTACCACAGAATCGGAATACGGATTGCACACGTATTCGAGCACAATTGATTTTTGCTATTGGGATAGGGTTAACAATTGATTTGCCCTCTTGCTTATGGTACCACGTGGCATCCATTTGTGAGCACCCAACTGCTTTGAATGCATTACCTTTTGGTGGAGCACTCACATAAATATTTAGAAGAAAGGGAGCACGTATTCCTGATGACTTACCCACAACTTCTGGTCTGCAACCCTTCACTATTACATCGTATGTCAAGTCTCAAGGTGCACTTTCTCAAAAGAAGATGAAGGTGGAGGACCCTGAGCATCAGGGTGGACCTTCACAAGCACAAGAAGAGTTGGATGACAATGAGGAAAAAGTGACCAATGATGATCTAGCTGATCAAATAGAGGCATTGGCCGAGCGTATCAGTGTTATGGAGCAAAACTAGAAAGCAGATCACCAGCTCCTTCAGCGTATCTATCACAGCCAGTAGACCCAGGGACACCTTTTGCAGAGCATATTGGACTATCTCAAAGATTCTCATCCACCCCCACCTTCTCAGTGACTGTCTTTCTTCTCATCTTTTTGAGAGTTTAGGAGAGGTTTTCTTGTTTTATTTACTCCTAAAACTCTGTATTTTCTCTTTACTTGGTTGAGATGAATGTATGTGGATGCTTAATCTTCTCATCTTGCTACTTTTACTTACTTATGTTTACTTCTTACTGTTTGTTGTCGTTTACATTACTTTTGTTCCTTTTCTTTTTTTATTTTGATGTATTACCTTATGTTGAATGAGTTTGATTACTTGAGTTCCTAATGCCTTATTTTCCATATTCTTTGCAAAGAATAGGTACTTCAAGTATGGCTCTAACAATGAAATTGATAATCAAACGGTTAATTGTAACTTACTAATCGGCCATAAATGTAAATGGGAAGAATCAATTTACATGTTTAGTGATAGCGACTTCGAGAGTTCTGAGATTAACTGGGAATGGTGGCCTGAGCAATATTTTTTAGAGAGTAATTCTTTACCCTTACCACTGATCTATCCTCCATTGCTTCATGTGACACCTGACCAATTAATTGATGGCCAATGGTGGAGTGAGGTTGACCTTCAACTTTTGTTAGACATGGAATGGGCAGAGATACATGTAGCCAATGAGTGGTCAGATGCACCTTCTTATTACACAGACACTAACACCAGTATAGAGTCTGACTTAGATGTTTCACCTGATATGCCACCTTTGGAGGATATCCCTGCTGTAAAGAGGGTTAATATCACATGTAAGGATGGTGTTGCAATTTCTGATGAGCTAGATCACGATGACAATTCAATTATTAGTTTGTAATTTCTTTTTGCACATCATCAGCTTTTCGACGCCATGAGGTAATATCTTTCTTCATATTTATTATTTATTTAAATTGTTCCATTATTTTGTTCTTCCATTTCATTTCATTTACCATTTCATTTAGTTTAGATGGGGGGCATGTTTAGTGTATGTGTGTTATATTTTTCATTATGTTTATCCGTGTTCATAATCATGCTTCTTTTATACCTTCTGCTTATTTGTTTGTTGTGTTTTCCACATTGGGGACAATGTGTAGTTCAAGTTGGGGGGTAGCATTCGCATGATAAAATAAAAAAAAATTTGAGTATGTTTGAGCTTCAATATATGAATTTGGCATCTATACAATTACATGCATGCCAGATAATTTTATGGTTGGATTGATTGTGAAATTGGGTGAGAAAGCAATAAGTGAGTTTTGTTTAAGTATTAATAGGAAACATAATTCAAGTGGAGTGTGTGATAACTTTGTGCAATTTTGTTTTGGACTATCATGGTGAAAAGCTTGTGTGCTTTGGAGTAAATTTCATTTGATATTGGTTACCTGAGCATCTTTGGACTAGGTAGAGACTTATAACCCTTCATGGTGAGCTTTTGAGCCTTTTATTCTTTTCTTGAGGGGTTACACATACTTACAATTCTTTTGCTCTTCACCTTGGTTTTTATTGCATCAATTGCATCACAAACACCTACATAAGTATCTATTTAGCACATTATGAGTTGTTGCAAGCTTTGAAAATGATGCTAGGCTTTCTTTGTCATTTTGAGCCTCTTTGTCTTTTCTTGGGTATAAATTACCCTAGGAGCCAACTTGAAGCTTTTTAATCAAGTGTGTGATATACATTTTTTTCTTCTCGGTTCTCCTCTTATATGATAACCCTTACACCCCATTCACACACTTTAAGCCTCACCCTCACATGTCTTGGGTTGTGAAAGTGTCTCAAGCCTAGGTTGTGAATTTGGGTTGGGAATGGAAGTTTTTAAGAACAAAAAGAGGAAGAATGTTGAGATGAGAATTAATGTGTTGAATGTTTCAAAAAAAAAAAAAAAGAGCAAGAAAAGAAAAAAAAATTGGTTATTCCTTTTTGTTTTTGGGACTTAGGTATTTTATTATAATTACTGAGAATGTCCCATGAGCAGTTGTAATTTAGTGAATAGGCTTCATGTTGTAATCTTCTTGGGGTTGAAAATGAATTGGGTAGTTTGGGAGTTCTGTGCACTTGAACACTTTTCTTCCAAGACTTGTGTTTTGATTTCCATCCTCCATGGTTAACCACTACCCCTAGCCAAGTTACAACCTAAATAAAGACTTAGTGGATTCTTAACAAGCAACTCTTGTATTGTACATGTAGTGATCTAGTGTAGGTTATGTGATGTGATTCTCACACATGCTTTGAACCATGGTTAGGAGCTGTCCATTTTGAGTTCCAATTGAATTTATTCACATATTATGGGGTTATGTGCAACTAGGAGAGCATTTTATGCTATTAGGAATGTGTGAACCCTTGAATGAGTGAGTTTCTTTCTATGAGTGGAATCTTATGAGCTTTTGAAGTCAAAACTTAGTTCCAGTTATGCTCTTGAGACTTTGTTGAATGAATGAAACAATTTTGCATCCATGTTTTTTCTATTTTGATAGTCCATGCATTTATGCTTAGCACTTGGAAATTACATATGACATTTGGATTTTGTAACTTATTGAGCTTGAACTTAATTCATATTTAATCTTGATTACTCTTTGACACATTAAGACCATGCCATAGAATTTTGTGGGTACATTCATTGCAAACCCTCGCGAGACCTTACTTGTCCACTAGGGGGAACCTAGGGGTTTAAAGGGCTTGCTACACGTAGCTAAGTGTAGCTGTGTTTCCAACGAAAAGAAAAATAGGATAGTTGTTGCATTGCATTTTAATAAAAAGCATTGCTATGGACTAGCAATGTTCAAGTTGGGGGGTGTGATTACACTTGAAAAGTGTAATTAAAAATTCTATATTTAGAAGCACTTTAATGCATTTAATTAGTTAAATCTTAACTTTTAGCATTATTTTGTAACTTACGAATTGTGTTATCTTCTTTGTAGGAAAAGGGACGAAAAGATCGAAGTTAATGGCACTGAAGAAGGCTTAGAAGATAAAGAAAAAGTTGTGACTCAAGCTTCTTCGAGGATGGCTCGAACTAGCCCAAGGACTCAAAGTGAAGGAGAAAGAAAAATAGAAGAATGCATTTTGAGGTCCCCACCTTAGATCCTGAGGTCCCCACCCCAATAGGGAAATAACAGTCTGAGGTCCCCACCTCAGAACACACCTGGGCCACAAGTTTCTCTTCATTTTTTTTAAGGTTTTCAAAACCCTTATATAGGAGGGTTATGCACGGCTGAAGGGGGATGCCTCTCTTTGATTTCTACACTTTAGATTGAGAGTTAGATTAGGTTTGTGATTGATTTTATAGTGATTTGTAGGCTTGGACGTGTGGATCTATGGAGGTTTTTGGAGTTTTTATCATTGTCTTCGTGTTATTTGTTCATCTTTTCTTTTACATCTGAGTTACATTGTAAGTTGCACTTTGATTTACTTCGATTTACTTCGTAACATAATGTTTTGCTTGTTTCGATTCCTTTTCGCATGATAGAATGTTCTTCTATGATTTTTGTGATGTTTAAAGTAGTTATAGCGTAAAACCCTAATCTTGATTCAACAAATCAAGAAAGGGTAGTTTACGAAAAGCCTTGGGGTGTTCGTAGTCCCTTTGCGAAGGTTGTGAAACCTCTTGCGAAGGGATCTGCCTTTCACAAATCTATTTTTTTCTCTATTTCAAAAACATTTGAATTTGAAAACCCTTAACCAAATCCGTTTGAGATCACTGGTATGGATTTTCATAACCAATTGTTAAATATTTTCGAATAGACTTAAAAATCAGATTTTGATTAATTTTTTTGGTGTTTAATTGAAAAACCCTAGGAAACAAAGGTCTTTAACTATATCTGCTTGAGATCACTGGTACTGACCTTTGATTACAACGTACTCAAAACTTTTCAAGTTAAACCCTAGTTTTCAAATAAACACATCCCAAGGCAAAGTAGTGAACTACCCGGACTTGACGTTGAATCAAGATCCTTACTATTATTGAATTGCAATCAAACTTAATTTTAGTTATAATAGAGTAATTTGAAGTTGAAATTACTTTTGTTGAATTTGTTTTAACTTCTTGCCATCTAGTTTAATTTGTTCTTAAATTCTGAATTTTCTGTTTATTTTAATTTTAAGTGGTTGAAATTGAAATTGTTCTTAATTTTATTAAACCCTAGAACTTAGTAACCTTGAACTTCAAACTTGATTCTCTTTAGTTTTAGAATTCATTTCACATCCTAAAAACTAAAACACATTAGGCTCCCTGTGGAATTCGACCTCGGACTTACCAAGTTTTAAAACTACGACTACCCTCTTGCACTTGAGAGGTAGAACCCTATTACGTATTTTAGGGTCGGTCAATGGGCGAAGATATTCACAAAACAAGTTGGGTGGTCATTTTTGCATTTCAAGATAGGCAAAAAACTTTGCCACACACCTATTTGGCAATGTGTTTGGTAGTTAGGCCAAAAAGAAGACCAATTTGGCCTGCGCCCCTGTCTCGAGCCATGTTTGGCACAATTTTGGTCCTGTCCTAACAAGTTTGGGCCATTCTAAAACCTTAGCACAATTTTTGGGAGCTCTTAGGTACTTTTTGGAATGATTTAGACCAATTAGGTCAAAATGAGACTCAATTTGGATTTTCCAAGGTTAAGTTATGCTTGTTTGAAATCTACTACTCTGAAAAGGGCTAAAATGGAGGTAAAGTCAACCAATTCTTTTGTTTAACCCCTTGAGGCATCACCAGGATGACTTCTCTTACCATTTTTAGGTATGAGGAATCCAAAAATGCCATCAGCGGGACTCAGGATGCTTTTATAAATCTATAAAAAATTAATGAATTTTACAAATGATTGTACAAATGAACCTCCTAAGATTTGACTTGGCCAAACTTAGCTATGCCATTACCTTAAGAAATTAACCCTCAACATTTTTATGTAATTTGAAGGTCTTCTGACTTTGTCTGAAGTTTCAAACTGTGTTGGTGCACCAATAGCTCCTTTTTTGCTGATAGGAGCCATTTTGGGCCAACAGTGCCTAGAAGATCTCTAGAGTGGTATCTTGGCTGTTCTGAGTTTGCCTTTGTGTTCTATGACATGTTTTAGGGTTATGTGTATCTTTTATACCTTTCTAATTTGATTTGGCCATTCCAGTTGATGTCAGCCTTCAAGCACGTCAGTAGAGGCCGTTCTTGACTTCTGAACTTAATTGACCCTTGACTCTGAACTCTCGCTCTTTTGTTGTAGTTGGAGTTGTTTGTTTGGTGACTTGAATGTGCTTGTACAGTCTGGTGGCCTTCTATCTTGATCTGGGTCTTTAGCTTCGCTTCTCCCTAACTCTATGGTACAATTGTCATTTTGTTAATTGTTCGCTCTTTGTCGAATTTTGGCATTTTGACATATCTTACGATTAAGAAAACTTAATCAGTAGAGCACCATTCAGTTAAAAATATTAAATACTATAAATATTGAGGGGGCAAAATTGGGGTATCAACAGCTGCCCCCTCTTTTTCTACCTTAGAAATGAAAATGAGACAACCTATTTTGCCCCCTTGCATATTGAATCAAAGAAAAGAATAACCTTACAGCTTAATTGATGCATCGGACTTGAATAGCTGTTGGAATTGCCGTCTTGACTTTGGGGATGCATCTGTGCCTTGCACTTGTCTTTAGAAAATGAGCTTTGCTCCATAGCCTGATAGACGAGTTGTGCTTTGCATTTGACTCTAAAATAATCTTGAAAACTAAACCAGTAAATGAATATTTACCTTATATTTGATCTCAAAGAAATGAGTCTTGCTCATAGGTCTATGCTTTACATTAGTTTAAAGGAAGGGAGCCTTGCTTTTAGATGGGTAATTAATCCTATGACTCACACTAAATTAAGCTTTGCTCTATCCAATTTAGTAAGGTGAAGAACCTAATTCTCAAGCCTCGCTCAATCTACTCAAGTAAGGTAAGAAGCTTCATTCCAGAGCCTCACTTTATTGGGTTTGGTCAAATAAGGAGCCTCGTCCCACTTGGTTTGTAATGTGAGAAGCCTCTTTCCTAAATTGGTAATAGATTTTGTGCCTCACACTAAGCTTTGCTCTTTCTAAAATGATAAAAAGCCTTGCTTCATCTGATCTTAGTAAAGTAAGGAACCTCGCACCAAAGGTGGTATCTAATCTTATGCCTTGCACTAGATTATGAGAAAATGAGCCTCACTCTCAACAAGATTTTGGAAAATAAGTACAAACTCTTAGGCTGACTTTGAGTCTTATGATAAACACAAAACCCCAGAAGGGGAGTATAAAACTCCGAGACTGAATTTGAATCCTATGATGGACACAAGACTTTATAAAGGGAGTATAAACTCTGAGGTTGACTCTGAATGCTATAGTGGACACAAGATTTTAGAAGGGGAGTACTAACTCCGAGGTTGACTCTAAATCTTATGGTGGAGACAAGATTTCAAAAAAAGAGTACTAACTCTGAGGTTAACTCTGAATCTTATAGTGGAAACAAGTTTTTAGAAGGGGAGTACTAATTCCGAGGTTGATTCTAAATCCTATGGTGCACACAAGATTTTAGAAAGGGAGTACTAAATCCAAAATTGACTCTGAATCCTATAGTGAACAAAATATTTCACAAGGGGAGTATTAACTTGATGTTTGATTGGTAAGGAGCTTCGCTCTCGAACTTTTGCTTTATGGTCTGAAATAGTAAGGAGTTTTGCCCTCGAGCCTTACTCTATAGTCTAAAAAGGAAAATAGCTTTACTTCTGAGCTTCACTCTATGGACTAGAATGGTAAGGAGCTTTGCTCTATGGTTTAGATCAGTAACTCGCATATGATCTCAAGGTGAGAGTTTTTCCCCAATCAAGGAGTCTCACTCTTAAGTGCACTTTCATGTAGGAAGGGTTTAATGCCTCAAGTTTAATCCAAATAGGACCTTTATTTTCTTAGAAAACATTGCTTTGACTAGTCTATAAGGAACCTCGTTCTCGAGCTTCGATTTGTCTAGTTTAGTTTGGTGAGAAGCCTCGTTCTTGAGGTTAAATCAGTGCCTCACACATGATTTCAGAAGAGTTTTGCTTTGATAAAGAATCTAATTCTTGGGATGAAATTTTGCGCAAAGGAGGATTTAATGCCTTACACTTCATCCTGGAATGAGCCTTGCTCTAACTGGTTTGGTAAGGAGCCTTGCTTTTTTTGAATCAGTTCCTCCCACATCATCTCAAGGGAAGAGTTTTTCCTCAATCAAGAAGTCTTGCTCTTAGGTGCACTTTCATGGAGAAAGGAATTAATGCCTCGCATTTCATCCAAAAAGAAACTTTGCTTTGGCTAGTCTGGTAAGGAGTTTTGTTCCCAAGCTTTACTTTATCTGGTATGGTAAGGAGATCCGCTCCTGAATTGGCAGACATAGTGTGTGGAACTTTAATCTTAAAATAAGCCTCGCTCATTCTAGTTTGCCCTATAGGGAGCCTCGCTCCTAAATCTAGCTTTATCGGGTTTGGTTTTGACAAGGAGCCTCGCTCCCAAGCTTTACTCTATCTAGTTTGATTAGGAGCCTAGCTCATAGGTTCGATTTTGTGCTTAGCATATGGACTCAAAGGAAAAAGTTTTGCTCCAATCAAGGAGTCTCACTCTTAAGATGCACTTTTGTGCAGGAAAGGTTCAGTGCTTCGCACTTACTCCTAGGATGAGCCTAGCTCTAATTTCATATGATAAAGAGCCTCACTCCTGAGCCTAGTTCTATCTTACACTTCTCAGGAAGGATTTAGTGCCTTGCACTTGATACAGGGATGAGTGTAAGGCTAAATAATCTAGTTTGGTAAGGAGCCTTGCTCCCGAGACCAGCTCTATCTTATGATTGTAGATTTACCTTCTGAATGGGAGCTTCACTCCTGAGGTTTTGTGTGATCTTTGCTCATTGGTTGATGTTTGAGTTTATATTTTGCACTTGACTTTTTTGAAGGATGCCTTACTCCTTGGTTATTGCTGGTCTTGTGTCTCGCACCAGACATTGATGAGAAGAAAGCCAATCTCATGGGTCAGTGTGTTTGTGGTTTGTTTTGTATAGTTCCAATGTGATGATGTCAAGATCATTGTTGGGTGCCTATAAAATGTGCATTATCATGTGTATGATCCTAAAGTGTTTGAGTTTTGAAAATTTGTTTAGGAGTTTAAAAACTAAAGATGTGACAATGTCCAGTCTTGCATTGTGAACAAAGTCATGTATAATTATTGAATACAATTGAGATAATGTGCATTATTTTTCAAAAACCATGCTATACAGGATGAATGAATTTGAATGAAAGAATTTGGTATATACATGTAAAAATATACTCTAGATGTTTGATTTGAAAATGAATGATTGAGTATTTACAAGATGTCTTACTCACTTAGTGTGGTATAATGACTGCTTGTGCACTTTTTCTTTAAAAAAAATGTTTATTTTGTGAATGACTTTATTTTGGAAGTGTTCAATGAGGTATTAACCATGTTTGCAGTTTTATTAAGAGATCTAGCACAGAGTGTGTTCTCTTTTCCCTCAAAGGTTTCTTTGTTCTAGGAGCTTTTGGATTAATAGGCCATTATCAATTGATAGGGTTTTTGGGTTTGAAAGAAAGAGTTGCCCCTAGCTTATGAGAGCTCTTCGACTAAATAACCATTACCATTCGGAGAGGACTTTAATTTTGGTTGTAATGTAGGCCTGGTTTCAGGATTTGAAGAAGAGTAAAGGAATGTGCAAGCATAAAATCCTATTTCTACTTGGGTAAAATTTACTGAGGACCATCTGTAAGGACTTCTAATTGAGCGTCCATCATTTGTCTTGAGAATTTGTCCCTTTGTCTTAGGGAGTACTTTAAGTGCCTTTGATGATTATACCTGAACAAAACTATCAGCTTCAATCTGAGAGGTCTTTATTTTGACCGTAATGTCGGCTGTGGGTTAGGGTTATAGAAATGAAGGTTGTTTAAGATCAAATTATTCTTATGGGGTTGTAAAAAACCCAAGGTCGTTTGATTCTTCATTTAATGAGCCATCATACTTTGTTTGTTCTTAATGCTTGATAGTTAGAGCTTAGTCATTGCTTACTTTCCTCCTTTTGAGGTTCTTGAGTCTTTGATGATGTTGGTGCTTTTACTTTTCTTTTGTTTTGACTCTGATTTAAGCTCAATTCCGTCCTTTAGATTCTGAACCTTTTTTTTCTTTTTTTAAATTTGACTCTAGCTCTTTACCTAATTCTGTCTTTTGGACTCTGGGATTCTTTCTTCTTTTGCATGGATCCTAACTCTATTTCTTGTATCTAACTCTATTCTGTTCTTGTCCATTACCCTAGTATGGGGGCGACCTTTAGGGGCTTGCAATAGAAAAATACAAACTGGCTTAAAGGGCTTGCAAGGGATATAATTATCCTAATCCAAAGATAGCAAAAATGAATGCCTCTTTTCATTTTGAATTTGACCGCTTTGTTTAAATAAACCACTTCTGGGTTATGCTGACCCATCTTGTTGAGTTAAGTTGACTTGTCTGGACGAGATGACAATTACGGTGATGAAGAATGCCCTTGACATTTGAACTGTCTCACTTGCTTGCCCCAGTGTGGGGATGATCTAAGGTAGGGTTTAATGAAAAGAATATTTGAGAGATTTTTTGTTGTTTTTTTTTAGCTCAAAAGGTTTGACAATGGACGATCATAATCTACTCAAGATAGCTAAAATGATAACCTCTAGTCATTTTGACCTCGGAAACTTATTCCTTTGAGCTCTCAACATTGGTAAGGGCATGGTTATCCTGAGAATGTTGGTTTGTAAATTTTTTTCTTTTTTTTTTTTTAAAGAAGAGTAGACAAAGGACTAAAAATTTTGATGCTCCTTGTCATATTGAATCTGGTCTATTAATCTATTAAGCTCTTGGTTGCATTGACAAACACTTTTAGGAAATAGAAAACATCCTCAATAGTTTGATCTCTTAAAGATGGTGACCAAACCATTTTAGTTGCCCACGTATCTCGATGGTCCACAAATCAAGTCACCCATAGTTTTAGCAAACATTGAGATTATTGAATTGAACACTTGATGTGCAGGTCATTCAATTATGTTAAATTTGTTAGTGCTTAGCGATGATTCTAACAAACTAATTTATTACAAAGAATATTTGGTGAAAATGATTAAATGTTTTGAAAAGTTTGAAAATTCTATACAATAAGAAGAAAGAAAAAATGCTAACCTAGCACGGCATGAAAGATATGTCTCGCAAATGAGGGTGCCTGGTTTTGTCAGTGATTTTAAAAATTGGGGTTGGTTTTGTGTTCAAAAATGAGAATTTGTGACTTGTAACTATTGAAAATGTTAATGTTTTAAATGTGATCATTGAAATGTGCTTGTTGTTGACATACAGGCATATCTGGGATTTGAAATTCCTGAAAAATGAACGTGATTGACAAAAATAATATAAACATTAGTATTGACATTTCACAATTTTAATATGTAGAGGAAACTGAAAAAGAAAACAAGAATGTCAGCTTCCTGCAAGCCTTTTTCTTTTTTTTTTCTTTTAATTAAGCTTAAGATCTTGAACCGTCATCTATCCATTATCGATCAAGCATTAAATCTTATGCCTCAGAACCAAATAGTCTTCAGTGTCATGACCTAGCAATTTCCAATGGTAGTTACACCTCTTGGAGGAGTCATGAGAGCGAGGGAAAGGTGGTGTCGACATTCGATTTGAAAGTGGTTGAATCAAATGTGCCTTATAAAGTTATTGATATGATTCAATCCAATTGCAAGCAAATCAGAAAAGATTCTTTTTGGTCTGGATTGGACCTAAGGTTGGTTGCCATCCCTGGCTTCTGAGGCACATACTACTGAATTGAAGAAGATGATGGAACTAAAAATTTAGAAATTGCAACTATTTTTACTTCTCTCTCAGTCTCTGTCTTGTTGAAGGCATTCTTAGAATAGGGATCAATCAATCAACCAAACTGAATGCCTTCTTCGATCATTTCTCCTTGAATTTTGAGCTCAGCAAAAGAGTAGTAAAGGTTTGAAAACATCCTATTGAAGTACATCCCATTGAGTGTTTGCACAAAAATTCTAGTGAATTCTATGCCAGTTAAAGGAGGATCAACTTGGGATGCACTTTCTCGCCATCTTACAGCATAGGCACGGAAGGTTTTAGAGTTGGACTTCTTCATAGTCATAAGGGAGCACCTATCAATGGCCAGTTCACAATTATGTCTATACTGTTTCATGAATGTAGCAGTAAGATCTTTCCAACTTTGATTCGAACCATGTCTAAGTGTGAATATCGTTAAACGGCTAAGCCAATGAGGCTTTGTTGAAAAAGCAGCATCATGAGAGGTTGGTTATCATTATAACAACAGAGGGCACCAGCGTAAAGTTTGAGATGAGCAATGGGGTCTTTTATCCTGCTGTACTTGGGAAACTCTGGCATTTTGAACTTGGAAGGTAGCTTCAAGTTTGGGTAGAAGCACAAGTTTTGGAAAATCAGTATTCTCATAAACATAGGTGCTAGAGTGATTCTTCAAAGCTTCTTTAATATTTTTAAGCTTCTGGGCCAAAGCAGGTTCCAACATTGAAGAAAGCAAAGGTTGAGATAACCTTGTTGAAGTAGTGATAATTGTTGTTGCAGAAGACTACTGGGTTTGAATTGTGGAGTTTGAGAAATTACAAAAGTGGTATAGGAGGTATGCCAGAGTTGGCTATCTAATGAGTAGAGTTTTTTTCTTAGTGGAAGAGTGGAAAAGGTAATGGGTCTATTGAGAATTGGAAGTTTAGGTTGGTGATTTCCTCCAAATTTAGTGTGATGCTTATTGTTTTCTGGGTCAGAAAAGTGGGGTATTCTGAAGTGGGTAGGTAATATTTGGCTGAGTTGAATGGTGGGAACATGGGCCAATGCCCAGTTGAAAGCCAATGTTAGGTTGGTGATCTCGTGGTCATTAAAAGTAGACATGATTAGAGGGGTACCAATAATTATGTCAAGAATGAGGTTGGCATTGAGAGTTAGGAACATTTGTAGCTGGCCTATTCCTTCTGATGTAGTTGTGACTGGTGCTTGAATTTGACAATGTTGAATCCTTCGAATGAAGATGACATGTCTCTAGTTCTGGTTTTGGTTCTGGTTCTAGTTCAGGATCTGGATTTAGTGTTGACAGAAGAGTGTTAAGCAAGTGAATAGTAGCAATAGTACCTGTTATGAAAATGAGAGTTTATTAAAATGATTTTGAAATTTTGTTTAATTTTATTTGTAGGATCATCCTCATTATAAGAGAAAGAATGATAAGGTGATTTGAATTATACACAAAGAGATTGTCACTGAAGCTCTCATTTTATTACCTAGTCCTATTCAAATTTGTCATTGGAAGAACTATTACAAATAAATGAATTGAATGGTGTTGGCCCAAGGTTTATAAAATTAGTTTTATAATTGATTTTGATGATAACAAACATTGAATTAAATTTTCACAATAAATTTTCAAATAGACATTGTAAGAAATGTTACAATTCATTTGATAGATTCAAGATATTAGAGTTGGAAGAGATTGATATTATTTTTTAGATATTTTCACATAATTTGGATGAAGGAATAAAGGAATTTCAAAGTTTGGAGTAATAGAAATCAAAGTAAGATGAATATTTGAACTAGAGGTTAACTCGGATAAACAGAGAAATCAGACACATGTTAGTATATAGATAATATCTTAAGATCCAACGGTTCAATTTTCATGAAATTTTAATATAGTAAACCAGACTTCCATATCTACAACTTTACCGAAGGGAGATTTTTGTGAATCTGACGTTAAGGTATCAAAACATGAGTTGGAACATTAGGCATTACAGAAAAGTTTTTAATTCTGGATTCTGGAGCTAGTCTTAGTTTTTGAGACATAACTCATACTCTACAGCTTTAAAAATTCTGATTTTTGGTGTGTGAAAAGAAGACTCAAAAAGCTACAACTTTTGTAGTTTAAGTTTCTTCTAATTCTAAAAGTATCCTAGTGAAACGGAAGCTTAAACGGGAAACACAGATTCAGAATGTCAGAAAAAGCTATCAGAAGCTGGTCTCGGTTCAGAAGCCATATCTGACTATCTAACCGTTGGATGAAGCTCAAAATTTGACATGTGATAGCTGACTTATATATCTACAAAATCTTTACTGTGAGGTAATGTCAGATTTGAACGTTCTGAGGGTGAAAAACGGTCACAAATATATCTCAAAAACTCTGAATCTGAAAGACAGCATTGGAAGCAAGGAAATTCAATTTCTTTCAAGGGCAAAAGTGTCTTTTCACTTAGTAACGGCCATTTGCAGATTTTCATCTATAAATAGAGCCTCAAACTCAGATTCAAGAAGAGGAATAAGGCAAGAAAGAAGTGCTTACAAAGAGATACAAGAAATTCTATAACTTTGCGAACATAGAGTGATTTCTTCTCACATTTGTGCTTCATCTTTCATATTCAACTTGTGAGAGTTTCTTTTTGATTTGATTGAGTTTTAAACTCATCATTGTTGTTGTAAGAAAGGGAAATTTAAAGCCCTTTTAATTTGTGAGAGTTGGGTGAGCTCTTGTTGGTTTTGGTTCAAGTGTTAGGACCAAAACAAGAGACTTTCTTTGAGAGAGACTTGTGTGAGTGATTTGGGGATAAAATCACTTGGAAAAGGTTTCTAGCACCTTGGGAAGCCAGTGTGTAATAAGCTCTTCAAAAAATAGTGGAGAAATCTCAAGGAAGGCCTTGGGGGAGTGGACGTAGGCAACATTGAAGCCGAACCACTATAAATCGATTGTGTTTGCTTCTCTTCCCTTCTCTTTATATTTATTGCAAATACTAGCACTCACTCTTCATTTACAAATATTGAATAATTTTTTTGGTGCATTTCATATTCATCTTGACATATTTGTTTTAGGGTTGAAATTTTTATTTGTAAAATTTTTAAGCAACCCTATTCACCCCCCTCTAGTGTTGCTATTTGGGACAACAATTGGTATCAGAGCAAGGGCTCTTATTTTGACTTAACCGTCAAAGAGTTAAGATCATGGCAACATCTTTTGGTGCCTCCACTTTTGAAGGCCAATCAACCCACCGACCTCCTTTGTTCAATGGAGCAAACTATAATTATTGGAAGGCTAGAATGAGAATCTATGTTCAAGCCATTGATTATGGGTCATGGAAAGTCATATCTAATGGACCTTATGTTCCTTCTAAAACCGTAGATAATAGGATTGTTCCCAAGGATGAAAGTGAATGGACCGAAGCCGATGAAGCTAAAGTTAAATGCCAAAGCTATGAATATGTTATATTGTGCACTTGACCATAATGAGTTTAATAGAATTTCTACATGTGAAACCGCTAAAGAAATTTGGGATAAATTAGAAGTCACTCATGAAGGTACTAATCAAGTTAAAGAGTCTAAAATTAATATGCTTGTTCATCATTATGAATTGTTTAAAATGAAACCGGATGAGTCTATTTCGGAAATGTTTACTAGATTTACCGATATTATAAATAGTTTGAAATCTCTTGGTAAAATCTATACTAATGTTGAAATGGTGAGAAAAATTCTTAGGTCTTTGCCAAAGGGATGGGAACCAAAGGTGACGGCAATCCAAGAAGCAAAAGATCTCATGAGATTGAGTTTAGATGAACTCTTGGGTTCTCTTATGACCCATGAGATTACTTTAAAAGCTAATGAGGAAGAAGACTCCAAAAAGAAGAAAGGAATTGCCTTCAAGTCCACATTTAATGATAAAAATGTGGATGAATCAAGTGATGAAGATGATGAAGACATTGCTATGATCACTAGAAAATTCAAGAAATACATTAACAAAAAGAAGCAAGATGGAAGAAAATTCCACAAGAAGGAGACAATCAAAGGAGACTCAAATAAGAAAGATATTATCATTTGCTATGAATGCAAAAAGCCCGGCCATATCAAGCCCGAATGTCCTCAACTCAAAAAGAGTTATAAAAAGGGCAAAAAGAATGCAATGGTGGCAACATGGGGAGATAGCGATGATAGTTCCTCCGATAATGAGTCACATGGAGAAGAAATTGCAAACATTTGTTTTATGGCTCAAGAAGAAGAGAATGAGGTATGTGAATCTTCTAATCAATTTACTTATGATGAACTTTTAAATGCTTTTGAAGATTTACATCATGAACTTAAGAAAATTGCTTCAAAGAATGTTTCTCTAAAAAAGTTGGTCTCTTCTCTTTCTCAAGAAAATGATGCTTTAAAGAAAGAAAATGAATTTTTAAAAAAAGAGCTTGAAACTAAAACCTTGATTCCAAATGAGCTCCAAAACAAAAATGAAACCTTAAAAAATCAAGTAGAGGATTTAACAAAATCTCTTGCAAAGTTTGTTAAAGGAAATGAAAACTTGGATATGATTCTTGGTAGACAAAGATGTGTTTTTAATAAAAGTGGAATTGGTTTCAATCCATCTAAAAAGCAAAAATTTTATAAGGATTTGTTTTGGAAAACATCTTCTAGTAATCATCATTCTACTTGTCATTATTGCAATAATATAGGACACATTATTCATTCATGCCCTTATAGGAGAAAGACTTATAGTGGACCCAAAATGATGTGGGTTCCAAAGAAGAAAATGAATTTAAATGATGATATGCCTAACCTTCAAGGACCCAAGAAAGTTTGGGTACCAAAAGTCAATGGTTGATTTTCTCTTGTAGGTTTGCTTGAAATCTAAATCAAAGAGTGAAAGGTGGTTCCTTGATAGTGCTTGCTCAAGGCATATGACGGGTGATGCAACCATGTTCACTTTTTTATCTTCTAAAAATGGAGGATTTGTCACTTTTGGAGACAATAGCAAAGGAAGAATTATTGGTATAGGTAACATTGGTAAACCTCCATTCCCTACTATTGAAAATGTATTATTAGTTGAAGGTTTAAAACATAATTTGCTTAGTATTAGTCAATTATGTGATAAAGATAATCGTGTTATATTTGATCATTCCCATTGCATCATAGAGAACATTAATGACCATAAGACATTATTTGTAGGGCATAGACATGAAAATGTTTATGTTGTTCATCTAAATGATTTATCCTTAAATGATGTCAAATGTTTTTCAGTAATGAGTGATAATAGTTGGTTATGGCATAGAAGACTTGGACATGCTAGCATGGATTTAATTTCAAAACTTTCCAAAAATGACTTAGTTGTTGGTTTACCTAATATTAAATTTGAAAAAGACAAATTATGTGATGCATGTCAATTTGGAAAACAAGTTAAAACATCTTTCAAATCTAAAAATATAGTTTCAACTTCTAGACCATTACAACTACTACACATGGATCTATTTGGCCCTACTAGGACTTTAAGTCTTGGTGGAAAATCATATGCACTTGTGGTTGTTGATGATTACTCTAGATTTACATGGGCGGCATTCTTAGCTCATAAGGATGAAGCTTTCTATGCTTTTACAAAACTTTGTCGAAAACTTCAAAATGAAAAGGGATTTCTTATTTCTTCAATTAGAAGTGATCATGGTAGAGAACTTGAAAATTCTTCTTTTGAAAAATATTGTGATGAACATGGAATAGATCATAATTTCTCGGCTCCTAGAACTCCTCAACAAAATGGTGTAGTTGAGAGGAAGAATAGGACTCTTGTAGAAATAGCTAGAACTATGCTTTGTGAAAATAATCTACCAAAGTACTTTTGGGCCGAGGCGGTTAACACCGCTTGCCATATTGTAAACCGAGTAATGATTAGACCCATTATAAAGAAAACTCCATATGAGCTATGGAATGGAAGAAAGCCTAATATTAGCTATTTTCATGCATTTGGTTGTAAATGTTTTGTTTTAAATAATAATAAAGATAATTTAGGAAAATTTGATGCTAAATCGGATGAAGCAATATTTCTTGGATATTCTACTTCTAGTAAAGCTTATAGAGTATATAATAAAAGAACTTTAGTTGTAGAAGAATCTATTCATGTTGCATTTGATGAATCTAACACATTTTCTTCCAAGAATATTGAAAATGATGATGACATAGGATTAGAACAAAGAATGAAAAGCATCACTATTCAAGAGGGAGAAGTAAAGTCAATGAATGAAGATAAAGATGAACCATTAGCCATTGAAAATACTCCAAAGCTTGATGAGTTCATGAACAATAAAGAAGACTTACCAAAAGAATGGAGATATGTTCACAATCACCCTAAGGATTTAATCATTGGTGATCCATCCAAAGGTATAACCACTCGTTCATCTCTTAGAAATATTTGTAATAATCTAGCTTTTCTTTCTCAAATTGAGCCTAAATGTTTTCAAGAAGCCAAGAATGATGAAAGTTGGATTTTAGCTATGCAAGAAGAGCTTAATCAATTTGAAAGAAATCAAGTTTGGGATTTAGTCCCAAGACCTAATGATCATCCCGTGATTGGAACAAAATGGGTTTTTAGAAATAAAATGGATGAATCCGGGATAGTTATTAGAAACAAAGCTCGATTGGTTGCCCAAGGTTTTAATCAAGAAGAAGGAATTGATTTTGATGAAACTTTTGCTCCGGTAGCTAGATTAGAAGCAATTAGAATGTTACTTGCAATTCCATGTTTTAGAAATTTCAAACTTTATCAAATGGATGTTAAAAGTGCTTTTCTAAATGGATACATTTCGGAAGAAGTTTATGTTGAACAACCTTCCGGTTTTGAAAATTATGAATTCCCAAATCATGTTTATAAATTAAAAAAGGCTTTATATGGTTTAAAACAAGCTCCAAGATCTTGGTATGAAAGATTAAGTAAATTTTTGATTGAAAATGGTTTTACTAGAGGACAAATTGATACTACTCTTTTATTAAAACCAAAAATCATGATATGCTTATTATTCAAGTATATGTGGATGATATTATATTTGGTGCTACTAATGACTCTCTTTGTCAAGAATTTGCTAAGAGCATGCAAGGTGAATTTGAAATGAGTATGATGGGAGAGCTAAATTATTTTCTTGGACTTCAAATTAAGCAAACTAAGGAAGGCATCTTCATAAACCAAGCCAAGTACACAAAAGATCTACTTAAGAGGTTTGGAATGGAAAATGCAAAGCCTATTGGGACTCCTATGAGTCCTTCAACCAAACTTGACAAGGATGAAAATGGTAAGAAAGTTGATGAAAAACTTTATAGAGGTATGATTGGCTCACTCTTATACTTAACGGCAAGTAGACCCGATATTATATTTAGTGTATGCATGTGCGCTAGATTTCAATCATGCCCTAAGGAATCTCATGTTATTGCCGTTAAACGTATTCTTAGATATTTATTAGGAACACCTAATTTAGGATTATTTTATCCTAGGGATATTGCTTTTGACCTTATTGGTTACTCCGATGCGGACTTTGCGGGATGCAAAGTTGATAGAAAAAGTACTAGTGGAACTTATCAATTTCTAGGTCGTTCACTTATATCATGGTTTAGCAAGAAGCAAAATTCCATAGCATTATCTACTGCAGAAGCCGAGTATATCGCAGCTGGAAGTTGTTGTGCACAAATTTTATGGATGAAACAACAATTGGAAGATTTTGGACTCTACTTTGATCATATTCCAATTAATTGTGATAATACTAGTGCTATTAATTTATCAAAGAATCCCATTCAACATTCGAGAACCAAACACATTGAAATTAGACACCACTTTCTTAGAGATCATGTTCAAAAAGGTGATATTATTCTTGAATTTATTGGAACAGAAAATCAACTAGCCGATATTTTTACTAAGCCATTGAATGAGGATAGATTTTGTTATATTCGTAGAGAACTTGGTATGTCTAATCCAATATGATATTGATTCCCTTATATGCTCATTAATGCTTATTTTACTATCATATATTTAGGGGGAGCTAAATATATTCTAATGATATCTTTTCTACATTGACATTGATGCACATATTTAGGGGGAGAATTATAACTAATTTTAACAATTTTTTCTCTCCTAACATTATTTTTGATGATGTCAAAGGGGGAGAAAGATAAGATATTGATGATTGATTGAACTTCTATGAATAAAAAATCATTTTATGATTTATGTCTTTTGAAAATTTTATCTTAAATCATCAATTGTTTGTCATCATCAAAAAAGGGGAGATTGTTGGCCCAAGGTTTATAAAGTTAGTTTTATAATTGATTTTGATGATAATAAACATTGAATTAAATTTTCACAATAAATTTTCAAATAGACATTGTAAGAAATGTTACAATTCATTTGATAGATTCAAGATATTAGAGTTGGAAGAGATTGATATTATTTTTTAGATATTTTCACATAATTTGGATGAAGGCATAAAGGAATTTCAAAGTTTAGAGTAATAGAAATCAAAGTAAGATGAATATTTGAACTAGAGGTTAACTCGGATAAACAGAGAAATCAGACACGTGTTAGTATATAGATAATATCTTAAGATCCAACAGTTCAATTTTCATGAAATTTTAATATAGTAAACCAGACTTCCATATCTACAACTTTACTGAAGGGAGATTTTTGTGAATCTGACGTTAAGGTATCAAAATATGAGTTGGAACATTAGGCATTACAGAAAAGTTTTTAATTCTGGATTCTGGAGCTAGTCTTAGTTTTTGAGACATAACTCATACTCTACAGCTTTAAAAATTCTGATTTTTGGTGTGTGAAAAGAAGACTCAAAAAGCTACAACTTTTGTAGTTTAAGTTTCTTCTAATTCTAAAAGTATCCTAGTGAAACGGAAGCTTAAACGGGAAACACAGATTCAGAATGTCAGAAAAAGCTATCAGAAGCTGGTCTCGGTTCAGAAGCCATATCTGACTATCTAACAGTTGGATGAAGCTCAAAATTTGACATGTGATAGCTGACTTATATATCTACAAAATCTTTACTGTGAGGTAATGTCAGATTTGAACGTTCTGAGGGTGAAAAACGGTCACAAATATATCTCAGAAAATCTGAATCTGAAAGACAGCATTGGAAGCAAGGAAATTCAATTTCTTTCAAGGGCAAAAGTGTCTTTTCACTTAGTAACGGCCATTTGCAGATTTTCATCTATAAATAGAGCCTCAAACTCAGATTCAAGAAGAGGAATAAGGCAAGAAAGAAGTGCTTACAAAGAGATACAAGAAATTCTATAACTTTGCAAACATAGAGTGATTTCTTCTCACATTTGTGCTTCATCTTTCATATTCAACTTGTGAGAGTTTCTTTTTTATTTGATTGAGTTTTAAACTCATCATTGTTGTTGTAAGAAAGGGAAATTTAAAGCCCTTTTAATTTGTGAGAGTTGGGTGAGCTCTTGTTGGTTTTGGTTCAAGTGTTAGGACCAAAACAAGAGACTTTCTTTGAGAGAGACTTGTGTGAGTGATTTGGGGATAAAATCACTTGGAAAAGGTTTCTAGCACCTTGGGAAGCCAGTGTGTAATAAGCTCTTCAAAAAATAGTGGAGAAATCTCAAGGAAGGCCTTGGGGGAGTGGACGTAGGCAACATTGAAGCCGAACCACTATAAATCGATTGTGTTTGCTTCTCTTCCCTTCTCTTTATATTTATTGCAAATACTAGCACTCACTCTTCATTTACAAATATTGAATAATTTTTTTGGTGCATTTCATATTCATCTTGACATATTTGTTTTAGGGTTGAAATTTTTATTTGTAAAATTTTTAAGCAACCCTATTCACCCCCCTCTAGTGTTGCTATTTGGGACAACAAATGGAAATGAGTATTCACTTTATAAGATGTAGTGAACATTTTACATCAAAAATAAAATAAAAGCCCTATCTACTCTTCGAGTCTTCGGATCTTCATTCTTAATCTTCGATTGTCTGGGTGGATAGAACTTTCTTTTTATTTGAATGAGTGCCCTTTGTTGACCCAACTGAGTTTTTGTCTTTGCATATTTTAGTTCAAAATCTACCAAAATTTTGACAAAACTTTGAGTTTGAAACTTGGATGAATTTATGATGAGAAATTTTCTTGAAAATCTTGCCTTTAAATCTAACATAATTTTAGGTTGAAACTGTTGCAGATTTTTAGTTAGGGTTTTGAAAAAACTATAAACTTGAACAAAAATTTGGAAAAACTTTAGCCCGGGATTTTTATCCCAAATCCGGCAAAGTTTCAAGTTGAAACTATGACTGGATTTGAAGATGAAAACTCTAGGGAGTATTTCTTGAGATTTCTACCTAGTATTTGGAGATTCCAAATCTCAAACTTAAATCCAACAAAGTTTTGAGTCGAAACTTTTGACAATTTTGATGTGAGATTTAATAGAATATGGGTTTTGAACTAGAATATGCATTGACTTTGACTCAGTAGGTAAATGTAGACCAAAACTTGGAATTAAGTGGCAATCTCTTTGTTTTATTTAAATGGTGAAACTTAGGGGTTCACTGTGCATAAATGAAAGGTCTATTTGGGACTTAGTCCCTTAGACAAGAATGGGTAGGCTTTGTTTCTATACAGAGACAACAATGAGTTATCTCCTCTACTGTGTATGGATGAAAATTGAATGTAATCACAAGGAACAAACAAGTTAGCACCTTTCTCTCTAGTGTTTGTATAAAAATTAGGTTCCGCGAGACTCTAGCCTATAGCTTGACTATATGTGATATGAGGCTTACAACTTGACTTAATGCACCTTAAAAAGGTTAATGGCTACTAGATCTTCAAACCTCTAGTTTTCCAAAGAAAACCTTCTCAGGTTGGTGATCCAACCGAGAGGAATTTTGGTACACCTGTCAAAGGGACTATATACACAGCCACACCCTGGAAAGACCTATTGACACCCCTCAATTGACTAAAGGGTTAAAATGGGTTATGCATAACATGCTCAATGATGTGCATAGTATGTGATTTAGGAGAGTACCAATTTATAACAGATAGGGAAAGCAGCAAAGCATTCACCCTATTTATTCATACATCCTACAAAACAAATCAAGGAATATACACGTAGTTTACTTGCATTTGAATGGGTTAGTTAAAGTATAAATGAAATAAAATATATGCATCCTAGTAAAAATGATGTGCATGCTTTGATTAAATAAACCAGAGATTATGGTGTAAGATAGCAACTACGAAAAAGGAAAACTATGGTTAAACCCTCGAAACAGCAAGTTGATTCCCCAGTAGCGTCACTAGCTATTGCGATCGGATCCTCTTATTGGGCTCGACAGGCATGAGTCATGATTCTTTATTGTGACGTGGTGCATCTGAGATCGGCCAAATGTGAAAAACTATGTTTTGTTTTGAAATAGGGTCTTGATTACAGAGACTAGGAGTCGCCACCCGATACTTTTAAAACTGGTGTATCGAGAAACCAAAGTTTTGATTATGATTTAAAAATGTGTTTTTTATGTTTTTAAAATGACGTGATAAATGGCCTTTTTTAGTGACTATCGACTAGTCTGTGCAATCAGAGAAAGTACGCCCGAGGGTTCAACTACACATAAAAACCATTGTGCTAGGATACTGAGGGATATCCAAAGTACCTTTCCACTGTTTATAGCTGTAATCTCACAATATAATACACTGGTTTATGATGATCAATACATACAACCTTAAATGCATATGATGCATGAAATGCAAAGTGGCCAAGCCTAGCTCGTGTGTGCGAGTGTAGTGAAATGTCTACCTACGTGGCAGGTAATAAGATTTATACTGGAAAACTATATCGACTTATGGAGTCCTTATGTAAGAGTGGGTGTGAAGTGTGAATTGAAAAATGGTCTCTGAAAACCGAGGTGACTAAACTCAAGCTATATGCTCAAGCTGCCTATATACCCTGAGAAAAGATCAAGTCAACGTAGCTTAGACCTAAGGTGGTCGGAACGAAGTGTTTATATGATGGGAACTAGTATGCAAATATTAAAACCAAGCTCCAAGTCTAAGTTAATGTCTGGCACAGATGGTCTATGAAGACAATGGAGACCGTACTCAAACTATCTTCTCGAGCTACCTACATGCCCTTCTAAGGGATTAGGTCGATGCAGCTCTAGGATAGTGCCTAGTGTGGATGTGATATCTTAATGTGTATGAGTAGATGAAAGTGTGATCAGAATGCCTTAAATGAAAAATTGATTGGCCTTAGGTATAGTAAGCCTCATCACCGACCAAGGTAGACTAAGTGTATGAGAGGGTGACTGATGGGGTCAATGCTGTGTGTGAAGGAGCCTCGCTTCAGATATGGGATGAGGAAAAGAATAAGCTTAGCTCTAAGTATGGATAAAAATTGATTGTCTTTGTATCGTAAGGGTCTTAACTTTAAGACTAGAATGAAAGTTAGCACCTCACGCATATCTTAGGAAGAGAGCTTTGCTCCAAATGATAAAAGACAGTTAGCACCTCTTGCTTAACTGAGAAATAAGGCCTAACTCCAAATGAGAGAGAATAGTTAGCGCCTAGCATGCAACTTAAGGAAATGAAGCCTTGCACTAGATGGTAAGAGATAGTTAGCACCTAATGCATAACTGGTGGAAGGAAGCCTTACTACTGATGGTAAGAAATAGTTAGTGCCTAGTGCAAAACTGGTGGAAGAAGCTTTATTCCATTAGAGAAAGGGTAGTTAGTGCTTAGCGCATAGCTAGGAGATGGTTAACAAGAGAAATGAATCACACTTCTAATAAGAAGTATAATTAGCGCCAAGCGCATAACTAGGAAATGGTGCCTTGCTCTAGAGAAGAGATGGTTAACACTTTGCATATAATTAGAGAAAGGAGCTTAGCTCCAAGTTAATGCTTTACGTTGTGGTGACCGAAATCAAACCTTTTGCTCGAGCTGCCTACATACCCTATTAAGTGATTAGGTCTACGTAGCTCTAATATTCTAAACTATTGTGCAGGTTTAGCACTTAGCTCTAAGCTAGCGTTTCACAATGGGGTGACTGGACTCAAACCTTCTGCTCGAGCTATCTACGTACCCTATTAAGGGATCAGGTCTATGTAGCTCTAAGCTAAGTTTTAGACTAATGTGTGAAGGTTTAAGTAATATAGAACTTAGCTCTAAATCAATGTTTCATGCTATGATGACTAGACTCAAGATTTTTACTTAAATTGTCTATATACCCTATGAAGAGATCAAGTCTATGTAGCTTTATTTAGAAAGACAGTTAGCACCTAGCGTATAACTATGGAAAGGAGTTTCACTCCAAATGAGGAAGATACAGTCAACGCCTCACGCGTAACTAGAGAAAAGAGCTTTACTCTGATGAGGAGCTCAACTCCTAAAGATGCGCTTAGAGTAGGTGAGTAAGTATCATTTGGGAAAAGAACTCAGCTCAGATCGAGAGCTCAGTTGCTAATTACGATGATCAAGCCTATGTGAAAAGCTTAAGAGCCTAGTATGACATGAACGATGCAGTTGATATGATCAAGTATGTCATGCACATGTCAAAATATGATGAAAATTTATATTCTATCATAAATGATAGTTCAAGGATGCATGTCAGATATATCTAAGGGAGTCATGACATGACTTAGAAATCATCGACTTAACCAATCTTAGGTCATTCCCATTCTATGGAGCCTTGCTTACTTAAGTAAAGGCTCTGGATTAGTAAGCATTTGATTTCTAAGTTTGTGTCAACCCTAGTGGGTGTGTATTTGCATCTTTGAATGTATTCTAGCATGTCAAGGTATATATAGGTATGTCAAAACATGGTGAATGTCATGTTACAGCATGTGCTAGCATGGTAAATGATGTTCTAACTTGTCAAGGTATGTGCTGGTATGTCAAAGCATAACATATGGCATGTTATAACATATGCTAGCATGGTCAAGGCATGATATAATATAGCATAGCATGGCAATATTGTCAAGCCCCTAACTTAATTATCTAGGATAGACGGCATGGAATGTGAAAACCAAAATAAATGATAAAATCTAACCCAAATTCAATTCACATTGAACTAAAGTTATCAAAATACCCAAAATCATTACTCATTCCCATATAAAATAACATTTAAGTATGTCACCGTCCATTTGCCAGTAACATAATCTACCTTAACCTTATTTCCTTTAACCACGTCCAAGACCTACACGGCTAGAACAAATACTATAATCATGTTTATTTTTCTCAAATTAACAACATCATAATTATAAACAGTAAACCCATACCTTGGTTTGCACAATTTATAATATTATTAATTAAATTCTCAGTTAAGAAGAATAAACACGATTATCATTACCTATAGTTAAAACTAGACTTAGGCTACTCAAGCCCAAACTGCCTACGTATCCCACTTCGGGAATCAAGTCACCGTAATTCCTATTTTTATATCTCTTATTTCATAAACAAACTCATGGCCAACCAAATAAACCATACATCTCATCAAACAATGTCGTAATCACATTACATTGACATCTCAATATAAAAGAATATAAATGCAATCTCATGCAATGGGATGTGATGGAATGTAATGTCATTGCATATTCTCTAATTTCCATCTACCCTTAACCTTATCCTGGGACAGGTGACGCTTAGCATAGCACGCGGAGCTCACGGCAAATGTATATCTCCATATATATACATATACCAAGTGAGGAACCATGTTACACCCCCACTGGTGTAAAACTCAGGGGAATCGTGTTACACCCTTGGCCCTTCTGCTAGGGAACCGTATCATATCCCTAGTCAGGCATCTACTTAACTCAAGCAGGGTCTAGCTGCAGTCTAGAGAAAATCTCATAATCATATTTTATAATTAATGACCCAACTCCAAATGACTAAGGTCTAGTCATAGATATCGACTGGAGATCATCTAGTATTTTCAAAAATCTCATTTTTTTTCATTTTTCTCAAATCATGGATTCTGTCCATATATATAAACTATGCCTTGGCACGTCACAATATAAATATGGCACTCTCGACCAATCAATAGTCTCAACATAAACCAGATGATGCCACTCTAGCCCCATGCACATAATATGCTCAATCATGCAAATAAATATCATCTTGACATATAAACACATTCTCATTAGGTTGAATGATGATTTTGGGTCCATTCCTTTATTAGAAATCCATAATAGTTTAGTTTGGACACAAAAAAAAATTAAAAATTAATTTTTATACTTTTCTAAAAATCTGCCATACTAGTATCCGAACACCCCAAGTTGTGGTCCGGACACCCAAATTCGAACACCCATACCAGCCAGTCTAGATGCCCGCAGTCCGAACACCCTAATCGACTAGTCTAAATACTAGAGTCTAGTGCCCAGTTCTTGGGTTCGTTTCTGACGAAACCCAACTCCAAACCACCACCAAATCACTATTCCAAGTTTTAATTTCAACAATAACTCATATATCAACACTTGAACACTTAAATCACATGTTTCTTCAACACTTGATCAAAGAATAACTCAAATATAGGCAAATTATTCACATTTATATACATACACACACCTACATTCATATATGCATAAATCTCATAATATTCAACCAAATCAAGCAGATATATACTTTAAAATCATCCTAACAACGACTAGAACACGAATATAAGTTCCACTTATCTCGAATCTGAAGAGAAAAGAAGAAAAACAAAGGAAACCAGTTGAGCTCCTGACCTTTAAAAGCTGATTTCTCTTACCTTGGGCCAAATCGCCGAAAATAGACATCACCATGACGTTCATGGCATCGAGTACTACCCCAACTCATCAGCCTTCTGCTCTAAATCCCACGTTCTCTCTGTACCCTCTTTCTCTTCTCACTTTTTTTTTTCTTTTCTCTCTTCTTCCTTTCTCTGGCAGCCAAACCAACCCAAAAGAAAAAAAATAGGGGAAGAAAAAGAAAGAAAAAGGAAAGAAAGTAAAAAGGGAGCTAGGCCCTTAGTCTAGTTCTTTAACCAAATATCAATCCGGTCTAAACACAGCCCAGAAAAAATAAAATAAATTAACTAAATCTCAAAATAAATATTTAATTGACTCAAAGTAACACATAAATTGCTAAAAACAAATACTAGGTATTACATTCTTCCCCCTTTATAAAAATTTTGTTCTCGAAATTTAATTACAAACTTTAGTCTAGAAACTAAGGCATCCATCTTGATTACGTCCCCAATTCATTTGTCTCTAAAGATCTTCCAATTCTACAATGGTGCTTTAGCACACAAATCAATTAAATAATTTTATATCAAAACTCAACTCACATGAATACTTAATTTGTACTGTTAGTTAACACTACCGTGCATTTCATCTTCTCTCTTTAGAATTAACAATTCATGTCATTATACCCCTCATCACTACTAAAGTACACCATCACCTTGAATGATGATACTCTCGAATTTTCTACTTTCAAAAGTATAACTATTTCAGTCACCATCAAAGTTTCAAACATCTTCTCAAACAATTTCAAATAAAAGAAAACTAACCATAACTGTCACACCCCTATTTTAGGACACATATTTAATTCCTTAAATAGAGGGTACCCAATCATAATTAACCAATAATCACATCTAATAGATAACCTTATATTAAAATAAAGTACCACCCACTAGATTTGTATGTATTCATTGGCAAGATAATCAAAATTACACAAACACTTAAATTTGTGCAAAATCACAATTTATAACATATTACATCAACCCTTAGTCTGATACTGTTAAAACTCTTGGTTTATTTATGCAAACTCCCTAAATGTAACTCATGATTAAATTAGAAATATAGAACCCTCAAGCTCCTCCAGGCACTTGCAGCCACTTCTAAACTCAACTTGAAATGTGTAAATTTTAGGTATGAGTGTCACACACAAAATGGAAGTATTATACTTAAAATAAAAGACGATAAATATAAACTAGAGATAATCCTCAATGATTACATAGACAATCAACCCATAATCAAATCATAATTAATTTAAAAGTATCGTAACTGACAGTAATACAAATATCTCAACACACAATTCATCACCGCTTTTCATTTGATAAATGATTTAAATAATAATGCAACACATATTTGGCCCCATTTGGCCTATGAGTTGAGTGCTCAACTGTGGACAGTGGCTTTAATTTAGCATGTCCTGTTAGTCCCATTTGGCTTGGCCCCATCTGGTCTTATTATTGGTCCCATCTGACCTGACCCCATCTGGCCTTACTGTTCTTTTTCTTTTTCCTGGCCCCATCTGGCCTCTTTTTTTTCCTTTCATTTTCTACCCTCATTTGACCATAATACAAGTGAAATGCACACAATTCATGCTATATGCAAAAATATTTTTTTCCCAAGGGAAACATTATTTCTCAAATTTATCATTTCACAAATAACCACAAATCTCAACTAACACAACAAATCCACAAATACTCAGCACTTCATATTAGAACAAACAATTATTAACAATAACAATTTAATATAATTTACCAATTTATATTTAACACTTTTTACCTTTAAGTTTAATACACCTACCTGAACCGCAGATATTCTGAGAAAATTAAATTATTGGAGTGGTTGCGGTTGATTATCCTCGGGTCCTAATTTTAACCCGAACAAGTTACCCAAATCAAACATCAAACTGTTAAAATATGAACCAAATCAGTTAATAATACAAATTCGGTAAATAAAGCAGAATCATTACATCCCTACCATATTTAATTTACTTAATCTTTTATAAAATTAATTTTAAATCAACAAAATAAAATAACTTACCTTGACAATCCATCCAAATTCCTAAGTTCTTTGCGTCTCATTTTCTTATCGCCTTCTTCGCTGTTTCGTTTGGTTTTTTTTTTTCTTAACCAATGCACCCCCGCATGTTCATTTGCATTTATATATATATACTTTCAATTGGCAGTGAAAGAATTGACCGTCTCACTCACAAATTTTACATTCTTTTCTTTTTTTTTTTTTTAATAGCTTACACGTTTCCTAGTGAAGGATGACTTTAATCACACATTTCCACTTTAAGACTAGCCACGTGGCGATGTGGCAATTCCAAAGGTTACACTTTGGCTCAGCAACCAACTGTATAGGTAAGTGTATGTATATATATATATATTCACATCGTTATCATTAACTTTAAATCAATTAGACTAACTAAAAGTATTACCAACTATTAATACCTCAGTTAACCGATTGATTACTTTAGATTATAACTAAATAAATTTCAATGTAATATTAAATTAACATAATTAAAATTTCTACGCATGGACTAAGAATTAATTTAATAATGCAATCTAAAAAAAATAAAAATAAAAATTCAAGGATGTCACAGCTCTCCTCCCCTTAAGGAATTTCATCCTCGAAATTCTTACCTAGTGGAAATAGGTAGAGGAATTGTTTCCGCATATTCTCCTCACTCTCCCAAGCAGCTTTCTCCACTGTGTGGCTTTTCCACAACACCTTCACCAATGGTATTGTCTTATTCTGCAAAACTTGGTCCCTTCTATCTAAGATTTGCACTAGCTCCTCCACATAAGACAAATCTTCTTTCAATTCAACTGGTTGGGAAGTCAACAAGTGAGATGGGTCTGGAGTATACTTGCACAACATTGACACATGGAACACATTGTGGAGCCTTGATAATTCTGGAGGTAGAGTCAACCTGTATGCAGTTTTCCCAATTTTTTGTATAATCTCATATGGTCCAATATAACGATGACTTAACTTTTCTTTTTTACCAAATCTTAATATACATTTTCCAAGGAAAAACCTTTAAGAATATTTTATCACCCACAGAAAATTTCAATTCTCGTCTGCGATTATCTGCATAACTTTTTTGCCGACTCTGAGCTATCTTTAATCTGTCTTTTATCACCTTTACTTTGTCCACTATGTCTTGCACCAACTCTGGCCCAAGTAATTTTCTTTCTCCTACTTCATCCCAATAGACTGGAGTTCTACATTTACGACCATACAGAGCTTCAAATGGTGTCATGCCAATATTGGAATGAAAACTGTTGTTATAAGCAAATTCTATCAATGGCAACAAATCATCCCAATTTTCCTTAAAATCCAACACACAAGCTCGTAGCATGTCTTCTAAAGTTTGAATTGTTCTTTCAAATTGTCCATTTGTTTGAGGTTGAAAGGTAGTGTTGAACTTTAAAGTTTTTCCCCTAGCTTGTTGTAGACTAGGCCAGAATTTGGATGTAAACTTTGGATCCCTATCAGCCACAATAGAGACAGGTGCGCCATACAATCTCACAATCTCCTTGACATACAGGGCAGCATACTTATTAGTCGTGTAATTGGATTTCACAGGCAGAAAATGAGTTGATTTGATTAACCTATCAACAATCACCTAAATGGAATCAAAACCTTTCTGAGTACATGGTAACCCAACAATCAAATCTATAGTGATATGTTCCCATTTCCACTTTGGAATAGGAAGTGACTGGAGTAACCCTGCAGGACTCTAATGTTCTACTTTTACTTGCTGACAAGTTAAACATCTAGCTACAAATTCTGCAATATCTTACGTCATACTAACCCACCAGTAATGCCTTTGCAGATTTTGATAATATTGGTACTGCTTGGGTGCATAGCATAAGGTGAATGATGTACTTCTTCTAAAATTTCCCTTTTCAATTTAGAATTTTCTAGAACACAAACTCTGTCACCAAAACAAAGTAGCCCATCACCCCTAACCACAAAATCAGTTCATCTATTATCTGCTATTTGCTTGTGGATTCTCTATAGTTGGACATCTTCTAACTGTAACTCCCTGATACAATCAAGTAATAATGGCTTCACCCTCAACTGAGCAATTAGAGCATCCATTTTGGTTACAGCCAACTCTGTACCCATATGTGTCAAATCATTAAATGCCTGAACTCTCCAACACTGATTATAGGCTAGCATGCCTACAGACTTGCGGCTCAAGGCATCTACCACTACGTTTGCTTTACCTGGGTGATAGTGTATATTGTAATCATAGTCCTTCAGTAGCTCTAAGCACCTCTTATGTCTCAAATTCAACTCTTTCTGAGTAAACAAATACTTCAAACTTTGACGATCAATATAAATATCGACAGTCTCCCCGTATAAATAGTGACTCCATAACTTCAAAGCAAACACAACCGCGGCTAACTCCAGATCATGAGTTGGATAGTTTTATTCATGGGATCTTAACTGTCTTGAAGCATATGCAATCACCTTCCCATTTTACATCAAAACAAATCCTAACCCTTGTCTAGAAGTATCACTATAAATCACGAACCCACTAGTACCTGAGAGGAGTGCTAACACTGGAGCTATAGTTAATCTAGCTTTCAATTCCTGGAAGCTTTTCTCACAACTATCATTCTATTCAAATTTAACACCCGTGCGAGTTAATCGTGTCATAGATAATGCAATGGAAAAAAATTCTGAATGAAACAACGATAATACCCTACCAATCTAAGAAAGCTACGCACCTCCATTACACCGGTTAGACACTCCCAATTCAATATTGCCTCAACTTTCCTAGGATCAACACTGATGCCATCTTTTGAAATCACATGCCCCAGGAATACTACCCGGTCCAGCCAAAATTTACATTTACTAAGCTTTGCAAATAGCTATTTATCTCGCAGAGTCTGTAACACTATTCTAAGGTGTTGTGCATGTTCTTCTTTGCTTCTAAAGTAGATCAAAATATCATCAATGAAAACAATCACAAAAGCGTCAAGACATGGTCTGAAAACTCTGTTCATCAAGTCCATAAATACAGCTGGAGCATTAGTTAGTCCAAAAGGCATAACAAGAAATCATAATGCCCATATCTGATTTTGAAAACTATCTTAGGCACATCACGATCCCGTACTTTAATCTAATAATACCCAGACTTCAAATTAATTTTAGAAAATACTATAGTAGCTTGCAACTGATCAAATAAATCATCAATTCTTGGTAATGTACTTGTTCTTTACTGTTACCCGATTCAGCTGGCGATAATCAATACACAATCTCATAGTGCCATCCTTCTTCTTTACAAACAACACCGGTGCTCCCCATGGACTAAGAATTAATTTAATAATGCAGTTTAAAAAAATAAAAATAAAAATTTGAGGATGTCACAATAACAATCGCCAATCCCTGTGACCTCTTAATCTAAACATCAGCCACTGCATTGGCTTCAACAGGATGACACCAGAAATTTAAAACCATAATCTTCCACTAATTTCTATCTTTCCTCCAAATCGACTAAGTCAATGAACCCATCAGTTAGGAAATATCCAAAATAAGATAGTGGAGGTAACCCACCAAATTTACAAACTTCAAATATCAAACATAGATCTCGGTCTCGCCCAATCATTACCACGAAAGCCCTTAGGAAATTCCACCATAATACTTTAACTGGTTATTACAAAACTTAGAACACTATCTTGCAGTCAAAACTTATATATATATATATTTCCTAGCATACAACTAATCAAATAGATTATCAATTCTTAACACGAATACTTAATTCTTAATTGCCATCAAGCTTAACAACTTCCAATTCACCCAAAATCATAGGGTTCTTCTCCTATGTCTAACAAAAATCACCACCCCTTTTCCCCCAACAAATACTATAACAAGTGAAACTTTAGACTAATAATTAATTCATCTAGATGAAGTCTCAATTACCTTAATCCAACTAGTGCTAAATAATATAACACCATAGAAACACGTGGAACTCCTAATATGGACTCTAAACAAAGACATATTATTTCCCTTGAGTAAGCAAACCAAAAAACCCCCAGGAATCTACCAATGCATGTACACATCACATTAGGAAGATAGTACTAATCATTCTTCTCCTCAAACCTCAACCTAGTTAGCATATCATAAATTATTTTAAAACACCTTAAACCAAATTTTAGAGAAGGCAATACTACTTGCAGTTTGCCCTAAACTTCATTGCAGCCATAAGGTATAATGATCGTCAATTGTTTACATTAATAATTGATTGCCATATGAAAAATGGACCACTCTTTCATTCCAAAATTGCCTCAACTTTTTCATTTTCAAAGCTCTACAGTTGATCTACAGCCACACATCATTTTATTGCAGCACACAATCTCATTAATTTCAAAATTTGCATACTTGTGCTATTCAGACTTCTAAACTTTCAAATCTATGATTACTATCTTCTTCACAATCCCCTCCAATCATCATTCTCAACACTACCACCATTATTGGAACACCTAGTAAATGTCATTCTTGGGTCCACCAGACTACCACCAATTACATAATCCACTCACATATCTATCAAACTTACCACCATCAATTACTATTTTATAAAACTTTTGTGTCTAATTACCAATAGGTTCATGTATCTGGTAACAATCTTGGCTTTAATGGTACCTCCTCGATTAGATTTTACACTTCCTCGGGAAACACATCTGTAATCTACACATTGCTTTTGAAAATAAAATTAAAACCCTTCCTGATTAACCTTAACTTAATATACGGGCAAGAGGCTTCCCCATGCATTTAATAGCAATTGTGGAGGAGGTAAAATTACTCTTGTCTCATCCCGAGTTAGAACTACGGATTCATCAAACAAAATGATCATTACTAATGTATAGTCACAACCAATCACCACTTTTTGTGTGGAAAAATCCATTTATTTTCAAGTTTAAATCACATTTATTTACTCTATTACCTGAAGATCGCTCCACCATTAGGGACATTCTAAATCTTTGTACATATTCATCCCACTAGGATGACAACAAACCTCAAGTGATGAAACTCTCGAATCACCATTCTCCAAAATTTATCCGTATCAAGTACAAACACATAACTTTTAAATTTCACATATCTATCTAACGGCATACAATAATTTTCAGCCATTCGGTCAGCAAACTAGTGATTCCACATTTTCTAACAAAGTTAATCTCATTGTTAAACCTTAATAACTCTAATTCATAACATCAGTGTCATTCATAACAACTCGAACTTGAGAAAATTACTTTACTCTTGTCATCATTATTGTCCAAATTTAAAAATCATTAATATTCTTTCAAACACTTTATTGGAAACAAGTTACCACGGTTGCTGAATTCTACAACTTCTTATGTAACATATTAGCTACTACTTTAGCACAACTAGAATAACATTGAATATCAAAACTATAATCTCAATCCACTTATAATGTATGACAATTTATTCACACAATGGATATAAATTATCTTTAAACTATGGTGACCCGTTCACACACTAATCCCTTTCACTATTTCGTTAATGTAGTCGAGACTTCAACCGTTTAAATCCATACCATCATCTAAATTTTTCATATCAGAACAAAACCAAAACCTTCATGTGAAATATTACAACATACTAAGTAACGCACTGACCATTTAAAAACGACCAACATCAAAATCACAGCCGATCGATGCTTTGGCCCGTTGAAATGTCCTCATAGGTTTTACTTCAAATAATTTAACTTCCTTCCAAATTAATTGAATTAATGGTCCCTCTCATTGAGAGGAATCCCAAATAAAATAGTTATAATGACCTACTAGACTCATAAAACTTTGGATATCAATCCTAAATCTTAGCTATGCTCGAATAATATAACCAGAAACTTTGGAAAATTTATTATAGTACTTTAACCAAAATTTTCCCGAGCTCAGACTTTCCTTAGAATAATCAAAGCTCAAACTTACTCTTTTTGACATACACGTACTCAAATAATTTGTCAAATTTTAAAAAATAATGCTCATGTTCAATTATTACCGAATTTGAAAACCTTGTCCACACTAACTCCCAAATTTCCATCTTACCACTTAGCCAATACTTTATGATTCCTTCACAACTAATTACTATATTAAACAAAACCATAGAGTAATAAATCATCAAATTAAATTCTAAACTTTCTCAACTTAATTGATGCCATATGACATAGTGTAACAGGAATAAGAAAGACACTTAACACAAGTTCCATGAAAAAGATCATATCCCACCAAGAAAGTAACCCTCGCCACTCCTTAGGAAATACATCCACAAATTTACAACTTATTCTTAGAAAATAATATTAAGACTCTTTCTTCAATATTAGATTAGCTATCAAAAAAATTTAAAAAAAAATTTCTTTCAATGCACATAACGTTGACTAATGGAAAAAAAGAACATGGATTTAGCCTTAACTTAACCTTGAACTATAGGGTTCTTAAGTAAAACAGTTGTCACTAATCCATAGTAATAACTAATCATCATATAGTAAGTGGGTAGCCTACCCATTCCCACTTTTATATAAATTTGATTTACCAAGTAAAACTCTAATATCATTCAACAACTATTCTCATTTAATAATAGAATATACTCTTGATAAATCCACAAGTCACTAACTCAGGGCCTTCAAGCCTCTTAAAGTCAAATTCAAAATCTTTAGCATTTTCAGAATCTCTTCTAATTATTATCCCCGATATTTGAAAAAAATCGACAGAACACTTTGTAAATCTCACCTCTAGGCCCGTCAAACCATTACCAATTATCAAAATTTACTATTAACTATATTGCTTCATAAAATGTTCACATCGTTAACCGACAGAGCCACTGTTTTAGGCAAAATCCTGTTTCCAACCACATTCACAACCCACTGTAGTACGAAAACATCATAATCCTCAATCCTAAACCGATGAAATTAATGCTAAGAAATTTGTAAGACACAACAGAAACACATAAGCCTCACTACCCAAGGTACAAAGTATTCGCAACCTAATGATCTGATACTAATCTGTCACGCCCCTAACTTAATTTTTTGGGATGGAGGACATGTGAATGTGAACCCACATCTTCGGTCATGCAATTTTAATATTACTAATTAAATTCTTGATTAAGAAGAATAAACACAATTTTCATTACCTATAGTTAAAATCAAACTTTGGCTACTCAAGTCTAAGCTGCCTACATCCCACTTTGGGAATCAGGTCACCTTGGTTCCTATTTTTATATCTCTTATTTTATAACCAAACTCATGATTAACCAGATAAACTATACATCTCATCAATTAATATCACAATCACATTATATTAACATCTCAATACAAAGAAATATAAATGCAATCTTATGTAATGGGATGTGATGGAATGCATTGTCAGTGCATATTCTCTAATCTCCATCTACCCCTGACCTTATCCTGGGACGAGTGATGCTTAGCACAGTATGCGGGGTCACCAATCACACCCTTTACGCTCACGGCAAACATATATCTCCATATATATATATACTAAGTGGGGAACTGTGTTACACTTTCACTGGTGTAAGACTTAGGGAAATCGTGTTACACCCCTAGCCCTTCTGTTAGGAAACTGTGTTACACCTCTAGTCAGGCATCTGCTTAGCTTAAGTAGGGTCCAGCTGCAGTTCGAAGAAAATCTCATAATCATATCTCATAATTAACGTCCTAACTCCAAATGACTAAACTCTAGTCATATATATCGATTGGGGATTATCCAATATTTTTAAAAATCTCATTTTATCATTTTTCTCAAACTATGGATCCCGTCCATATAAATAACATGTGTCTTGGCATGTCACAATATAGATATGGCACGCTCGGCCAATCAATAGTTTCAACATAAACCAGGCGCTACCACCCTAGCTCCATGCACATGATATGCTCAATCATGCTAATAAATAACATCTCAACATATAAACATATTCTCATTTGGCAGGATGATGATTTGGAGTCTATTCTTTCATTAGAAATCCATAATAATTTAGTTTGGACACAAAAAAATAATTAAAAACCAAATTTTACACTTTTCTGAAAATCTACTATACTGGTGTTCGAACACCCCAAGTTGCGGTCCAAACACCCATAGCAGCAGGTCCGGACACCTTAATTAGCCGGTCCAAACACCAGAGACTAGTGCCGAGTTTCTGGGTTTGTTTCCAATGAAACCTAGCCCCAAACCACCCCCAAATCACCATTTCAAGCTTCAATTTCAATAATAACTAATGTATCAACACTTAAACACTTAAATCACATGTTTCTTCAACACTTGATAAAAGAATAACTCAAATATATGTAAGATATTCGCATTTATTTACATACATACACCCACATTCATATATATATATATATATATATATATGGACAAATCTCATGATATTCAACCAAATCAAGCCTATATACGCATCAAAACCATCATAACAACGTCTAGAATAGGAATATAAGTTTCATCTACCTCAAATCTGAAGAGAAAAGAAGAACAACAAAGGAAACTAATTGAGCTTCCGACTTTCAAAAGCTGATTTCTCTTACCTTAGGCAAAATCACTGAAAATGGACATTACCACGACGTTCATGGCATCAAATACTACCCCGATCCGTTGGCCTTCTGCCGTGGAACCCACTTTCTCTCTCTACCCTCTCTCTGTTTCTCTCTTTTCTCTCTTTCTCCCTTCTCTGGCAACCGAACCAACCTAGAAGAAAAAAAATGGAAGGAAAAGAAAGAGAAAGAAAAATGAAGGAAAGGAAAAAAGAAACTGGGCCTTTGGCCTAATTATCCAACCAAATATCAATCTGGGCTAAACGTAGCCCCAAAAAAATAAAATAAACTAACTAAATCTCAAAAAAAACTATTTCATTAGCTTAAAATAACACATAAATTGTCAAAAAAAATACCGAGTATTACAAATGTTACATGTTAACATGATATATGATGACAATGACAACTATGACATAGTACTGATGACATAGCATGGTAAATATGATATCTAGCATAGCCTAGCATAGTAATATGATATTATGACATGGCATGACATGGTAAACATGATATTATGACATTGTACGGCGTAGCAAACGATCTTATAGCATGGTATGGCATGTTAGTATAATGTAAGCATGATTTATGTATGATGTCTAGAATTTTACAAAATTTGTCTCGGGTAAATCCAGTCAATACCGTGTACCGGGTCTAACCTAAACTTGAATTATGATGAGGATACCTTTCGTTAACAAAAAATTTTATTTACACAATTAAAAATATTCCATTTTAATTATGCAAATACATTAAATTGAAAGATAAAACAAAATTTTTTTAGAGATAGAAAATTATTCCAACGTGGGCTTTTTCTAGAGAGAGAAGCTTTGAAAGATGTGGAGAGCACTATTTGTAGAATGAATGAAATAAGGGAGATGCCTCATTATATGGACTTTTTAGCTAAACAAAACTTTTGTCCACTCGAATTAGCGACAAACCATGCCTGTTTCATCAGGCAAACTTGACAAAACGAACAAAAATCTTCATTAGGGTCATTTTGCAGTCATTTCTACCCAATAAGACAGGCGAACAAGTTTGCACAACACCACGGGTGAAGATATTCGCAAAACAAGTCAAGCGAACATATTTGCATTTCAAGATAGGTAAAAGCTTTGCCACACACCTATTTGGCAAGGTGTTTGGTGGCTAGGTCAAAAATAAGGCCAATTTGGTCTGAGCCCTGGCTTGGGCTATGTTTGGTACAATTTGGGTCCTGTGTTGACAAGTTTGGTCCATTTTAAGACCTTTAGCACAATTTTTGGGAGCTTCCAGGACCTCTCAAGCACTTTTTGGAGTGATTTAAACCATTTAGGTCAAAATTGGACTCAATTTGGATTTTTTAAGATCTAGTTATTCTTATTTGAAAATTGCTGCTCCGAAATAGGCTGAAACAGAGGCAGGGTCAACCAATCCTTTGGCTTAATCCTTGGAGGCATCACCAAGACAACTCCTCCTACCATTTTTAGGTTAGAGGAATCCAAAAATACCATTGGTGTGACTCTGGCATACTTTTATGAATTTATAAAAAAATTGACGAATTTTACAAACAAATCCGCAGAAAGACCTCCTAAGGTTTAGCTTGCCCAAACTTAACCATGTCATTACCTCAGGGAATGAACCCTCAATATTCTTGTGCAATTTGAAGGACTTCTAATTTTGTCTGAGGTCTCAAATTGTGCCTGGCGTGCCAGTAGCTCCCTTTTTGTCGATAGGAGCCATTCTACCAGCCCAGATGATCTTTGGAGTAGCATTTTGCCTATTCTAAGCCTACCTTTGTGTTCTGTTACATGTTTTGGGAATATGTGTATTTTTTTATACCTTTTTGATTTGATTTGGGCATTTTGAGTGATATCAACCTTCAGGCGCATCGGTAAAGGTCGTTCTTGACTTTTAGACTTAATTAACATTTGACTCTATACTCCGGCTCTTCTGTTGACATTAGAGTTGTCTCTTTGGTGACTTAAATGTGCTTATATAGTCTAGTGGCCTTTTACCTTGATCTAGGTCTTTAGCTCGACTTTCTCTAGTTCAAGCGGTACAATTGTCATTTTACTAATTGTTCGTTCTTTGTCAAATTCTGGCATTTTGACATATTCTACGATTAAGAAAACTTAATCAGAGGAGTACTCTTCAACTAAAAGTATTAAATACTATAAATATTAAATGAGCGAGTAAAATTGGGATGTCAACACCCGTGAATTAAATTCATTTAAATTTCAATAATTTTGACTCGATCCAAATTCGTCCATTTACAAATTCTAGCTAATTATTTATGACGTGTGGGTGTATTGTGTTGAATTTTAATAGGGATGGCAATAAGGGAGATCGGAGGTAGATATAACAATATCTATATCCGAACTCTGAACTCTCCGTCTGCCTCTGAATTTGTCCCAAACTCTGAACGGATATTTTTTTGGACCTCTATCCCCACTCCAAACGAAGAACGGATATATCTGTGGATATTCAAAAATTCGAACTCTCTGCTTGTCTCCGAATCCACCCATAATTTGATACATTATTTGATTGCATATGTAACCTATTACTATCAAAGAATTTATTTCCAAAACTAAAATAATACATAAACATCATCATAATAATAATTTACCAAAATAATATATAAACATATCTAAAATTAACATTTTATCAAAGTACCATTTTACCAACACATAAGAAAGATACATAATTCTAAAGTACTAACACTATCCTAAAATGACAAATAAAATATTTTCATTATTTTTTAAATTTGTAGCTAGATATTTTCCTAAAAATAATTGAGTTTATGAGTCATACTGGGGTATTTAAAATTATATAAATTAGTATAAATTTATAAAAGTTACAGTTACGTTATTCGTGCAGTGAGTAAAAAATTTAAATTTTATAAATATTTATATTATTTTGTAGAATCGCAAACGATATACCTTATAAAATTTTAAATTTACCTTTTTAAGTTTTCTTAATTTTTGTATATGAAAGAAATAAATTTAAACTTTTAAAGTTTAGTTTGCACAAAAGTCAAAAAAAATTAAATTTATAATTTTTTCACAAACACACCCTAATTAAAACAAAATGATAACAATTTTTGCTTTAAATTTATTTATCAATATTCATTTTAATAATAAAAATAGTGATATTCGATAAGTATGAAGTATGATGAATGTGAATGTTATTTGTAATGTTATTGTGGTGATGTTGTCATCATGGATCCAAATGATTCGGGTTTGTTTGGATATTTTTCAGAATAAATCAGGACAGATCAAGGCAAATTGGGGTAGATTCGGATCGAATATCGAATTCGGAGTAAATCATGGCGAAGGTAGCCTCATCCCCATGTCTGATTGGATATCCATTTTTTTAACTAACAAATCCAAATCTAATCTCATCTCCAAAAAAATATCCAAATCCCATATCTATTCAACTCAAGTAATAAATCAGATTCGGACGGATCGGTCGATATGGTCATTCTTAAATTTTAATGACCCCTTTAAATGGGTCAACTTTTAATTACAACTTACCATCTAATTTTTTCCTTAATAATAATTGATTCTGTATTGGATGGGCTTAAATTATAAAATATTGCTGTCATTAATAATTGGGAGAGCAAATAATCCTTTTTTACTTCCACATTTTATATGAAATTTCATTTTGATTTGTTTACTTTTATTTGAAACAATTAATTTTTGCACTTTTGGCTGAGTTTCATTCTTAAAATTTATTGACAAAAAATTTCATATGTTAATCGTGTGAGGAACCTGTTTGTGAGGGATTTTATCTGGGAAGAGTAAAGAAGGAGTGAAATAGAGAAACAATACCTTTTATTATACAATGCCTGTGCAAAAGAAGAACGTACCATATATGTAATATTCAGCATCTATAAAATACAACTTTTAAGCCGTGGGGGAACAAATTAAAATTTAACCGAAATATATGATAGTTAAACGTTGCAATTGAAAAGTTTTTATTAATTGAAAATATTTTAAGACAAACCTCTCCATTATTTTCGGCTTCCAAGTCTCAAACTACAAAAGAAACCACCGTATTGGGGTGAGTATTTTTTTGACATATCATTACATTGACGTTTAATTACGACTTTTTTGCTAGTCTTCGTTGTGAATTTCTTTTATTTTTTTATATTAACATCTATGCTCAATAAATTAAATTTTAAATTGTCTTTGTCCCTGGATTCTAATTTGATTGCTTGTTATATTAATTTTATATTAGTATGGTTATTTTTCGTGTATCTGCCATTGCGTGTAATCAATAAATTAAATATAAGTATATTAAATATTAAGAATAAACCAAATATAACCCCACTAGATTAATACTCCGTTTGGAAGTATTCTACTATTAGAATTTATTTTATTTTAAAATAAAATATTGATTTGATTTGATTTGATTTTATAAATAAAATTTTGTCTTTGGAACATATTTTAAATTTAAGAATTAAATTGATTTAGTTTAAGTGAAATACCAAGTTTGACCATGTGATTAAGAAGTAAAAAAATATGATAAATATGATATAGGGGTTTTTGGAAGCCGGTCACTATTTATGGACTTATAAGAATTTTAGTCATATAAAAAAAACTTGTTTGTGAATAAGTTACACTTACAACAAAAAGACAAAAAAGGTCATCACAAGTTTTTCACTACATTTCAAAACTGTTAGTTTTATCCGAAAATAGTGCACACTTCACTCATAACTTCCGTGACTTTCCATCTTCTTTACAAAGCAAACAAAACTGATTTTTGAAACAAAATCAAAACTGTTTGGGAAAAACCTAAATTGATCATCATTCCTAAGTATCTTTATTTTTTTTATTTTAAAACAGTAACCTAAATTGATCATCATTCCTAAGTATCTTTAATTTTTTTTTTATTTTAAAACAGTACCGGTACTGTTTTAAAGATAGCTCAAAATGCTGATCGACTCCATGAATTTCTCTTACCCAAAACTCGTCATCTGCTTATAATTCATGGTGCTGTTTTGAGAAAACAGTATCGGTACTGTTTTCATACTACCATAAAAAATATCAATTGATACATAACGCAAATCAACCATATGAGCCAACATCATTATATTTTTCAAAACAGTAGCGGTACTGTTTTACTGTTTTGAAGATAGCTCAAAACGCCGATCGGCCCTATAGATTTCTCTTACCATTAAAACTCATTATCTGCTTATAATTCATGCTATTGTTTTGAAAACAGTATCGATAAAACAGTACCGGTACTGTTTTCATACTACCTAAAAAATATCAATCGATACATAACACAAACCAACCATACAAGCCAACATCATCATATTTTTTGAAACAGTACCAGTACTGTTTTGAAGATAGCTCAAAACGTCGATCGGCCTTATAGATTTCTCTTACCCTTAAAACTCATCATCTGCTTATAATTTATGGTGTTGTTTTGAAAACAATACAGTACGGTTTTGTACCGATACTATTTTTATACTACCATAAAAAAATCAATCAATACATAACACAAATCAACTATATGAGCCAACATTATTATATTTTTTGAAACAGTATCGGTATTGTTTTGAAGATAGCTCAAAACGCTGATCGGCCCCATGGATTTCTCTTGCCTTTAAAACTCGTTATCTAATTATAATTTATGGTATTGTTTTGAAAGCAGTATCGATAAAACAGTACCGGTACTATTTTGTATCGATACTGTTTTCATATTGCCTAAAAAAATCAATTGATACATAACACAAACCAACTATACAAGCCAACATCATCTTATTTTTTGAAACAGTACCGATACTGTTTTGAAGATAGCTCAAAACACTGATCGCCAAAATTAATCCATGAAGAAGATAGACCAAATAAGCTCTATCTTCTTCATATCTTCATGACTAAAACGGTAAACAATGAAACTGAAAACAATGAAGGAAAAAAGAGGAAGAAGCGTGATTCTCGGTAAACCATATCTTCACACGATTTACAAGGAATGAAATAAAAAACGGAAGAACATGATTCACAGTTAGCACAATTTCTGGCAACTTCCGTCTGACTTAATTATATAAACAAAGGGCATTTGTGTCATATTAGAAATTATATTTAAAACCAAATCGTGAAACCCACTCACAAGTGTGACTTAAACACAAAACTTTCTACATTAATATGACTTAAAGCAATACTTTTTTTTAGGTGTGACTAAAAGCTTTAAAAGATTATAAAGTATGACTTAAATACAATTTTTCGTATGGTATAAGAGGATAAATTTGTCCACTTACTTAAATTGTTTAAGAAAATAATAAGTTCTCTATCAAATCTTATTATTTTGAATTAGATTTCAAATTCTATCGAAATCTCAAATTTTAAGTTATGAAATGAAATTCAATCTAACTCATAAAATTTTATTTCACTTCCAAATATAATAATGGATGAGAATTCTCATCAAATAAAATCAAATCCCATCAAATCTGCCACGCCAAACAGAGTGTAAAATTCAACCTAAAATTATAATTCTCTTGAAATAAATATAATTATGAAAATTACGGGTTAAATTAGCTAAAATAAATCATTCTACTATAAGATTAATTCTAGTAAAAAGATGTATAAGACGAATTTATTATTAAAATTATTAACTTTATTTACAAAATTTTATCATACGTTTATAATTATTTTAATAATTTTATTATAAAAATATTATCACTTCCCCGAGGCAGCATATATGTAATTCTGTCTCCACCGAGACTCTCTGCACGATGTAACTTTAAGCTTCGCATGAAACTTCTTTGTTGTTCATTTACTGAGTCTCCATGGACTCGAAACACTAAAATAACGTTGCTACGTGCTATATTCAACGCATAACTTTTTATTCAGCATTGCGCGGGCTTAAATTCTGAAATATAACATTTATTACAAAAACTAGTCACCGATGACCCTCACTAGCAATCAATCAGAGGACATCCACTACCATTACTATTTTAAAATATTGATTCTCATGTTATTTTTTTTTATTAGATTTCAAATTTCAAAAAGTCACCGTAAAATATTCTAACCATGCTTTTTTTCTTTTTTCTTTTTTTTTTTTACGTGAGGCGTGACTTCTTCAAATTTCCACTGAGTCGGTCCGTGTTAAACCAGAGGTGACTCGGGTATTGAAATGAAAACATGCTTGTATTTATCTGCGATATATATAATTGTATTGGAAGTGTATCATTATGTTAACACCGTATTAAGATTGAGTTTGAGAAGAAAAAATTTATGTTTTTTATATTTAGTTATTAAAAAATTAACTTTTTTTTTATATTTAAAAAAAAGTTAACTTTTTAGTAACTTTTTAACAACTAATTTTTTAGAATTTTTGTTAATTTGATACATTTACCTTTCAATGTTTAAAAGAAATTTAAAGTGTAAGAATAAATTTGACCATTTAAAAAAAAAAATGGCCAGTGAGGCACCAACTTTTTTTCTCAAACAATCACCAAATCTTGCAGTAGCTTGAAAAACCTGATTGAGCTTTTTGCTTTTATTTTGTCTTGTTTGGTTTATTTTATTTTTATTTTTATTTTTTATGTATTTTAGTTCCGCCGTACATGTCAGAAAATGGGCAACTCTCCATCGTCATATATATATATATATATATATATATATTCTTTTAATTAAAAATATCATTTAAAGTTGAATAAAAATTAAATTTTATTATTAGTCATTTAATTTTATAAAATTAAATAGGCTAATTTTGACTTTTTGAGTTTGATATCACTCATATTAATCTTCTTAAAATTAACTTATTATTAAGGGTTTGTTTGGAGTAAGAAAAAATGAGATAAATTGAGATAAATTGTGGTTTGGGGAGAGTTCGTAATGCGTGCAGTGAGAGAAAAAAGTTGATGTGATATAAAGTTAACAGAGATTTATAGAGATTTTCAGAGATTTTCAACAAATTATAGCACGCCAAACGGGCCCTTATTGAGTGTAAATGAGTTAAAATAATTTAAACTCGCCAAACTCGCTCCTTTGCAAATTCTAACCGATTGTTACAAATTGTGAGATGTGTTGCGTTGAATCTCATTGATCACCTTCATTGAGTCGAGTTTTAATTATAACTTGCAACATAATTCTGTTTTTATTAATATTTGATTCAACTTGGGAAGAACTTAAATTATAAAATCTTACGGTTTAAATTATTAACATTTGATTCAATACAACCGTTGTATTGGTGAGTTTTTACATTCGTATGTGTTGTCCTGCGTGCGTGTTATTGATAAATTAAATATCAGAAGACTAATACATTTGGAAAAAATTACGTTAGAATAACGAACAAATCAAATATAATCATACTAAATTAAAATTCAACCTAGAATTATAATTTTTTTGGTAGTTCTAAAATTATAATTCTTTTAAAATAAATACAATTATTTATTACCACTATAAATATAATTGTTTTGAGGTGTTGAAAGTTAAATACAATAAAACTAATATTCTAGTAAAAGCACGTAGAAGGTTTAACTTATTTTTAATTTTTTTTTAATTAGTCTTGTAAATTTCATTTTGACTCTACTTCTGATAAAAAATTTTGAAAAACATTGAAAAGTATTGAAAAATTATAAAAATTATTTATTTTTTATTTTACTGTACGAATTACGAACTTACAATATATCTTATTTTATTTCATTTTATTATACATTTTGTGACCCCAAATGCTATAATTATTTCAAATTTTTTTATAAGATCATAATTATTTCGAATAATTTTATTATGAAAATTTTATCACTTCTTCCAAAGCAGCATGTAATCATCTCTTCCACTGACTTAAAAAATGCTGATTCTACCCCACGGGGCTGATTGAAACAAAGAAAATTAGCATGATTTGGTCTCAATGGCACAAAGAAAAGTAGCTTATTTTTGCGCGCCGGTTCACGTGATCTGGCCCCAAAAATCTAAGTGACTTAAGCTTCGGTTGCAACTTTACTCTTCATATTTATAGGCTGGACCCAAAAATCTAAAATAACATTGCTACCAACACAAACACTATTATAACTTTTTAACCTACTCTTTTTTATATTTAATTCAGTACTTAGCATTGGATGGACTAAAATTCTAAAATAGAGTATTTATTACGAAAAACTAGTCAATGATGACCCTCACTAAAATTCTAAAATAGAGTATTTATTACGAAAAACTAGCCAATGATGACCCTCACTAGCTATCAATTAGAGGACATACACTACTATTTTAAAATATTGATCCTCATCTTTTTTTTTTTTTTTCCATTAGATTCAAATTAAAAAAGACAAATATTCTAGATATTTTTTTTTTCGAGTCGATGTGAGGGGTGACTTCTTTCTCTGCATCCTGCTGCATTAACAGCCAAGTCGTTTTGACTGAGTCGGTACGAGTTAAACCGGAGGCGACTCGGGTGTTGAAATGAGAATTTGCTTGTATTTATGTGAGATATATATAATTATTTTGGGACATTGATAGTGTGTATTGTTATGTTAATTCGTATTAAATTTTGCATTACTTTGTTCATTTAATAGTGTTTATATTTATTATCTTTATTTATATTTATATTTATAAATTTTTTAAAATTAAAAATAAAAACGTATTTGTCAAATTTATTTATTGCTAATCTTATTGATTTTTTGGAACAATTTAAAATTTTTTAAAATTATACTCGCATGTGTAATAATTTTATTATAAAAATATTTTAACAACGTGTAATTATGTCTTCCACTTACTAAAAGAGCTCATTCTGTCGCGAATTTCAATGACGCAAAGAAAATATGGCATATTCTAGTCCCAATGACACGTAAAAAGTAGCATATTTTCGTGTTTCACATTGCCACCACATTCAACATTTAGGCATGATAACGGGATAGACTGAAGGTGGATTTCGAACCTTAAATCCTCTGTCAGCTTTTAAATTTGTCCCAAATTTTAAACAAATTTTTTTAATTCTTTATTTTTCTCCAAACAGAGAATGGATATATTTGAAAATATTTGAAAATTCAAATCTTCCGTCCGTTCTCTAATTCGTCCCTAATTTGATACAAAACTTGATTATATATGTAACTTATTATTATCAAATAATTCATCTCTAAAATTAAAATAATATATAAACATTATCACAATAATAAATTGCCAAAGTAATACATAAACATTTCCAAAACTAACATTTCACTAAAATACTATTTCAACAACTGATACATAATAAAGATATATAATTTCAAAGTACCAACATTACTCTTATTCAAAGTAATAAATACAAAATATAATATCCATAACATGATTATTAATCCCAATTCTTGAATTCAGGATTGTTCAAGTCTGTTCGAATATTTTTTGGGACATATTGGGATGGATCATGACATATTTAGATCGAATATCCAATTTAAAGTAGATTTGGGATAGAAGCAGTCACATACTTATATTCGATCCAATATTTAAATTTTTTTTTAAATCTAAATTCAATCCAATCTCTAAAAAAAATCCAAAACTCACATTTATTCAGTTTGAATAACAGATTGAGTTTAGACGGGTCGGTCGAGATGACCATTTCCATCAACCTTGTAACTTTTTAATTTTTCTTTTTATATTTAATTCAGTATTCCGTAATGATTGGACTAGAGTTCTAAAATATAGCCACTAGCTATCAATCAAAGGACATATCAACAATTACCATCCACTGCTATTTTAAGATATTGATTCTTATATTTTCCATTGGATTCAAATTTCAAAAGTCACCACAAAATATTCTAGATATGCTTCTTTTTTTCTATGAATCAGAGGACATATTAACAATCCACTACTGTTTTAAAATATTAATTTTTATATTTTTCATTAGATTCAAATTTCAAAAGTTACCATAAAATATTATAAACATGCTTCTTTTTTTCTATCAATCAAGGACATATCAACAACTGCTACGCACTGCTACTTTAAAATATTGATTCTTATGTTTTTCATTGGATTCAAATTTCAAAAGTCACCATAAAATATTCTAGACATGCTTCTTTTTTTGCCTTTTTTTTTTTAAACCTATTTTATGCTAGATCATAGTGAGGGGTGACTTCTTCTCGTCATCCTGCCGCATTAAAAGCCAAAACGCATTTTTGACTAAGTGGGTCCGAGTTAAACCAGAGGCGACTCGGGTGTTGAACTGAGAACTTGCCTGTATTTGTGTGGGATATATATATTTGTTTCGAAGTATTGAAGGTGTACTGTTATGTTAACACCGTATTAAATCTTGCACTAGCTTAAAAAACCGGATTGAGGTTTTTGTTTTTGTTTCTTTTTGTTTTTTTTTTTTTTTTTTCTTTTCTGGCCATGTTGTAGATGTGAAAAATGGGCAATTCTTCATCATCAAATATATATGCAGTAGAAGTGTGTGTAAACAATATGTATGATTATAATTTTATTTGCATAATTCATTAGGAAGTTAAAAGGTATTTTAAGAAATTAAAAGATTTTACCAAAATTAATATTTATTAATATTTTGACTTTACCAATACGCTTGGTATTTCTTTATATTATTATAGACATTGCACTCCTTACAAATAAAATGTAAATGGGTTCAAAAAATTAAATTTAATTTGTTTTTACTCAATCCAAACTTACCTGTGCATTAAATTCATTTAAATTTCACTTACTTTGATGACTCACGAATTCTAGTTAATTGTCATGACTTGTTACCTTCATTGAGTATGGCTTTAATTACAACTTGCCGCCTATTAATATTTGATTCAGCACGGGATGGACTTAAATTATAAAATATTATTTTCATTAATAATTATGAATACAAATTAGCTTTTTCCCTTCTACATTTTACATCGAATTTCTATTTGAATTCTTTACTTTTATTTGAAACAATTAACTCTTCCACTTTTGAATGACTTTCATTTTATTACTTTTAAAAAATTTATTGATGAAAAATTTCACATGTCATATGAACAATTGGTATTCATCACCATGTTTTGTTGACTGTTAGTAATAAATAAACAAAATTAAAGCTTAATCAAAATATAAGAATTAAATGTTACAATTGAAAATTTTTTATTTGAAAACATTTTAGAGCAAATATCTATTATTTTCGACACCAAATCTCAAAGTACAAAAGAAACCATTGTGTTGGTGAGTATTTTTTTTTTTTTTGACCAATCACTAAATTGACATTTTAGTTACAACTTTGTTAGTTTTTGTTGTGTATTTTTTTTTTTAATATTAACTTCTATGCTCAATTTATTTCAGAATCAAATTCTAAATTTTCTTTATTTTTGAATTCTAATTTGATTATTTATTTTTATGTTAGCAAATTTATTTTTCTTATTTCTGTCACTATGTGTCATCAATAAATCAAATATTAACATACCAATATATTAGAAAAAATACATTAAAATAATGAATAAACTAATTATAATAACACTAAATGTCATACCAATATATTAGAAAAATACATTAGAATAACGAATAAATTAATTAAATAACACTAAATTAAACTTTAGCTTAAAATTATAATTTTCTTGAAATGAATACAATTATGAAAATTAGGCGTTAAACTAATAAAATAAATCATTTCTATATATTATAGAACTAATTAATTCTAGTAAAAAAAAATATGTATAAGACTAATGTATTATTAAAATTATTAATTTTTTAAAATTATTTTTACAAATTTTATTATATGACTATAATTACGTTTAGCAATTTAATTATAAAAATATTGTCACGCCTCCAAAGGAAAATGATTATGTCCTCCACTGAGTAAGATTCTTCCAAGGCATCACCTAATTATCTCCTCCACTGACTAAGAAAAGGACCGAGTCCACGCCTATTTTCAATGACACAGAAAAAGTTGCATACTTTTGCATGTCTGTTCACATATGATCTAGCCCATAACTGACTTTTTGCATATAACTTTTTTTTTCTCTTTGTATTTAATTCACAGCCTCTGCTGGACTTGAACTTTAAAACAACGTACATATACAACTGTCCAATTTATTCTCTGTACTTAATCCAGTATTCAGCATTAGTTGGCCTAAAATTGTAAAATAGAACATTTATTACGAAAATTAGTCAATGGTGGCCCTCACTAGCCATCAATCAGAGGGCATCCCACTACTATTTTAAAATATTAATCCTCAATTTTTTTTTTAGCTTCATTGACTCAAATTTCAAAAAGACAACATAAAATATTCTAGACATGCTTTTTTCATGTGAGGGGTGACTTCTTCTCTCCATCGTGGTGCAATAAAATCCAAGTCGCAATTTTGACTAAGTTGGTCCGAGTTAAACCAGAGGCGACTCGGGTATTGAAATGAGAACATGTTTGTTGTGAGGCTAAGAAATATCTTCCCGAGTATGATAGCACATCTCCAATCACAATATAACATCCTAATTAGAAAAATATATATTCTAGTTAAATTGGAACTAAATAGTTTGATAGTTATAATATATAATTACTTCACTTACTACACTTAAGTGCAATAGGAGAAAAGATCTATAGAGTATATGTAACAAAGTCACTTCCACACGGCTCCCAAAACTTTCAACATCAGGCATTTAATGTTAGCCACCCACCTCTACTTTAAGTCATGTCAAAATAAAGTAATGGTCAAATCAACAAAAAGTATGTCATACACTCTATTTACAAATACCTAAAATGAAGACAAGGGAAGGGTCTTTTTTGCTCCTTTTTCTCCTCCCACTCTTCTGGCTCTCTCTCTTTCTCTCTATTTATTTACATAAGCTTATTATCTATACGAGAAACTGACTTAAGTATCGGAATGTCCTTGGTTAGGGACCAACTCTGACTATTTTATTTACCGTTTTCTTACATGCAGGTCGCCGCCGAGAGGAGATCTCCATGAACAAGGGAAAGAGGGGGTCTACGGAGAAAGGGGGTAAAAAATTTTCCCGAACATTTGGCGCCCACTTTGGGGCTCGTATTCGTGCCCATGTGATCGATCTACAGGATCAATTTCTCCGTGTCTGCTGAAAGTATTTCGTTTATCAGAAGCACTTTCCTGTGACTGCTATAAAGATCTCTCTAATTGCCGTTAGAAGTATCTCTTCTAGCATTTGTTTGCTACCACTGGGGGCATCTCGCCGCTGCTGGTAGCATCTCTTCTATCATCGTTGTGAGAATTTCTATCACCACTGTTGAAAGCACTCCTTTATTATCACCAAGGGCATTCTTTTTATTGCCGTTCTACATTCTATTTATTTTTTCGAATACAAGTATAAGCATGTGGATCAGCTAATTATTGTTGGACTGCCAAGCACCATTTTATTATTATTAAGCATCATCTCTGGAGAAGATGATATCAGACTATAGGTAGTGCATTTTTTATATTTTTAACTGATTCATTTTTCTACCCACAGAAAGCTTATATTTTTAATTTTAAGAAGACTCCAGCAAGTTCATATTCTCCCGAGCAGTGGCATTGTCTAACAGAACATTCTGTATGAAGCCGAATATTTTTCTTATTACTTTGATGCTAAGCAGAAGAATATCTGATGCTTACTACAATATCTATACTCTTATCAAGCAAACATACAATTTGGTTACTTATGCCAAGCAAGAGCGGAGCACCATTATTTTCAGAAACCATTAGAATTCAAGTAATGAGTTTAGCACTGCAAGCATGGTCGAGCATCAATCCAATTGGGCTGCATACGCAAATCCATTAGGATATTTATATATTTATGGTCATTGCCGTTGGAAGAGCAGCGAAAAGGAATTGTTCAAATCTTCAACCTCGGCCCATTTACTAAGTTTGTCTCCTAAAAATTCTTATAATAAATATTTATTTAAATGCTTTATAAATGGCTGACATGCAGCATAGGTGCTTAGACGCTTTGATCTCACTATCAAGTCTAAACCAACCTAAGTGGAGCAGAATATTTCATCTCGAAGAGGAGCTGGACAAATAAGCATTACAAATGAGGCATTTTAGAGACATGCACATAATTAAATGAATTACTCTAGCTTCAAAGATATGCACATAATTAGAGGAATGTCCATCTGGGACTCCCAGATGTGACAATCGAAAAAGGATTATTGAAAAGGGAGCCACACCCCCTTGGGGTGCTGGTTCAACTCTGGTTTATTGATTGACCAGGTGCACTCTTTAAACCAAGTTTCGGTTCCTTGGTTTATTAAAAAGTATTACGAAAAGAGAGCCACACCCTCTTGGGGTACTGGTTCAACCCTGGTTTATTGACTAACCAGGTGCACTCTTTAAACCAAGTTTCGGTTCCTTGGTTTATTAAAAAGTATTACGAAAAGGGAGCCACACCTTCTTGGGGTACTGGTTCTATTGACTGACCAGGTGTGCTCTTTAAACCAAGTTTTGGTTCCTTGGTTTATTGAAAAGTATTACGAAAAGGGAGCCACACCCCCTTGGGGTGCTGGTTCGACCCTAGTTTATTGACTGACCAGGTGTGCTCTTTAAACCAAGTTTCGATTCCTTGGTTTATTGAAAAGGATTATCAGAAAGGTGTCACACCCCTCTTAGGTGCTGGTTCGAAAATGGACCATGCTCGGCTTACTGAGCATTGGTGCACAAAAAGTTGCCACATTTCTGGTATCCCAAAGAAATAAAAAAGCAAAAGCTCTCAATGAAAGCACAACATTGGTTCGGAAAGCAAAAGCTCTCAATGAAAGCACACCATTGGTTCGGAAAGCAAAAGCTCTCAATGAAAGCACAACATTGGTTCGAAAAGCAAAAGCTCTCACATTTTTATAAAAATTAAAGGTAGACGATCTCACTAAGTTATACAAACAGTGACTCTTTCATATTTAATTGCTGTGCCAATTTTACTTGAAGTTTGACTTACTCGATTAAAGCAATCTATTGTTTGATATTACTATGTAAATAGTTTTTAAAAAGCTGGATCATTTCATGAGAAAATCTCAATCAAAGACAATAGAAGTCTGATTAAAGCATATCCATGAGATTATTCTAGTTAAGTTCATTTCAGAAAGCTAGTTCCCAAGCATGTTTTGGCTCAGAACATCTCAGAAAGCATATTTCTAGATGAGTTCATTCTAAAGCTTACACCCGTACATATTTTGGTTGGGTCGTCTATGAAAGCATAGTCTCGAACTCATTCTAGTCGGGTTCATCTTAAAAGTATATCCCCAAGGTTGTTATGCCCTAGCTCATTTCAAAAAGCTTAAGTCCTGGCCATATTCTTAAGGATTATCAACAAAAGCATAGTCACAGGTATATCAAGGTAGCATTCAATTCGAAAGGTAATTCCTGAGTTCATTCTGCTTGGGTTCAATTCAAAAGTATATTCTGGTTGATGAATACTACAAAAGCATATCCCCGAGGTCGTTCTGCCTCAGTTTGTTACGGCCAAAATTGTAAATTGGCAAATCTATGGTTAAAGATAGTGTCTTGTATTCTCTAGACTTAGTGTAGGCTAGGACACTACAGCCTTGAGTCAATTAGAAGTATAAAGGTCTCAGAAAATTAAGTTTTCATAATGGCTAGAAGTTCTGAACAGATTCGAAAATCCTGAAGATGGTTGGAGTTGAATTACGCAGGAAGCTCGCTGGAAAGCCATGGGTTGGCGCGAGAAAAAATCAAGAGGTGTTTGGCTGTGTGGGAAGACCGCTCTGATTCGCGAGAAGACCGTGAGGCAGTCTTTTTCGGCCTGTTTTGACTGCTTCGAGTCCCAGCCACCTTTGTTTGTCTATATATATCTCTTGACATCTTCAAGGGTCCGGGACACAGAGAGAAGACACACACAGAAAGAGAGAGAATACTCAATTGTTCAGGAGCCTGAAAGTTTAATGATTATCTCCATCACTTAGCCAACCTTGTCCATGTTCAATCTAAAGGAGTTCAGGTTTGAGTTTTGTGAAGGCTGTGGATTCAGCACGCTAAGGATTCAGCAAAAGCTACCGAGAATTCGGTATTGAGCCTTCAAGAAGTCGAAGGGCTTTCTCTAGAGGAGTTGGTGCATCGAGGAGTCGACTAAACGTCAACGAAAGTATAGAGTCGAGGAGTCGATCTATAGAGAGGTTGAGTTTGTAACCAACGTTTGTCTATTCTAGTGAAAGTTTTGTTTAAGGTTTCCCGTTGTGGGTTTCCTTGTTTTGTATATCGTCTTCTATTTATCTCTGTGTGATTGCGATTGATTGTTTGGGATCCTCTATCAGCATATCTCAAAATTTCAATTGGTATCATAGCAGGTACATTTTTGTGAACAAAACGTGATCTTATTCTTTGCTGATGGATCCCCTAAGAGAAGGCGGTTCCAGCACGTGACCTCCATGGTTTGATGGCACCAACTATGCGTATTAGAAGGTTTGAATGAGAGCTCATCTAATCTCATTGATTGTCAATGTTTGGTTGGCCATTGAAAAAGGTTGGGCAAAACCAACTCACTCCGTCAACAATGAAATGGTAGAGAAGCCTATGGATTTATGGATGAGGGCTGAGCAAGAAAAGGCAGAGTGGAACTACAAAGCTTTGAGTTCAATTTTCTGCGCAGTCCCTGCTGATGAATTTAGAAGAATTTCTAGTTGTGAGATTGCAAATGAAGCTTGGAAGATTCTAGAATTGATGCATGAAGGGAATTCTACAGTTAAGAAGTCTAAGCTACAAAAAATAACCTCAGAGTTTGAAAGTTTGAAGATGGCTGAAGACGAATCCTTTGATTATTTTTATGCAAAGCTCAGTGACATCGTCAACACTAGTTTCAACCTTGGAAAACCAATCCCTAATCGAAAGATTGTAAGTAAGATTCTCCGATCCCTGCCTATGTCTTTTCAAGCCAAAGTTACAGCTATTGAAGAGGCTAGGGATGTTGATTCAATGAGGGTGGAAGACTTGGTTAGCTGCCTGTAGACTTATGAAGCCAACATGATCAAACCAAAGTCTAGAGGAGTTGTGCTAAAAACGGTGAAGAAAGACGAGTCCTCCTCTAGTAATGATGAGTCAATCCCCTCTCCTGAAGAAATTCATATCTATGCTAAGAAACTTAGAAAATTCTTCAAAAAGAAAGATAGCAAGTAAGGAAAGTCGAAAAAGAATGAGAAAGTCAAAGAAGAGAAACCTTCGGAGAAAAAGAAGAAGGAGAACAAGTCTAAGGATGTGAAGTGTTACGAATGCAAAGGTTATGGTCATATAGCCTAAGATTGTGGGAACAAGAAAGGTAAGAAGAAGGTTCTTAATGCAACACTTGATAATTCAGATGATAAGTTGAGTACCTCTTCTTCTTCAGATGATTTTTCAGAGAATTATATTGCTTTCATTGTTAGAGCAAGTGCCCCCTCTAATTCAACCGAGTCATCCTCTTCTGCGAGCAAAAAAGAAGAATCCTCCAAAAGTGAAGTGCAAGAAGATTCAGATGAAGAAGTAGATGTTGAAGAGGCGTATGAACAGCTGTACCAAGACTGTCGAAAGCTCCACAAGCAAAACGAGAAGTTGATTGTAAAGAACAAGGTGTTAAAGAGGGAGAGAGATAGTCTAAAAATTGCTCTGGAAGAATTGCAAGCTAAATGTGAAGGTCTTGAAGCAAACAAGAAAACTCAAGAGGAGTTGATAGCAGCTCTTAAGGCCAAGTTAGAACAAAAAGAAAAGGATGTGAAAGAGGCACAAGGGAAGCTGCAAACTATAGAATCCAAGATGAATACTGCATCTTCCCAGCTTGATGACATACTTGGGAAGCAAAAGAGCTTGCGTGACAAAAGAGGACTTGGCTACATTGGCACGCAAGTGGACAATCTTAAAGCTAAAGCTACCCCCAGTACCTCAAAGACAACTGATCCACAAACAATCAAAGCTCCTCCACCAAAGAAAGGTAATAAGTCTAGAGCTTATTTTCAGAAGCCCAAAGGTATGCCCACTAACTTGCAATGTAAATTTGTTCCTATTTGTTTTCATTGTGGTATACCCGGTCACACATGACCACATTGTCACAAATTGTATGGGCTTTCCCTGTCCTATGTTGACACTAGGAATTCCTTAAGACCTAATTTTCAAGTGTCAAATAGGTTTACCCCTTTGGGGTTCAAAAGTCTTGCTTTGATTTTAAACCTTATATGACTTGGCCAGTGAGGAAAGATAAAAAGAAAAAATTTTCAAAACCCGTTGGTCCAAAACCCAACAATTCCAAGACTCAAAATGCTTTTTCAAAAATCAGAACTATTTGGGTTAGAAAAAATGATCTCTATGTCTCCCACACCCCTAAGAGTGTTGAAGGGGTGAGCCTTGATGCGTAGAGTCAAATTTTCTTTCATGAACTAGGATGTGCATCATTGTTTATTTTTACCTAGTTCTATGAAATCATGAAGATTAAATTTTTTCTTTTATTTCTTTTGGGATAGGTAAATTTTTTTTTTTTTTTTTTTTTTGTGTAATGCTATTCCTTGTGATATTCTTGCATGTTCTATTACCTCATACACACTTCAAAATCATAGGATTAAAATTGTTGATCTACATAGTGGTCATAAATTTGAATTACTTGATGAACCTGAATCCTATGTTTTATTGTTCCTTGTCATGGTAGTAGTGTGCCAATTGTAATTGCACGAAATTTAGTACATTGTGAGAAATCTTTTCCACTACTCAATTGTTTTTATAAATTCTTCTTTTTGGACTATTGGTTGCTCTTGAGCTTACATGAAAAATTCACTTGGAAATGGCTACCATATGGGATAGAGTGAAAGCTAGCCTATTGACGTGTGGGTTATCAAAATAACCACCCGCTGGGTTTGACGATACAAGAAGAAGGCTATCTACCCATAAAGTGTGTGAAAGCTGCCAAGAACAAATAAAAAGAAAAAGGAGGAAAAGAAAAAGATAATTGTGATTGTTTCTTGGTGTTTAGTTGAAAACAATGAATTGAGAAGAATTTAGTTGAAGAGCTAACACTACATATCTTACTCAATTCAATTCACAGTCCAAAGGAGCAATTTTAAAATTCATGCGAGTATGTGAAAAGTATTAATCATGTTGCACTTAAACTTTATTTCACACGCCGTACAGGGATTTGACCATTGGTATGACATGTGTGAACAACTCATGACATAAATAGTAGGGTGATTCTTGAAATTCTTATTTGTTACTATTTATGTATGGTCAAAATTTTGAAACTGTGTTTCGTTTTGTGTTTGGAAAAATAGAACTTGGAATGATTTGATCAAGATTACCCATTGTACCTTATTTTGTCAATTCATACCAAAAAGAGGGAGAATAATTAAGGGGGAGTATAGGTTAATGGGGAGATTGCTTGAAAAGAAGATTGCTTGAAAAGGGGAGAATGCTTTGAAAAGAATTTTTGTTTATTAAGGGGGAGTCAATCATTCAATCATTTTTTTTTTAATATTTGTGTAGATTAATTAAGGGGGAGAATATTTTACTTCATTGATTTGTTAATTTTTGATTATTTATTTATTCCACATGATGCCTTGATCCTTTTGTTTAAGTGTGCAGTAAACAAGTTTTATAATCAGCACATATTGATCAAGGAAGAGTCACTGAGGCCTTAATATAGGATGAGCTTTCTTGTAATATTAGATTTTTTGTGATATTATGTTTTTGAGTTGTGACATGGAATTGCCAAATGGGGGGATTCTTACGGCCAAAATTGTAAATTGGCAAATCCATGGTCAAAGATAGTGTTTTGTATTCTCTAGACTTAGTGTAGGCTAAGACACTATAGCCTTGAGTTAATTAGAAGTGAAAAGGTCTCAGAAAATGAAGTTTCCATAATGGCTGGAAGTCCTGAAGAGATTCAGAAATCCTGAAGAGGGTCAGAGTTGAATTATGCAGGAAGCTCACTGGAAGGTCGCGGGTTAGCACGGGAAAAAGCCGAGAGGTGTTTGGCTATGCGGGATGACCGTAGGAGCGCCCTTCCCACGAGGCAGTCTTTTTCGGCCTATTTTGATTGCTTTGAGCCCCGGCCGCCTTTGTTTGTCTATATATATCTCATGATATCTTCAAGGGTTCGGGACACAGAGAGAAGACACACACAGAAAGAGAGAGAATACTTAATTGTTCGGGACCCTGAAAGTTTAATGATTCTCTCCATCACTTAGCCAACCTTGTTTGTGTTCAATCCGAAGGAGTTCGGGTTTGAGTTTTGTGAAGGCTTCAACACGCTGAGGATTCAGCAAAAGCTACCGAGGATTTGGTATTGAGCCTTCGAGGAGTCAAAGGGCTTTCTCTAGAAGAGTTGGTGCATCAAGGAGTCGAGCAAACGTCAACGAGAGTATAGAGTTGAGGAGTCGATCTATAGAGAAGTTGAGTTCGTAACCAACGTTTGTCCATTCTAGTGAAAGTTTTGTTTGAGGTTTCCCTTTGTGGGTTTTCTCATTTTGTATATGTCGCATTCTATTTATCTCTGTGTGATTGTGATTGATTGTTTGGGATCCTCTATCAGCATATCTCGAATTTTCATAGTTCATTTCAGAAAGTTATGTCCCAACCTCATCCTAATAGGTTATCAACAAAAGCATATTTTCAAGCTTATTCTGGCTAAGTAATATTTAGAAGCATATTCTAGTAGAAAAATTCGATTCAAAATTGAATTATCACTCTCTGAGTTGATTACCCACATAATCATTGATGATGGAAATTGTAAGAAGGCTTGCAAGGCAAGAGAAATGACATCAAAGGCAAAGTTGGTGCAAGATAAGACTCAACATAAATAGTACACTAATAATAATAACGATGATTACAGGCTGAAACCGGGTCAAACTAATTTCAAGCCAAAAAAAAGCCACTGCTTTGTCTATGGTAAACCAAGCCACTATGCAAACCAATGTAGAAAAGGAGTGAAAAATGAAAATCCTCCTAAGCCAAAAGAAAATCTTGTGAAAGTAGATGATATCATTGCTACAGTCATTTCTAAGATGAATTTGGCAGCCAACATGAGAGATGGGTGGTAGACTCTGGAGCTACTAAGCACATTTGTGCTAACAAAAATGCTTTTACCTCCTACACACCTGTGGGGGATGGAGAAGAGGTAGTCTACCGAGGTGACTTATGAACTGCTTAAGTTCTAGGAAAAGGAAAAGTCCTTTTAAAACTCACATCTAGTAAGACTTTGGCTCTAAAGAAAGTGCTTCATGTTCCCAGCATTAGAACAAATTTGATCTCTATAGCTTTGTTGGGAAAAAGTTAGTTTTAAAGTATTTTTTGATTCTAATAAAATTGCGACAACAAAAAATAATGACTTTTTGGGTAAAGGCTATTGTAATCAGGGACACTTTGTCCTTAGTGTTGATAAAGTGATGAATGAAAGTTCATCTTCTGTTTACTTGCTTGACTCTACTGATATATGGCATGCTAGATTAGAACAGGTTAGCATAAGTTATATTTAAAAAAATGTAATCTCTTGGTTTAATTTATGGCATTAGTTCGACATCCATGAATAAATGTGAAATACATGCTAAGACTAAATAGACTAAAAAGACATGTGAACCTGTTAATAGAGAGACTAAACTATTAGAATTAATTCATATAGACTTAGGAGATTTGAAACAAACAATGACTAGAGATGGTAAAAATTATTATATGACTTTTATAGATGATTATTTGAAATATGCAAAGGTATATTTGTTTAGAAATAAAGATGATGCCTATAATATGTTCTTATTATATAAGGCTAAGATTGAAAATCAATTGAATAAGAAAATCAAAAGAATTAGGTCAGATAGAAGTGGTGAGTATATCTCAGTAGATGATTTTGGTGAAAATGAAGGAATAATTCATGAGATTACTCCTCCTTATTCACTTGAATCTAATGGCATAGTTGAAAGAAAAAGATATAACACTAAAAAAAAAAAAATGATAAATTCTATGCTAGTAAGTTCTTCAACACCAAATAACTTGTGGGGAGAAGCTATCTTATCAACATGTCATTTGCAAATAGAATTCCTTATAAGAAAACTGGTAAGACACCTTATGAATTACGAAAGGGTTATGCTTCTATTGAAATATTTAAAAGTGTGCGGCTGTCTTGCAAAGGTTATGCTTTCTGCTCCCAAGAAAAGAAAATTTGGTTCAAAAACTTCTGATTGCATATTTATTTGTTATGATGATCATAGTGTTGCATATAGATTTCTTGTTTTGAAAAGTGAAATACTACATTGTAACACTATAATAGAGACAAAAAATGTTGCACTATAATAGGGACAAATTGTTGCATTCTTTGATAATATTTTTCCATTGTCTGAAAAGATCTCTCAAACACCTGCTGTTAGAAATAACTTTGAAAAGACCATTGAAGTTTTGAGAAATAGTAAACAAAGGAAAAAATTTTCTTTTGGAGATGATTTCTATACATACCCAATAGACTATGACCCTATAACGTACTCTAATGCTCTATTTTCTTATGATGCGCCATTTTGGAAAGAAGTAATTAAAATTGAGATTGATTCAATTTAAAAAAAAATAAACTTGGGAGTTGGTTGGCTTACCTCTAGGTGCAAAGCCAATTGGCTGTAAATGGATAGCTAAAAGAAAATTTCATTATGGTCGTTCAATTGATAAATATAAAGCGCGGTTGATTGCAAAAGGTTTTATTCAAAAGCAAAATATTAATTATTTTTATACTTTTTCTCCAGTAATTAGAATTTCTTCTATCTGTTGATGTTTGCTTTGGCTTCAATCCACAAACTTTTTATACATCAAATGGATGTTAAATTTGATTTTATAAATGGTGATTAAGAAGAAGAAATTTATATGATACAACCTAAAGGCTGTGTAATTTCTCGTCAAGAAAATAAAGTTTGTAAAATACAAAAATCTTTATGTGGACTCAAACAAACATCTAAACGATGGCATGAAAAATTTGATCAAGTTCTATTATGTGATGGATTTTCATCTATAGAAGTGAATAAATGTGTATACACAAAATTAGTTGATGGTGAATGTATGGCCATTAGTTTATATGTGAATGATATGCTTATATTTGGTACTAGTCTTCAAATTATATATAATATTAAAACTTTTCTAGCTTCTAAATTTGACATGAAGGATATAAGTAAAGCTAGTCTGATATTGGGTGTCAAAATCAAAAAGAATGATGAACGTATAATATTGTCACAAGAACATTACGTAGAGAAACTTCTTAAGAAGGTTGGTAATTTTGATGTAACACCTATAAAAACTCCGTATGATGCTAACACTCAACTAAAGAAAAATCAAGAGGATCCTGTTACTTAGTCTAAGTATGCTCAGATCATTGGGAGTCTGATGCATTTAATGAAAATTTCTCAACCTAATATAGCTTATGTTGTATGTAAATTGAATAGGTATACGCAAAATCCTAATCATGATCATTGGACTACATTAGTTAGACTAATGTGATATCTGAGAGGTACCATGAACTATGGTATCTTATATAGTTTATTTCCCAATATATTAGAAGGATATAGCAATACTAACTGGATCTTAGATTCAGATGAGACTTAATCCACTAGTGGTTATGTTTTTACCCTTGGTGGGGGTGCTATTAGCTAGAAATCATCCAGACAAACAATTGTTGCTAGATCCACTATAGAGTTAGAATTTATAGCTTTAGAGTTGGCTAGTAGAGTTAGAATTTATAGCTTTAGAGTTGGCTAGTAACGAAACTGAGTGGCTAAGAAATATCTTAACAGATATTCCATTAGGCATGAAACCAACACCTTCTATGTCGATGCACTGTGATTGCCAAACGATAATATCCATTGCAAACAATAAAACTTTCAATGGTAGAAATCGTCATATACGATTGAGACATAATGTGGTAAAGCAGCTGCTTAAGGATGGAAATATAACTATTGATTATCTTAAGTCAGAAGTGAATTTGGCTGATCCTTGGACTAAATCATTGGGAAAGAAATTAATATTTAATATGTCAAGAGGAATGGGACTAAAACCTATTTGAAATATTAATAGTGATGGTAACCTAACCTATACGATTGGAGATCCCATAAATTAGGTTTATATCGGTAATAACAAGTCACGTATTGATTTTAAAGCACTAGAAATTAACCAAGTCGCAGCTATGATGTGTGATTAGTGCTTAACTGCAATTTTAATGTGAGGTTGAGCTAGCTTTTGATGAATTCCATAGCCTATAAGGGTGGTGTACAAACTTGCAGTGTGCAGTTGATGGAATCACCTATATGAGTGTGAAGTGGGGTTGCTCCCATGAGATTTTGACAAAGTCTCTAAAGAACTTATGATTTATCAAGTGTATGCATGGCCTATTAGCACAAAACTACATTGAACAGTAAAGTTTTGGGACTGTAATGTGATTGATGAGAATGTTAGCTTACAATAATATTTTTGGTTCATATAAGCTAAAAGCTTCACCAATAATTCTGTAGGTTATGTCTCATTATATCCAAAGTCTGGTTCACAGTCTAGAAGAAACCAGATTTAGGCATTACATTCATGTGTTTAAACACAACAAATCTTATCATTTTTGGTTTTGGCCTTTTTGAAATAGGCGGGGGATTGTTGTATTATAAGATACTTCAAAAAGAACAACCACATACAATTATCAATTTAGGTTTCCTTATAAGATCTATTCTTTTGTTCAACATTTCCATTACAGAAAATCAGCCTTCCATTGGACAAAATCAGCCCACCTTAATTCTGGTGTATATTTTTCTCCTAAAACATCAATTGATATGTTTTCCTATAAATAAAGCTACTTTCATTCGGTTTTATATATAAGAAAATATATAGTCTTCTCTTCTTCTCTCTCTACTGGATTTCTTTCTTTTTTTACTGCTCCTGCTCCAAAGATATCTTTGAAGGTTTGTTGAATCCTGGGGGATATCTACATATAGTAGAATTTATCCTCGAGGATAGTGGTGCCCACACTTTAGATGATCCAATTTTATTATTTACTCCAACAGAAATTATATAAATTTAAATGATAAATGCTTGAGAATAACATTCTATATTTTATATTGAGAATTATTATTAATTGTTGATTATATATGGTTTAACATATCATGTGGATTGAGTTGGGTTATATCATCTAATTATGTTATGGATATTGATTTAGCCCAGTGTGCCAAACAATTATTGTTGACAGGCTGAAGATGATAAAAAAACTATGGATATGATCCATTATATTTTGAAAAAAGATAAGATGAGATTTTCTAAAATATCGAATGATCCTCAATCGATATGTATGACTAGAGAATAGTCATAAATGTTGGAATGTTAAATTTTAATTATGCTATGATATGATTATCCTACTAAATATTAGTAGATTCTAGTGAGAGTGTAACATAATTCCTCAGCAAAAATGCCAGGAATATAATACATTTCTCTTGAATCTTAGTTGATTGGGGATGTATGATGGTTCCTCAACAGTTATTTATATTGATTATCCTACTTGATTATTACAGATACACGACTACTAAGGGTGTAACACAATTTCCTAGTGAAAAGGCTAAAGGAATATAACACGGATCCCCCGAGTCTTAGCTAATTGGGAGAGTAACGCTGCTCTTTAACAGTGGGGTTAGATTTATTTATTTATTTATTTTTTTTGGAAAGTGAAAGTAAAATATATTATAAATAAGCATTAATGTATATGTACACTGGGGCATACTCCCGGCTTAACAATGGAAACCACTGAAATAATCAAAGCACTAATAGTTACATCAAAATAGACTTAGGTAAATTCCACTGTTGTAGCAAATGATGATTCTTAATAGAGTCTGGAAACCTCAAACAACTTATCAATCACAATTGTGTTAGGTTCTGAATAGATCTGATAATCATAGCCACATCCAAATGTGAATTATGATGGACCCTTCTATTACGTTCAGTCCAAATGACATAAACTGTGCCTGCCATAGAAAGCTTACCAATCACAGAAAGTAAAGAAGATCCCCGAAACGTAACAAACATCCAATCTAACACCTCAAACCAAGAATTGAAAGTATTTTGCAAACAACATTTAGCAAGTAAAACCCGTCAAACTTTGGAAGTAAAAACACATCAAAAGAAGAGGTGATCATGATCCTCATAAGGTCCTCTATGGAACAAATAGCTAATATGAGAAATAAGACCAAGGGATAAAAGTCTATCCTGAGTAGCTAACTTCTATTTAGAAGCCAACCAAAGAATAAAAGAATGATGAGGAACATGGTGCTTAAACCAAACCACTTTATACCAGGGCACAACTGGGCTGCAAAGAATGCCACACCTGTTTCACAGAGAAATCCTTCCTACCATTATCCGTTCAAACTAATTTATTAGATCTGTTAATATTTGAAGGAGGCAAAATCTCTCTTTTCAAATCAATTAGGTCATTAGAATTTGCCATTAGCCAACATCAACAACCATCAACAAAAATATGACTAACCAAAGCATCTTTGGTAACTTAGAATCATAAATAGCTTGATCATAAAGTGACACAGAAATAGGCCCTCTAGGCATTTAGGATTCAAACCATAAAGAAGTATCATACCCATTGCCCACCTACAAAGAAATGAAAGGCCAAACCTTATCCCTGAGTTTCAAGAGCTTCCTCCAAATCCATGAACAGCTCCATGGAACTTTAGCAACCCAAAAGTGGTTCTTGCTCAATAGATTCTATTTAACCTATGTCACCCACAAAGAATTGGAACTAGGCATACAAAGTTTCCAAATGAACCAAGTCATATAAGCCATGTTCCAATCCTTAATCCTCTTAATTCCTAACCCTCATTCTTCCTTAGGCCGAGCAACCTCCTCCCAAGCCACTATGGCACCATGCCTATCCAATGACGTACCATTCCATAGCAAAGCTCTAAGAATGCCTTCAATGGACTTGTACACTTTAGCAGGTAAAATAAAATGAGAGCACCAGTAAGATTGGATACCAAAAAGAATAGCTTGAATAAGTTGAAGATGCCTCACAAAGGAAATAAACCGGTTAGTCCAGTACTTTACCTTACAAATAATTCAATCCTTCAAAACTTGACAATCCATAGCTCACACTTTAGTAGAAATAAGAGGCAGACCTAAATACCTACAGGAAGAACACTAATAGATAAACCAAGAGTAAAGACAATACCATCTTTTAAAGTTTCATCAACACCCGAAATAAAATCTCACTCTTAGTAGGATTAGGCTGAAGACGAAACAAATAAGAGAATATCCCCAAAGCCTCCTTAATCACCTGAGCAGAAGCCAACCCACCTCTACAAAACACTAAGAGATCACCCATAAAACAGAAATGAGTGAGCTTAGTCTTCTTACAATGCCAATGGAAGTGAAACTGGGCAAACTTTGACATATTTTTAGCAAAAATATGGGATGATATCTCCATACAGATGACAAATAGGTAAGGAGAAATGGGTTAGCGTGTAACATGTTTCCCTAACAACATGCTTATCTGTTAAAATACTAATTATCACGCGTGTTATCACAATGACTTTGAATATAACTAAGATTTTAATTGTTGCTAGTTCTTATTAAGATGTGAGATCATTAATATTGTGTTATCGTATTGCTTATGCATTTTGCTATGTTGTACTATTATAATTCATGATAAGAACATGATTTACGACATGTTCACATATTCAGCTGCATAGTAAAAATTTATGGATTACTGCTCACTCCTCTATGAACTTTCTTGTAGCTCCTGGTATGGATGTGCCAGGTAAATTCACTAGTCAGGATGCTCAGTTCCCTTTTAGATATTTTTGATTTTTTGATATGTATATTTGTTAAGGCTAAAATTGTGAATTGGTAAAACCATGATCAAAGATAGTAGTTTGTAATGTCTAGACTTAGTGTAGGCTAAGACATTACAGTCTTAAGTCAATTAGAAGTGTGAAGGTCTTAGGAAAGCTGTGTTTACATTATATTGGAAGTCCTGAAAAATTCAAAACAAGTGCTAGACCTGATTTACATAGAAAGGTCGCGGGAAGGCCACGGTTAGGCGCAGGAAAATATCGAGAGCTTGATTTGGAGAATAAGCTGTGCAGGAAGCTCGCTCTAAGTCGCAGGAAGGCCGCGGGGTACTACATTCACCCTGTTTTGTCTTCAGTTGAACCCTAGCCGCCTCAGTTTGTCTATATATATCTTCTGGACGTCTTCAGGGTTAGATATAGAGAGAACACTCATGAGATTAGAAGCCTAAAAGTTTAATTATTCTCTCAATTACTTAGCCAACATGTTTCCTATTCAATCCAAAGGAGTTCGGGTTCGAGGCTTATGAATGTTGAGGATTCAATAAAGCTACTGAGGAATCAGTATCGTGCCTTCGAAGAGTCGAAGGGCTTTTGCTAAAGGAGTTGGTGAATCGAGGAGTTGAGCAAACGTTAATAGAGTATAAAGTCGAGGAGTTGATCTATCGAGAGTTTGAGTTTGTAACCAACGTTTGATTTTAGTGAAAGTTTTGTTTGAGGTTTCCCTTTGTGGGTTTTCTCATTTTGTTTATCTCACCTTCTGTTATTCTGTGATTGTGGTTAATTGATTGGGATCTTTACCAACAAATTACAAATTTCAATTGATATCAAAGTAGGTGCATTTTTAAGAACAAAACGTGATCTTGCTATTTGTTGATGGATCCTTCTAGAGAAGGTGGTTTGAGCATGAGACCCCCGTGGTTTGATGGCACCAACTACGCCTATTGGAAGGTTTGCATGAGAGCGCACTTGATCTCGTTGAATGTCAATGTTTGGCTAGCTATTGAAAATGGCTGGGTGAAGCCAACGCATTTTGTCAACAACATAACAGTTAAAAAAGCCTATGGATTTGTGGACCAGCGTTGAGCAAGAAAAGGCAGAATGGAACTATAAAGCTCTGAGTTCTATTTTTTGTACAGTCTCTGCCGATGAGTTTAGAAGAGTTTCAAGCTGTGAGATTACTAAAGAGGCTTGGAAAATTCTCGAACTGACTCACGAAGAGAATTCCACTGTTAAGAAGTCCAAGCTACAAAAAATAACCTCAGAGTTTGAAAACTTGAAGATGTCTAAAGATGAACTTTTTGATAGTTTTTATGCAAAGCTCAGTGACATTGTTAATACCAGTTTCAATCTTGGAGAACCAATTCCAAATCGAAAGATTGTAAGTAAGATTCTCTGATCCATACCTACGTCCTTTCAAGCCAAAGTTACAACCATTAAAGAAGCTAAGGATGTTGATTCGATACGGGTAGAAGATTTAGTTGGCTCTCTGTAGACTTATGAAGCCAACATGATTAAACCAAAATCTAGAAGAGTTGCCCTAAAAACTGTTAAGGAAGATGAGTCCTCCTCAAGTAATGATGAGTCAATCCCCTCTCCTGAAGAAATTGCTATCTATACCAAGAGAATTAGAAAATTCTTCAAAAAGAAATATAGCAAGCACGGAAAGACAATGAAGAATAAGAAAGTCAAAGTATAGAAATCTTCAGAGAAGAAGAAGAAAGAGATCAAGTCTAAGGGCATGAAGTGCTATGAGTGCCAGGGTTATGGTCACATAACTCAAGACTGTGGTATTAAGAAGAGCAAGAAATAGGTTCTTAATGCAACTCTTGATGATTCAGATGATCAGTCAAGTACCTCCTCTTTTTCAAAAGATTTTTCAGAGAATTATACTGCATTCATGGTGAGAGCTAGTGCCTCCTCAAATTTAGTAGAGTCATCCTCTTCTAAAAGTAAAAAAGAAAAATCCTCTGAAAGTGAAGTTGAAAAAGATTCAGATGAAAGAGTAGATGTTGAAGAGGCTTATGAACAATTGTATCAAGATTGCCGTAAACTCCACAAGCAAACTAAAAAATTGATTGCGAAGAATAATGTGTTGAAAAGGGAGAGAGACAGTCTGAAAATTGCCTTGGAAGAATTGCAAGCTAAATTTGAAGGACTTGAAGCAAATAAAAACACTCAAGATGACTTGATAACAGCCTTCAAGAACAAATTGGATAAAAAAGACAATGAATTAAAGGATGCCTAGGTTAAGCTGCAATCCATGCAACTCAAGATGAATACTGCATTTTCACAACTTGATGACATACTTGGGATGCAAAGGAGCCCACATGACAAAAGAGGACTTGGCTACAGTGACACGCAGAAAACTGCTCCAAAAACAGTTAAAGCTCCTCAACCCACGAAATGTAATCAGTCAAAACCCTATTTTCAGAAACCCAAAGGTACGCCCCCTAACTTGTAATGTAAGTTTGTTCCTATATGTTTTCATTGTGGTATGCCTGGTCACATAAGAGCACATTGTCACAAATTATATGGGTTTCCCCTATCCTATGTTGACACTAAGGATTTTTTGAGATCTAATTTTTGAGTGTCAAATAGGCTTAATCCATTAAGGTTTCAAAAGTCATATCTTGATTCTAGACCTTACATGACTTGGCCAGTGAGGAAAAACATAAAGAAAAATTTTCAAAACCCATTGGTCCAAAACCCAACAATTCTAAGACTCAAAATGTTTTTCCAAAAATGAGAACTGTTTGGGTTAGAAAGAGTGATCTATATATCTCCCGCACCCCTAAGAATGTTGAAGGGGTGAACCTTGATATGTAGAGGCAAATATTTTTTCATGAACTAGGCTATGCGTCATTGTTATATTCTTACCTAGTTCTATGAAATCATATAGATTAGATTCTTTTTAATTTTAAGTTTTTTTTTAATAAAAATAGTTTTGGTGTAATGTTATTCATTGTGATATTCTTGCATGTTCTATTACTTCATACATACTTCAAAATCACAGGATTAAAATTGTTGATCTATATAGTGGTCATAAATTTGAATTACTTGATGAACCTAAATCCTAGGTTTTGTTGTTCCTTATCATGGTAGTGGTGTGCCAATTGTAATTACATGAAGTTTACTACATCATGAGAAATATTTTCCACCACTCAATTGGTTTAATAAATTCTCTATTTTGGACTGTTGGTTGCTCTTAAGTTTTTTTTTTTTTTAAATCACTTGGAAGGGCTACCAATGGAATAGAGTGCAGTTAGCCTATTGATGTGTGAGTTATCAAAATAACCACCCTCTGGGTTTGACGATATAGGAAGAAGGCTACCTACCCATGAGCATGTGAAAGCGCCAAGTAAAAATAAAAAAAATTGGTGGATGTCAATTCAATAGATATATATCTTGGTGTTTAGTTGAAAACAATGAATTGAGGAGAAACTAGTCGAAGAGCTAACACTGCATATCTTACTCAATTCTATTCAAAGTCCAAAAGGAGAAATTTTAAAAATTCATGCGAGTATGTGAAGAGTATTAATCATGTTGTACTTAAACTTCATTTCACACACCACACAAGCATTTGACCATTGGTATGACATGTGTGAACAACTCATGACATAAATAGTAGGTTGATTCTTGGAATTCTTATTTGTTACTATTTATGTATGGTCAAAATTTTGAAACTGTGTTTAGTTTTATGTTTGGGAAAATAGAACTTAGAATGAATCGATCAAGAATACACATTATACCTTAATTTTTTGTCAATTCATGTCAAAAAGGAGGAGAATAGTTTATGGGGAGAATTTTTTAAAAGAAGTTAGTTAACTAAGAGGGAGATATAGTTAAGGGGGAGAATGCTTTGAAAAGAATTTTGTTTATTAAAGGGGAAAACAATCAATTTTTTTTAATAGGTAATATTTGTGTCAAGGGGGAGAATATTTTGTTTCATCTTTTTGTTAATATTTTATTTAATTTTTATTTATTCCACAAGATGCCTTGACTATTTTTGTTTAAGTGTGTAGCAAACAGGTTCTATAATCAGAACATATTGATCAAGGAATAGATTACTAAGGCCTTTTTAAAATTAGGATGAATTCATTTGTAATTTCATTTATTGAGTTTTGACATGGAATTGCCAAAGGAGGAGATTGTTAAGGTTAAAATTGTAAATTGGCAAATCCATGGTCAAAGATAGTGGTTTGTACTGTCTAGACTTAGTGTAGGCGAAGACACTACAGTCTTAAGTCAAATAGAAGTATGAAGGCCTTAGGAAAACTATTTTTGCATTATATTGGAAGTCTTGAAGAAGTCAAAACAAGTGCTAGACCTGATTTACGCAGGAAGGTTGTAGGAAGGCCATGGTCAGGCACAAGAAAATACCGAGAGCTTGATTTGGAGAATAAGCCATTCAGGAAGCCCACTTTGAGTCACGGGAAGGCCGTGGGAAGACCGCGGGTGCGCCCTTCCTGCAAGGTACTACATTCAGCCTATTTTGTCTTCAGTTGAACCATAGCCGCCTCAGTTTGTCTATATATATATCTTCTGGACGTCTTCAGAGTCAGATATAGAGAGAACACTCATGAGATTGGAAGCTTAAAAGTTCAATTATTCTCTCAATTACTTAGCCAACATGTTTCATGTTCAATCCGAAGGAGTTCAGGTTTGAGGCTTGTGAATGCTGAGGATTCGGTATCGTGCCTTCGAGAGTCGAAGGGCTTTTGCTAAAGGAGTTGGTGAATCGAGGAGTTGAGCAAACGTCAACAGAGTATAGAGTCGAGGAGTCAATCTATCGAGAGTTTGAGTTTGTAACCAATGTTTGATTTTAGTGAAAGTTTTGTTTGAGGTTTCCCTTTGTGGGTTTTCTCGTTTTGTTTATCTTGCCTTCTATTATTCTGTGATTGTGGTTAATTGATTGGGATCTTTACTAGCAAATTACAAATTTTCAATATTCATTTTTCATATGTCTGGTTACGAGATGGTAATGTATGCAAACTTTATATAATTTTTCATCAGATGGGGATGTATCGACTAGTTGTACCTTGGTTATATATTTTGGAGTATTGTACCTAATTTATGGCTAAGGATTTATTCTATTATTTTGGAATTGCATAGTCTTTTGCTCCACGACTGTTTGTATAGCTTTGATGTATGGGATATAATGTGTATGACTATGATGTAACTGCATGATATAGGTCGTGTGGGGGATAATCAGGGACTTGTGCCTGTGAGGGTCTGTGCCAATAGAAGAATGAAGCAAGAGATGAAACAGAGAAACAATGCCTTATATCCCACATCGCCTAGGTGTAAAATGTGAATGTGTCATAAATAACGGTTCAATAATCTACCTAGTACATGTCCTTTTTTTAGGCGTTTGTGTGGGCCTCAGAGAAACAAAATGTGAGGGTTGCAAAGCCCAGAACGAACAATATTGTACTACATGAATCATGGGATACTACAAATATTATCAAAGCCTATCGTAGCTGGAAGCATGGGCCTATGAGTCTTTTGGGAGAAGGATTATGAGTGACTATAAGGGACCTGTGTCCTACATTACCTAAGTATGGAATGAGAATGCGCTATACATAAGGGTTTGATAATCTACCTAGTAGTGTGACTTTAGCAATTAAGGAACACTCATATGAATGGTGATAACTATAGTTCTTAACAAATTAATGAGTTTAAACCTGTATTCTTAGATTTGATTAGGGTGTCAAAGTAAATATGTTTAATGGGGTTATTGATTGGCATATACTGATTGGCAAAATTACCTTAAAGACCTCACTAGAAAGCCCACTAGGAGCTATTGGAAAAATTGTTAGAAAAATAACTTAACTTTAGGTATCTATAATGCTTGCTATGAAGCTCGGCACTTGCTTGGACGTGTGGATTTATAGAGGTTTTTGGAGTTTTCATCATTGTCTTCGCATTACTTGTTTATCTTTTCTTTTACATCCGAGTTACATTATAAGTTGCACTTCGATTTACTTCGATTTATTTCGATTTACTTCGTAATATAATGTTTTGCTTGTTTCGATTCCTTTTTCGCATGATGGAATGTTCTTTTATCATTTTTGTGATGTTTAAAGTAGTTTTAGCGTAAAACCCTAGTTCTTGATTCAACGGATCAAGAATGGGTAGTTCACGAAAAACCTTGGGGTGTTCGTAGACCTTTCGCATGGGTTGTGAGAGCTCATGTGTAAGAATCTACCATATTAAAATTTATTTTAACTTGTTTCGAAAACATTCGAAACCGAAAATCTTTAACCACACTCGTTTGAAGTCACTGGTATGGGTTTTCGAATATAACTGTTTACATACTTTCGAACAAGATTAAAATAGGTTTCGAATTCACTTCTAGTTTTGATTGTTTGAAAAACCTTCAGAAACAAAGGTCTTTAACCAAATCCGCTTGAGATCACTGGTACTGACCTTTGATTAAAATATTCTTAACACTTTTCGAATTAAACCCTAATCTAGATTTGAATAAAAACATCCCAAGGTAAAGTAGTGAACTACCCGGACTTGAAATTTGGATCAAGAACCTTTTTAGTATCGTGCTTGTTATTTAATTTAATTTATGAGTTGATTTATTCACTTTAAAATTTAGAGTAGATGCTTTGTTTGCACTTTAAAATTAAATTGAATTTCTTTCATTTAGAAGCTAAAACAAAAGTTTGAGTTGCTAAAAAAATTAGTTTAAATTAATTTAGGTTTACCTACTAACTAAGAGAACAAGTCTAGAGCTTTTAACAAAGCCCTCCCTGTGGATTCGACCTCGGTACTCACCAAGTTTTAAAACTACGACTACCCTCTTGCACTTGAGACGTAGAATCCGAAACACTTTTTAGGGTCGGTCAATTACTTAGTTGTATCCTTTGTACCCAAATCCAATTACGTTTTTTAATTAATGGTGATTACTTTCATCTTCATAAATGTAATTCATTAAAGACCTTCCATCTTTCTTTACTTCTAAATTTGCCTTTTTTTTACACTCTCAAATCACCTATCTCATAACCTAAGAAGAAAAAATTACTTTTATCTCTCTATGCTCTCCAAGCCTAATTTGCACGCACCTCTGTTGCCAAACTTCCATTTCATTTCAATCTCCAATAAAACTTCCACCAGAAGTGAAAGTGATTGGGAAGTAGAAGACAGGCCAATCAACAAATTGAAGAAGATAATCACACTAGATAGAGGTAAAAGGCCCAAATGAACTACTTTTTTTCAGTAGTGAAACTATTTAGTTTTATCTAGTGAGGAGTTAACATATTATCTATGACTAAAATATACTGAGTTAGTCGATTGCATTGCATGTCATCCTTCAAAATATATATTTTGGATACCAATAAGCAATAGGTTTAGAGTTGCATGTAAAACTTTTATTTCTTTGAGATGTAATTCCTATTTTTGAATAGATTTTGGTCCAATATTTTTTAAAGACAAATTAAATACATTGTCGTGTGTTTTTATTATATTACAAAAATTAATTAGATTTGAAGAAAAATCTAGCAATTATTAGATAATGAAAATTGCTTTTGCAAAATCTTCAATAGCTACAGTGGATAAAAGTCATTATAGTGGTGGAATTAATTTTACATCACATAATAGAAGTACATTGTTATTTTTTTAATTTTGTGAACTGGCCAATAAAATGAATTAATGTAAATATTATAACATACATCATATAAAATTTCATTTCAAGTTTGATTTTTTCACTAAATCGGTAAAGAATTTATTCTTTCACATTGAAATTTTCTTTTAAATATGGTCTGGAGATATAAATAAAACTAAAAATCAATTCAACGTAAATAGGATATAACTATATAGATTTATTTGTTAAAATTATTTTAAATTTTAATTTTTATTATATTTTTAATTTAAATTATAAAAGAAATAGCATACATTAATATAGATTTATTTATCAAAATTATTTTAAGTTTTAAATTTTTATTAGTTTTTAATTTAAATATGTAAAAAAATAACAAACACGTCCAATGTACGTACATTTCACCTAGCTGTGCTAAAATTCTGAGTGAAAAAGGTTTTAGATTCAAATCTTATTACTCTATTTTGTTTTTCCTTTATGCTTAGGGCACGTTTGTGGGAGTAAATTTGACACTTGCATGAGAATGCCCGTTTGGTTTGGAATATATATGCTTTCTTCTAATTTTTTTTTTTGGGTCAAAAATGAAGTTTTGATTTTTTTTTTTTTGGTCTTCTTTTCTTTTCTTTTGTTTTGTTTTATGTATTTTTTTTTTTTTTTGTCAAGCAAACTTTTTAGAAAGTACTTTCTAAACCAAATATCTTTTTTACGGTTTCATTTGGTAATACTATCATTTTTTTTATTTATCTTTAACTATTTATATTTTCTTATTTCTATTGTCATTTTTTTCCTAAAATAAAAACTAAAACAATGTTTGGAAATTCAATTTAATTTATAGTAATTAATTTTTATTAATAAAATATTTCATTTTGTTAATTTTTTAAAAAACTAATTGAATTAACAAAATATATTCCATATTAATTAATTAATTAAATTTATTAATTAAATTAAATTAAATTAATTTTATTATTTATTAAAAATAACTTAACTGAATAACAATAAATATATTAAATATTATTTAATAAATTATTATTTAATTAAAAATAATTTAAAAAATATATATCTTAAATTAATTATTAATTGAATTAATTAATTTAACTTAATTAATTTAATTATATTATATACTAAACTAAACATAATTTACTAAAATATATTTTATATTAATTATCTTATTTAAATTAATTAATTATTAATTTATTTAATTAATTAACTAATTTTTTTTGAAAATTTTGTTCCCAAATTGAAAAGAAGAGAAGATTTATATGTTTCTTAAATTAAAGATTTTCTAAATTGGTAAATTTCTAAAAGACCACAACCACAATATTGCAATTTAAGTAAAAGATTGAACAGAATATAATTTGGAGTGATGAAGTCTAAATCAAGAAAGAGTCCTAAATCCCGAAAGGAAAAAATGTATAAAAGATCAAGAAATGCACTCCAAAGATACTCGCAGACAGAAAGCAGGCAAGATGATCGACCTTTTGGCAATATACCCCATAGGCGTGGTGTAGAGAGCGCGATGGTTCGAGTAAATTATTTTATAAAAGATTCTGTCTCCGTTTACAAAATCTGTTCTTAGAAAATTTGTTTTTGTATTTGAGTCTAACTTAGAATAGAATTTTGTAAGTCGATATATATGCACCAAACTTAATGTATAATAAGGAATTGAAGGAGCATATTATAGAGTTTTGTAAGAGAGAGAATTTTTTCATTGTGAATTTATAAATCTTTCTCTTATTTTCTTTTATTCTTTTTTAACTTTCTGTGCGAAGCAAGAAGTCCACTTGTAGAGTTTATCGAGTGAATGGAGTAAGAGTAACGATAAAATTTATGTGAGTGAATTGTAGAGTGTCTGAGTAGAGTCTTGTAACCCGTTGATAGTAAAATTTGTATTTAAGATTTTTTTCTCCGTAAAAGAGTTTTCTCGTTAATTCTCTGCATTATTGTGTGTGATTGCTTAGTTCAAAAATTTTCAAAGAATATATACAAGGCTAATTTATTATTAAAATTATCAATTTTATTTTAATAATTTAATTTTTTTTAAATTATTTGTGTAAATTTTAATATGGGCTAGTATGAAGTTGTACAAAATTTCACAAAATTTTATAAATTTTTTATAAAATTAAAATTTTTTACTTATTACACTAATTATGAAACTATAAAATTTTCAAATCTATACTAGTTTTTACAATTTCACGCGCTTCATGCATAATGATAATAATTTTTAGATAATTTTTTATAAAAATATTAACGAGCTGATTCCGCACCAGATTTCAATAACACAGAGAAGGTGGCATACTTTTGCGTGTCAGTTCACGCGATCTGGCTCATAAACTGATTTTTAAGCTTCGCGTGAAACTTTTTTATTATAAATACTTAATTCTCGGTGGACTCAAACTCTGAAATAACATTAATTGCTATTATATTCAACATTAAAACATTTTAATTTATTCTTTAAATTCAGTATTCAACCAGCGTTGGTAGGACCACAATTCTAAAAGCTAACAATCAGAGGAGGTCCGCTACCACTGATGCTCGTGTTTTTTATTAGATTCAAATTTCGAAAACCACCATAAAATATTCCAGACATGTTTCTTGTTTTTATCTGTGTTGTATAGTCGGATCGATGTGGGGGTGACTTCTTCTCTCCATCCTCCTGCAATAAAAACCAAGTCGCAATTTTGACTGTGGTGTGGTTTGAAAGTTTAAATTTTAGTATGTTTTGATTTTATTTTTAAGTTATTACTTGTAATTTTTGATATATGTGATAAAATAAATAATAATTTTTAGTAATTTTTTATAATTTTGTGTAACTTTTGGGTGCTATTTAAAATTTTTGACAACTCTTGATAACTTTCAGTAATTTTTAGTATTTTTTTAATAATTTTTTATAATTTTTGAATTAATAAGTTACTACAAATGAGTAGAAAAATTGTAAAAATTAATAATTTACAAAACACTCAAAATGAAAAATAATTAATATTTTTTACTAAAAATTGTGCCTTGAAACAGACACTAAATTTTTTCCAGTTAAAGTAGATGCGACTCCGGTATCGAAAAATGGGAACTTTCTTGTATTTGTATGAGAGAGATATATATATATATATATATATAATTGTTTTGAGGCATGGAAATTGTATTGTTATGTTAACACCCTATTATGTCTTGCAGCAGCTTGAAAAATTGGATTGAGCTTTTTTTTTTTTTTTTTTCTGCCGTACATATCAAAAAATGAGCAACTCTCCATCGTTAAAGATATGCACAATTATTTCAAGTAGAAATATCATTTCAAAATTAAAAGTTGAATAATAATTTAACTTCTATTGTTTAATTATTTAATTTCATAAAATTAAATAGGCCAAATTTGACTTCTTGAGTTTCATAAGACTCATTCAATCTTCCTAAAATTGACCTATTATTATATGACTGTAAATGGTCTAAAATAATCTAAATTTAAATTATTTTTGTTAAATTCAAACTTAACCATGGATTAAATTAATTTATTTAAATTTAAACTCGATTGAAACTCATCCATTTGCAAATTCTAGTTAATTTTTATGAATCGTTAGATTTGCTGCATTGAATCTCATTTTAAACACCTTCATTGAGTCGAGTTTTAATTACAACTTGCCACCTAAATGTTTTTTTTTTATTAATATTTGATTCAACATGAAATGTCTTAAATTATAAAATATTACTGTTATTAATAATTGTCGAGGCAAATTATACTTATTACCCTACAGTTTACATCAAATTTCACTTGAATTTCTTTACTTTAATTTGGACAATTAACTCTTGCCCTTTTGCTTGAATTTCATCAAATTTATTAATGAAAAAATTCACATCTCAATCGCATATGATGGACATGAGATGTTGGTTACCACATTTTCTTAACTATTGCTAGCAAAGTGACCAAATTAAAACTTAATTGAAACATAAGAGTTAAGTATTACAATTAAAAAACTTAGGTTAGTTTTTTCTTAATCTCGTTATGAAAAATCTCGATTATTCCCTTTATTTCCTGAAACCCGTGAATATCAGTATGTGTAGGTTAGGTTTTTACGTTCTACTCCACAGTAAACACTACTATTTTTTATATAAATCTGATGCAAATGAAATCTGTTTTTAATATCTAAATCCACTGTTTTAATGATCCGGAAAAGGAGTTCAATTAAGAAAACAAAAGGATTCATTATTTATTTTGAAAGACATGCAGAACTTGAATCTGGATCTAGAATGGTTGGAATCATGTGGTTTTGTTGATCCTTTACATTAATTGAATTAAAACTGATAGTTTCAATTGATTGAGAACTAATTTCTTAGTTTACTGCCTTCATGCCTTAAGCTTCAAAAGAGTCTTCCATACATGTTGAACTAGTGTTCAAAACTTACGATCCTTTATAAGTTTTGATGCTTGGTTTTGCAGTTGCATTGGAAATTCCAATGAATGCCATGTTTAGTTTTTATTTTCCGATTAATTTAATCACGCAATTGTTAGGTGTAATAACGAACTATTTGAATTGATTGCTTTGCCTTGGTTTAATTTCTATCAATTCATTTAATTGTCTTGAATTAATTATTTCTTGAATTAATGTAGTCTTTGATTTCTATTGCTATGATTGAATTTAGTTACTAGTTTCTTTTAATTTTGGTAAACAATCTCCACACCCATGGCTAATTATTCTAATTATTCTAAAATAATTTTCAAAATTCTAGACTTTTAGAGCTAATTAAGTAAGTAATTAGTTTAAATAAGCTATGTTTTCATAGTTTCCTATTGATTAGACCACAGTCATACCGAATAAAGCTACATCACAGATTCTCATACTTGGGAAATTTTGATGGTAAAATATGGATGTAGTCAGTATTCGTAGTCAGTATTCGTCAAGCACAATGTCGTTGGGTGGATATTTCGTGGCACAATACAAAGATCCTCACATGCACGACAACCAACGAGACCGAGGTGTGCTTACGAGAAATCCCCTCACATGCACACGACAAAGGTCTAGTGTGGGATTTTAGACATTTTTTAGTTGTAATGTATATTTATGCTACGATTGATTACTCTTGTATGATTTTACAAATTATGTCACGCCCCTAATTTAACTATCTAGAATGGACGGCATTAGAATTTAAAAACTAAAATAAATAAATAAAATTTAATCCAATTTCAATTTACATCGAGTTATAGGCATCAATATATCTGAAATCATTATTCATTCCCATGTAAAATACAAAAATTTAACTACGTCACCATCGATTTGCCAATAACATATTCCACCTTAACTCTATTTCCAATGACCACACCAAATGTCGGCTTTGTTAGAACAATACTAAAATAATGTTTATATTTATCTATATCATAATGTTGTAAGTATAAGAATCGGACCATCCTCTGGGTCACACAATTTATAATACCAATAATTCAATTCTTAGTTTAGAAGAACAAGTACAATCATTATTATCCACAATTAAGACCGGATTTAGGCTTTTCAAGCCCAACCTGCCTACGTATCCCACTTCAGGAATCAGGTTACCGTAGTTTCTAAATTTATATTTTTTATTTCATAACCAAACTCATGATTAACCAGATAAACTATACATCTCATCAATCAATATCATAGTTACATTATATTAATATCTCAATATAAAGGAATGGAAATGTAATCTTATGCAATGGGATGTGATGGAATGCAATGTTAATACACATTCTAGTCTCCATCTACTCCCAAGCTTATCCTAGAACGGGTGACGTTTAGCACAGTACACGAGGTCACCAACCACACCATTTATGTTTACGGCAAACGTATATCTCCATATATATATAACAAGTGGAGAACCGTGTTACACTCCCTTCTGCCAGGAAACCGTGTTACACCTCTAGTCGGGCATCTGCTTAGCTAAAGCAGGGCTCAGTTGCAATCCGTAGAAAATCTCATAATCATATTTCATAATTAACGTCCCACCTCCAAATGACTAAGCTCTAGTCATATATATCGACTAAGGATCATTCGTTATTTTCAAAATTTCATCTTATCATTTTTCTCAAATCATAGATCCCATCCTTATATATAACTCATGTCTCAGTTCGTCACAATACAAATATTGCACTTGTGGCCAATTAACAATCACAATTCATATTCAGATAAAACCATCCCAGCCCAATGCACATGGTATGCTCAATCATGCATAACCAACATTAACATCTCATCATTAACATAATAGCATGCTATCCTCAAGCATAAATTTAACATCATATGAATTTCAGGATATATATCTTTTTTTTTGGTAGTTAAGTTTTAATTTTATTACCAAAAATTTGAGATTTACAACAAGCTCAAGACTAATCCCAAAGAGTACACACCCCATTTAAGGGAATTCAAAATACAAGACCATCTAACCTATCCATTAACAATTCCACTTATAACCCAAGTGAATAGGCTAGTAAATAGGTCCCTCATATAACTTCATCTTCTTCATTTTTTGTTGGACTTGGAATTTGATTCTTTTATAAGAGAGATGCTTGCAAGGGATATATATCTTAATATAGAACAAAGCATGCTATATTCAAACCTCAATTAAATCTCACATAATTCATATAATTTTCATCCAAATACGTTCTACACACATAGGTATATAAATGCAAGAAAATGAGGTCAAAATAGCCCAAACATAAAACTCCAGAGTGGGTCACAGCTTGCTCGCAGGGAGCGTGCGACTTCACGTTGACCTCGCATCCTGTCAGATGGATGCTTGCAGCTTCGGGTTAGGGTAGAATACCTCGCACCTTGCCTGATAGGAGCATGCCCCTTTGGTCCTCTAACTAGACCATCGTTTTGGTCTGCAATTCATCTTCTTCGGTCATTTTTAGCCAATATTTGCCCTTTTTGGGCCTCAAACTCAATGATAAATTTTATATAAACTTACAAATATCTCAACAGCATGATTTTATAGCATTAATTTCAATAATAATTCAAATAAAAATAAAATCTCAACACATATATGTATATATATACACACATTCGTACCTACATGTATATATCCACCGAAATTTTTAAGTAGTCATCCAAATTATGACTATAATATATCAAAATCTTCCTAATAATATCTAGAACACAAATATAAGTCCCACTTACCTCGAATCCAAAGAGAAAAGAAGAAATGAGAAGTTTTGAGTTGTGGCTTCTAAACTTTTAGCGTCAATTTCTCTCTTCTCGAGCGAAATCACGTGAAACGGACGTCACCATGACATTCACGGCATTGAATACTACCCCAATCCACTGGCCTTCTTTCTCGAAACCTGCTTTCTCTTTCTACTCTCTCTCTTCTCTTTCTCTTTTCTCTCTTTTCTCTCCTTCTCCCCTTCTGAAACGGTCGAGGTCCCAAAAGAAAGAAAAAAAAAAGAGGAAAGAAAAGAAAGGTTGGACCTTTGGCCCAGTTGTCCAACCCAATATCAGTTTGGGCCACACCCGACTGAGGAAAAATAAAATAAATTAACTAAATCTTATAATAATTATTTTATTGGCTCAAATTAACACATAAATAACAAAAAATAAAAGCTAAGTATTACATTTTCCCCTATAAAAGTTTCATCCTCAAAATTTACATAACATACTTTAATTCGAAAATAGGGATGGGTACTTCAATCGCATCACTGATTAATGTTCCCAACTGTATTCCTCAACTCCACAGTGTCGCCATAACCCTTGAACCAAAGGAATGGTCTTGCCACGCAAACCCTGTTCACGCTTGTCCTTAATCCAAATTGGCATACTCTCAAAAGTCGCATTCTTCTCAATATCCAATTCCTCCCAATTAATCGAATAAGAAGGATCCAGTATATACTTCCAAAGCATAAATACAGGGAACACATTATGAACCCGAGCTAACTATAAAGGAAGTGCTAATTTATACTGTCACTCCCCTAACTTAATTGTCCAGGACGGACGGCATGGGAACATAGGAACTAATTAAATTAAATAAAACCTGTACCAAGGTCAAGTCATAATATAATAACAATCATCAGAGCTACTAAACATGTTCCTTATTCCTATATTAAATAAATAAAAATAACATCAATCACGATAAAATATAACGTCACACCCCGGTGACTTAATTTAAGGCTCATACAGCCGTATTAACATCATCAATAATTATACAGTCTCATAAATAATAAATTTGGGACCCGCACCCCCACGTTGCGCAAATAAAGATACAGTCATCCAAACGTAAATAAATCATATGCTAAGTCAATCTGTCAGTCTTAACTTAGCTCCAGATGGCTACTCCTTGGCCTCGTCGGATCACCTAAAATAGGGATGGGATGAGCAAACTTGCCAAGTAGGTAGGACCGTGCAACTGTGCACTATTGAATGTACTCAAGCACATAGCATAACTCACAACAACATTAACCGAACATAATGTGACAATGCATATGTAATGTAATGGAATGGCCAATGCAACTCTCTAATCTCCATCTACACCCAACCTTATCCTAGGACGGTGACACTTACTACTACACATGGGGTTACCAACTGTGCCGTTTGCGCTTATGGCAAATGTATATCTCAATATATATATATACCAAACATGGAACTATGTTACACCTCCATCAATGTAAGACTCAAGAGAACCATATTACAACCCTTGGCCGTTTTGCTAGGGAACCATGTTACACCCCTAATCAGGCATCTGCTTATCTTAAGTAGGGTCTGGCTGCAGACCAGAGGAAATCTCATAATCACATCTCATTATTAACGTCCCAACTCTAAATGACTAAGCTCTAGTCATATATATTGACTAGGGACCATCTAGTATTTTCAAAATCTTATTTTATCTTTTTCCTAAATTATGGATCCCGTCCATATATATAACCCGTGCCTCGGTGCGTCACAATACAAATATGGCACTCTCGGCCAATCAATACTCTCAACATAAGCCAGATGATACCACCCCAGCCCCATGCACATGATATGCTCAGTCATAAAAATATATATCATCTCAATATAAAATACATTCTCTTTACACTTAATGATGATTTGGAGTTCATTCCATCATTAGAAATTCATAATAATTTAGTTTGTACTCAAAAACAAAATTAAAAAACAATTTTCATGACTTTTTGAAGGTTTGCTATTCTGTGGTCCAGACACCCTTACTGGCTGATCCAGACCACTGTGATCTGGACACCCCAATCGGCCAGTCTGGACTATAGTATCTAGTGCCCAGTTTTAGGGTTCGTCCTCAACGAAACCCAGCCCAAATCAACTCCCAAACCATTCATTCAAGCCTCAATCTCAACAATAACTCATGTATAAACACTTAAATCACACATTCTTTAATCATTTAATCTAAGAATAACTCAAATATATGCAAGATATCAAAATATATATCCATATATATACACACACATTCGTATATACATATATATATATATCACAAATCTTCTGAAATCCCAACCAAATCAAGCATACAACATGTCAAAATCTTCCTAATAATGTCTAGAACACAAATATAAGTCCCATCTACCTCGAATCCGAAGCGAAAAGAAGAAAATCGAGGAAAACTGGTCAAGCTCCTAACCTTCAAACGCTGATTTCTCCCCCCGGGCTAAATCACTGGAAATAGATGTCACCACGATGATCACGACGTCAAATACTACCCCAATCTGCCGATCTTTTACTCTGGATTGCACTATCTCTTTCTACCCTCTCTCTTTTCTCTCTCTCTTCTCTTTCTCCTCTCTGGTTCCTGGGCAACCAAGCAAAGCCAAAGAAAAAAAAAAAGAAAATGAAAGAAAAGAAAGAGAGAAAAATGGAGTTGGGCCTTTGGCCCAGTTGTCCAACCACCTACCAATGCGAGCTGTACTCGACCCACAGAAAAATAAAATAAATCAACTAAATCTCAAAATAATTATATATAGGCCCAAAATAACACATGAATAGCCAAAAATAAATGCCGGGTATTACATTCTTCCCCCTTTATAAAAATTTCATCCTTGAAATTTACATAACATACTTTAATTAAAAAATAAGGATGGGTATTTCAACCATATCACAGATTCACATTCTCAAGTGGATTCCTCAACTCCATGGTGTCGCTATAACACACAAACCAAGGGAATGGCCTTGTCACACAAAACCTGTTCATGCTTGTCCTCAATCCGAATTGGCAGATTCTTAAAATTCACATCCTCCTTAATATCCAATTCTTCCCAATTAATCACATGAGAAGGATCCGGTATATACTTCTGAAGCATAGAGATGTGGAACACATTATAAATTCGTGCTAATTGTGAAGGAAGTACTAATCGATACACCAATCACCAATTCTCCCAATAACCTCAAAAGGTTCAATATATCTTGGTGAAAGTTTTCTATGTTTTCCAAATCGAACTATACTCGACCTTGGTGAAACTTTCAAAAATATAAAATCACCGATTTGAAATTCCAACGGTCGTCTTCGTTTATCAGTATAACTCTTCTGTCTAATTTGAGCTATCAAAAGTCTCTGTCGAATCACTTGAATCTTCTTTGATGCTTGTCTCACCAAATCAAGCCCAACTGTCATAGGTTCTCTAGCTTCAACCCAATATAATGGAGATCAATGAGGTCATCCATATGAAGCCTCATATGAAGCTATATCAATACTTGCCTGACAACTGTTATTATACACAAATTCAACTGATGGCAAATGGCTCTCCCAATTTCCTCTCAAAGTCAACATATAGGACTTGAGCATATCCTCTAAAATCTAAATAGTCTGCTCTGACTACTCGCCTATCAGTGGATGAAAAGCTGTACTAAAACACAATTGAGTTCTCAGTGCCTCCTGTAAATTCTGCCAAAACTGTGCTGTGAACACTGGGTATCAGTCTGACACAATCGACAAAGGTGTACCATGCAGTCGAATAATCTCACGAATGTAGAACTAACACTGCTCCTCCATAGAATCTTTATTATAAATAGGTAGAAAATATGCCGATTTAGTCAATTGGTCCACAATCACCAAAATGGCGTTATGCTTCTTATGAGTCCTCAGCAAACCCGTCACAAAATCTATAGTTACATGGTCCCACTTTCACTGTGCCACTAGTAATGGTTGTTACAAACCAGATGGTCTTTTGTGTTTGGCCTTCACCTATTGACAGGTTAGGTAACGAGACACAAATTTCGCCACATCACGCTTTATACCACTCCATTAGTACTGACGTCCTAAGTCTTTTTACATCTTAGTTCCTCCAGGATATACTGTAAACCTTGAGTGATGAAACTCCTGGAGTACCTCTTCCCAAATTCCATCCACATCAGGTATAAAAATCTTACCTTTAAATATCAAATATTCCCTTATGGACAAACTCCAACCTTCAGCTGCCTGTCCTAAAGACCAATAATACCTTATGTTCTAACAATATTGATCATTCTGTTGAGCTTCAATAACCCATGTCAACAATATAGGTACCGCTTGCAAACAATTCAAACTAAAGTAGGTGGTTCCATCCTCATCATCATCGTCGCACCAAAATTCAAAATCACTAAGATCTTCCTGAAGATGCCATTGAGAACAAACCATCATGGATGCCAAACTTTGTGACTTCCTGCTCAAAGCATCAGCTATCGTGTTAGCCTTTCCTGAATGATAGTGAAGATTAAAATCATAATCCTCCAAGTATTTCATCCACATTCTCTGTCTCATATTCAAATCACGCTGAGTAAACAAATGCTTTAAAATGTTGTGATCTAAATAAACATTAAATCTCTCACCATATAGAAAATGCCACCAAGTCTTTAAAGCAAAAACCACCATGGCCAACTCTAAATCATGCGTAGGGTAATTTTTCTGATACGGCTTCAATTGCCTAGACCCATTCGCCACTACCTGATCATCTTGCATCAAGATACATCCCAAACCTTCACATAAAGCATCATAATACACCAAATATCCCATTTTACATTTAGGTATAATCAATATTGGGGCCTCAATTAATCTTCACTTCAATTCATGAAAAACATTCTCACAAGCATCACCCCATTCAAATCTAACCCATTTCCGAATCAACAGAGTTAATGGACCCGCTAACTAAGAAAAATCTTGGAGGAAACGGCAATAATAACTAGCCAAACCCAAGAAACTACGAACTTTAAAAATAGATCTCGGTCACGCCAAATCTAGCACAACTAAAACCTTAGAAGGACCTACTGTAATTCCTTTACTAAAAACTACATGACCCAAAAACTTCACCTCGGATAACTAAAATTCACACTTACTAGCCTTAGTATACAACTTATGCTCCCGAAGTGCCTTCAAAACTATCCTCAAATGTTGCTCATGCTCATACTCATCACGAGAATAAATCAAAATATCATCTATGAACACCACCACAAACTAATCTAGGTAGGGTTGGAAAATCCTATTCATCAAATCCATGAACACTACCAGGGCATTTGTTAACCCGAAGGGTATAACCACAAATTCAAAATGACCATACTAGGTACAGAACACCATCTTAGGAATATCTTCCTCCCAAATCCTCAATAGGTGATAACTCGAACGAAGATCAATCTTAGAAAAACAAGTTGATCTTTGCAACTAGTTAAACAAATCATCTATCCTCAGTAACGGATATTTATTCTTAATAGTCACCGAGTTCAACAACTGATAATCAACACAAAGCTTCAAGGTCTTATCTTTTTTCTTCGTAAAAACTACTGATGTTGCCCACAGGGATGTAGTGTGTCGAATAAAACCTCGAGCATACAAATCATTCAATTGAACCTTCAATTCTTTCAACTCTGTCGGTGCCACATGGTACAGTGCCACAGAAATAGGAGATACACCTGGCACAAGATCTATATAAAATTCAATCTCCTTCGGAGGAGATAAATCACACAATTCCTAAGGAAATACATCTTCATACTTGCAAACAACTCTTGCGAGAAAGTGTTTAGAGTCTTTCTCATTCAATCTCAAACTGGCCAATAAACCAAAAAACTTTCCCATGCACCTCATGTCAAACAATGGAGAAGGCAAAACTACTCTTGCCTTACCCTAAATCCTAACCACAGCACCATCAGGAAGGATAGCCATCACTAACTTACGGTAACAATCTATTGTCACCTGATAAGTAGAGAGCCAATCAATTCCCAAAATCACATCAAATTCATTCATCTTCCAAACTCTCAAGTCAATCCACAGCTGGACATCATCCAACGGTAGAACACAAGCCTTACAGATCCAATTCATTGAAGAACTGCTACTTGTTGGAGAATCTACAAATATAGGCTCCACCAACCTCTCGGGTGTCAAACCCAAAGTCTTTATGCAAGCTTACGAGATAAATAAATGTGATGCACCGGTATCAAATAAAACACGCACCCAAGTGCTAAACAGAAGAAATGTACTACGTATTACAAAAGCATCTGGAATCTCATCCTGCTGTCAGGAGCGTAGGCATGCCTTGGAGTCTTCTGACTTCCTGAGTTACCATCACCTCTACTATTCTTTTACTAGCCACCACCACTACCACACGATTATTGGAATTACTGAATCTGTTACATAAGCTATTACTGCATAGGTGGTGCAGGCCTTACTGGGTATTGCTGTGTCTGATAAGAACCAATTGGTTGTGCACCTAGCTCAACACTCCCCTGTGACATCTCCTCAAATGGACAATTAGTCGCCAGGTGTCCAGGTTGATTACACCTATAACACAATCTCTACCCAAAGTAATCTTGAAATCCTCTCCTCTGAGGAGACTGAAACTATTGTCGTCACAGACCACCCGACAAACCTGAACTGATCCTGAGCTAGAATTACTTCTTTTCCGATAAGGGAACTGCTAATGTTGCTGAAATCTCCTTCTGGAGCTACTAGCCTTTTCTTTATCTAGAACTAGAACCATATTCTTGCGTGACATTCTGTCCCTGAGCCTATCCCTAGCCTCCACGAGCCCTAGACCTAAAGTCAATGGCATCCCTCTCCACCGTGAGCGCTACCGCTACCACACTAGAGTAAGTCTGATGCCTCAACCTGATGATATGCCTCCTGATGTAGGAACTCAATCCCCATTCAAATTTTCTGGCCCTTGCCACCTCATCTGGCATATACTATGGAGCAAATCTAGCTAATTCTATAAATTTCCTCTCATATTCCTGTACTATTAAGTTCTCCTCCTCTAGTGTAAGAAATTCCTTGATCTTCATCTCTCTCATTATTGTAGGGAAAAATCTCTCAAGAAATTCTTCCTTAAATGCTTCACAAATCAAAGTATGAATGTCAATGGTATCCCTATAAGACCTCCACCAATGAATGGCACCTCCTTGGAACTGAGGTGCTGTTACCTGATTCTGACTTCACCACCTTTTATATCCAAAGTCTCTATCATCTCTGAAATTTCTTCCAGCCACCTCTCTACCTTGACTAGATCTCCTTCCCCATTGAACTTAGGGAGATCATATTTCTTAAATTGACCAATAATTCTCATAATTGATGCATCTCCCGGTGCAAGTGTTGTCAGCGCTGCTAGGGCAGGAGCTACTACCAGCATACCAACCCTTTCATTTGGGCCCACGGGGCTGCCATAAACTGCATCATCTGCTCGTATGTCGGCTGTGGAAAGCCACCATCAGCCAACGGCACCTTGTGAAAATCCTCATGCCTAACACCTAAAGCATTAGGATTCTGACCACCAGACTGATTCCTTTGATTTCCACCTCTTCCACGTCTAGACATTCTACAAAATATAACTATCATTAATTCTAAAACCAATAATATGTTACGATAAATGATAATTTCTCAACGGAAATAAATAGGCCTTACTACCTAAGATCCAAACGTAAACGCATCCTAGGGCTTTGATATCAATCTATCATACCCCTAACTTAATTATCCGGGACGGACGACATAGGAATATAGGAACTAATTAAATTAAATAAAACCTGTACCAAGGTCAAGTCATAATATAATAACAATCATTAGAGCTACTAAACACATCTCTCATTCCTATATTAAATAAATAAAAATAATATCAATCACAATAAATATAATGTCTCACCCCGGTGACTCAATTCAAGGCTATGCAGCCGCATTAACATCATCAATAATTATATAGTCTCGCAGATGATAAATTTAGGACCCATACCCCATGTTACACAAATAACGATACAGTCATCTAAACATAAATAAATCATGTGCTAAGTCAATCTGTCGGTCTCAACTCAGCTCTGGGTGGCTACTCCTTAGCCTCGTCGGATCATCTGAAATAGGGATGGGATGAGCAAACTTGCCAAGTAGGTAGGATCGTGCAAGTGTACACTGGTAAACGTACTCAAGCACACAGCATAACTCACAACAATATCAACCAAACATAATGTAACAATGTACATGTAATGTAATGCAATGGCCAATGCAATTCTCTAATCTCCATCTACGTCCAACCTTACCATAGGACGAGTGAAACTTATCACTGCACACAGGGTCACCAACCATGCTATTTGTATTCACGGCAAATGTATATCTCAATATATATATACCAAATGGGGAACCATGTTACACCCCTATCAGTGTAAGATTCATGTTACACCCTTTGGCCCTTTTGGTAGGGAGCCGTGTTACACCCCTAGTTAAGCATCTGCTTATCTCAAGTAGGGTCCAGCTGCAGACCAGAGGAAATCCCATAATTACATTTTATTGTTAATGTCCTAACTCCAAATGACTAAGCTTTAGTCATATATATTGACTGGGGACCATCTGGTATTTTCAAAATCTCATTTTATCCTTCTTCCCAAATTATGGATCCTTTCTATATATATAACCCATGCTTCAGCATGTCACAATACAAATACGGTACTCTCAACCAATCAATGCTCTCAACATAAGCCGGATGATGCGACCCTAGCCCCATGCACATGATATGCTTAGTCATACAAATAAATATCATTTCAATATAAAATACATTCTCTTTGCATTTGATGATGATTTGGAGTTAATTCTATCATTAGAAATTTATAATAATTTAGTTCGGACTCAAAAAAAAATTAAAAACCAAATTTGACAACTTTTTGACGGTTTGCTATTCTGTGGTCTGGACACCCTTACTAGTCAATCCGGACCATTGTGGTCTGGACACCTAATCGGCAGGTCCGGACCACAGTGTCTAGTGCCCAGTTTTAGGGTTCGTCCTCAACGAAACCCAGCCCAAATCAACTCCCAAACCATTCATTCAAGCTTTAATTGCAACAATAACTTATGTTAAAACACTTAAATACTTAAATCACACATTCCTTCATCATTTAATCCAAGAATAACTCAAATATATGCAAGATATCAACATATATATGCATATATATACACATATTCATATATACACATATATATGTCACAAATCTTCTAGAATCCCAACCAAATCAAGCATACAACATGTTAAAATCTTCCTAACAACGTTTCGAATGCAAATATAAGTCTCACTTACCTTAAATCCGAAGAAAAAGGAAGAAAATCGAGAAAAACCAGTTGAGCTCCCAATCTTCAAATGCTAATTTCTCCCACATCGGGCCAAATCACCAGAAATGAACGTCACCACAACGATTATGACATCAAATAATATCCTAATCCATAGATCTTTCACTCCGAATCGCACTTTTCTCTCAACTCTCTCTCTCTCTTCTCTCTTTCTTCTCTTTCTCCTCTCTAGTTCCTAGGCAACCGAGCAAAGCCAAAAGGAAAGAAAATAAAAAGAAAAGGAAATGAAAGAAAGAAAGAAAAAGGGAGCTTGGCCTTTGGCCTAGTTATTCGACTACTTACCAATTTGAACTACATTCAACCCACGAAAAAATAAAATAAATCAACTAAATCTCAAAAGAATTATTTAGTAGCCTAAAATAACACATGAATAGGAAAAAATAAATGTCAGGTATTACATATATACCACCTCACGAATCCTCCCAATGATCTCAAAAGGTCCACTATACCTCAGTGAAAACTTTTCACATTTCCTGAATCGAACTATCCTCTAGCTTGGTGAAACTTTCAAAAACATGAAATCGTTGACCTAAAACTCCAACGGTTGACTCCGCTTCTCAGCATAACTTTTTTGTCTACTTTGACCCGTCAAAAGTCTCTGTGGATAACTTGAATCTTTTCTAACGCCTATGTTACCAAATCAGGACCAACTATCATAGATTCTTTAGCTCTAGCCCAATATAATAGAGATCTGCAAGGTCGTCCATACAAAACTTCATACGGAGCTATACCAATACTCGCCTGGTAACTATTATTATATATAAGTTCAATTAATGGCAAATGGATCTCCTAATTTCCTTCTAGAATCAACACACAAGACCTGAGTTTATCTTCTAAAATCTGAATAGCCTGCTCTGACTACCGATCTATCTGCGGATGAAATGTGGTAATAAAATTTAATCAAGTTCCCAGTGCCTCCTGTAAACTCTACCAAAACCGTGATGCAAACACAATGTCTCAGTCTGACACAATCAATAAAGATGTTCCATGCAACCAAAAATATTGCGAATGTAGAGTAGACATCACTCTTTTATAAAATCCTTATTCCAAACAAGCAAAAATAAGCTGATTTAGTCAATCGGTCCACAATTGTCTAAATGGAATTATTCCTCTTACGTGTCCTCGATAAACCTGTCATAAAATCCATAATCACATGGTCCCACTTTCACTGTGCCACTGGCAATGGCCATAATAAACTAGCCGGTCTTTGGTGTTTGGCCTTTACCTATTGATAGGTTAGGCAACAAGACACAAATTCAATCACATCATGCTTTATACCGCTCCACTAATACTAACATCCCAAATCTTTATACATTTTATTTCCTCTAGGATGTACTGCAAACTTCGAGTGATAAAACTCCTAGAGTACCTCTTTCCAAAGTCCATCCACATCAGGCACAAAAATCTTATTTCTGAACTTGAAATATCCTTTTGTGGATGAACTTTAACCTTCAGCTTGCTGTCCTGAAGACAAATAATACCTCGTGTTCTGACAACATTGATCATTTTGTTGAGCCTCAATAACCTATGTCAACAACATAGGTACTACTTGCAAACAATTCCAACTAGAGTATATGGTGCCATCTTTATCATCATCTGCCCACCAAAAGTCAAAATCACTAAGATCTTCTTGAAGATGCCACTGAGAACGAGCCATCATGGTTGCCAAACTCTGTGACTTCCTACTCAAAGCATCAGCCACTACGTTGGCGTTCCCTGGATGATACTGAGAATCAAAATAATAATTCTCTAAGTATTCCATCCACCTTCTCTATCTCATATTTAAATCACGCTAAGTAAACAAATACTTTAAACTCTTATGATCTAAATAAACATTAAATCTCTCACCATACAAATAATGTCACTAGGTCTTTAAAGCAAAAATTACTGCAGGCAACTTCAAATCATGCGTAAGGAATTCCTCTTATACGGCTTCAATTGCCTGGACCCATATGCTACTACTTAATTATTCTACATCAAAACACATCCCAAACCTTCACGTGAAGCATCATAATATACTGAATATGGACATTCTAGATCTTTGTACCTTTTTCATCCCACCAGGATGACTACCTTAAAATTTGGAATCACCATTTTTTTAAAATTCATCCGTTTTCAGCATGATCATATAATTGTTTAAATTTCACTTATACATTCGATATATACTACAAATTTCATCTGTTAAGTCAGCAAACTAGTGTCACCACATTTCTAACAAGATCAATCTCATTGTTAGACCTTAATAACTCTAATCTATAGCATCAGTGTAATTCCCGATAACTCAAATGATTGAGCTCATATAATGTTATTTCACCATGATTTTTGCAATTGGTTTTAAGTGTTTTAGGTACATAAATCTCATAAGTTATAATGAATGAGCTGATTTACATACTTGTGGATGTTTGTAGGTGTTTGGTGTTTCATTTGAGTTAGAAAGATGAAAAAAAGAGCTAAAAGAGCATGGAACCAAAGTTGTAGATGAAGTTGGAGAGGCATGGGCGCCCCACATCAATCATGGGCACCCCACTGGTGGCATGGGCGCCCCACCATAGATCAGATGGGTGCCCACCAAGAGCATGATTTGGGTAGAAAAGTTAGTTCTCAGAAGAATTTTGTCAAACAGTTGGAGTGCACTCACCATGGGCACCCCACTTCAATCATGGGCACCCCACTTTGGTCACGGGTGCCCCACTGTGAATCAGATGGGCGCCCACCGAGAGGAGGTTTTGGAGCAGTTGATTGAGGACTTCATCAAACACCTTTGGACAGCTAGGCCATGGGCGGCGCCCTACACCTACCTTGGGCACCCATGATGACTCTTCCAGCAAACTTTTAGGATAAAGTTTGAATTATAAATTTACAATTTTACCCTTGAGTTATGTACCATTATAAATAAGATAATTTCTGATGTAATAAGGATCTTTTTTCAGACCTTCAACCCTACGTTAGCCGTTTCATCTTATTTTGGATTGTTTGAAGAGTTTATGTTATTATCGCTTTAGGGTTTACATGTAAGTTTCTTTCTTCTCAATATTTTCAATTTAAAGTACTTCATTTTTGTTTTTTCGTCTTTCACTTTTACTTTGTAGTACTTTGTTTGTGTCTTTTATCTTTCGCTTTTATTTTGTAGTACTTCGTTTATGTATTTCGTCTTTCATTTTTACTTCGTAATATTTCGTTTCCACTTTTCATCTTTCGTTTTTACTTCGTACTTGTTCATTTTACATTAATGGATGGTGTGCAACTTTATTTTCCTCTTCATAGTTCAATTATGTTAGGCTAGGGTTTGTTCTTGGCTTCAAGCCATTGAAGGTGGTGTGGTAGTTTGGTGAACTCAAACATAAAAAGGTTTGGTTACGTAGTAACCAATAAAATATATTTCAATAAAGGGTTGTTTTACTTCAATAAAATATATTTTTGATTTCTAATTGGAATTTCATTGTAAGCTAGGGTTCTTTCGAAATCAACTCGCTTGTGTTACAATCATCGCTTGGTTATGAGTTCTTACTTGTGCACACCAAGTGTTTGGTTCAATGTCCCAGTGAGTTAGAAATATATTTTCCAAAACCCAAATTTGGTTTACTTGCGAAATCAATCCCCTGTGTTATAACCAAAGCTTGGTTACGATTGGCCACTCGTGCACACCAAATGGTTGGTTCAATGGCCCGGTGATTTGGAACTTATTTTCATAAAACCATAACTTGAGGTTTTCTTAAGAAATCGGTTCATCCATGTTACAATCAAAGCCTAGTTACAAGTTAACGCTTGTGCATACTAGGTGTTCGATTCAATGTCCCGATGAGTCCGAAACTAATTTCAAAAGCCTCCGCTTACTTTGAGTTCCATAAATTAGGTTTTAATGAAATATCTTCCGACCTAGCAATGCATGTGCGATTGCTAGGTTAAGTTATTAATGCGTTTGAGTACACCTTCACTATCCCACTATCGGATTTGGTTCGAAGCCAAGATTGTTTTAGTTATTTTATTTGTAGCGTTTTTATCTTATTTTAGAACCACAATTCCTTCACTTCACCATTCTCAACCCAACCATATTCAAACACCTTGTAAATCAAAAATTAGTTTAAATTAACTTAGGTTCAGCTACTAACTAAGAGAACAAGTTTAGAGCTTTTAACAAAGCCCTCCTTATGGAGATGACCTCGGTTCTTACCGAGTAAGACTACGACCACCCTCTTGCACTTGAGAGGTAGAACCCGAACATATTTTAGGGTCGGTCATCGAACTCACGAAAATCATTTCATTCTTATTGATATCATTGGTCCAAAGAAACTTTAAAATTATTAACACCCTTTAGATTACTTTATCAAAAATTAAACCATCACAACTACCAAACTCTACAACTTATTACGCAATGTATCAACTACTACCTTGGCACCACTAGAATAACACTAAATTATCAAAATTATAATCCCTTACATACTCACTCCACTTATAATGTTTCCCAATTTAATTACTTGATGTATATATAATTACCTTTAAACTTTGGTGATCCAAGCACACCCTAATCCTTTCTCTATCCTCTTAATGTTGTCGAGGCTTCAACTACCTTGACCCATATCACCATCTGATTATCTTATATCAGAATAAAACCAAAACTTTCATGTAAATTATTATAATATATAAAATAACTCACTCATTGTCTAAAAAATGACCAACACCGAAGCCTCAACCATCTATCACTTCGACCATTAAAATGCTCTCGCAAGTTTTTCTCCAAATGATTGAACTTTCTTGCCAATTAAATAAGTCAGTAGAACATTCCATTAAGAAGGATCTGAATAGAATAGTTGTAACAACACACCAAAATTAGAAACTTTGGATATAATTCATAAACCCTTGTCATGCTCAACTGACATAACCAAAACTTTCAGAAAATTAACCATAATAATTCAACTGAAAATTAACTGATCTCAAACTTTTACCTCAAATAATAAAAACTCAACTTACTCTTCTTTATACACCATTAATCAAATAAGTTGCCAACCCTTAGTAGCTAATGCTCATCCCCAGTTATCATTGGATTTACAATATTATCCACTTAAAATTCTAGTTTTCATATTTCTACTTATCCAAAGCTTTAAGTTGTCCTCACGATAATATACGATATTAAACAAAAATGTAAGACAACAAGTCTTCAATTTAAATTCTAAACTCTCTCAATTTAACTAGTGCCATATGACATGGCACAAGAAGACAAAAGAGACACGTGGCATAAGCTCCACCAAAACGTCACCTCTTGCTAAGAAAGAAATCCTCACTATTCTGAAGAAGTACATCCACAAATTTACAACTTATTTTAGAAAACCAATATTGAGACTCTTTCTCATTCCACATCAAACTAACCATCAAAATAGAAGCTTTCTCAATGCCCTTAACATCAAGTACTAAAGAAAATAACATGACTTTAGCCTTAACTTAATCATAAACTACAAGATCCTTAAGTAAAACAATTGTCACTAATCCATAGTAACAACTAATCATCATATAGTAAGCAGGTAACCTATCCATTCCCACTTTTATATCAATTTTATTCACCAAATAAAACTCTAATATCGTCCAACAACTATCCTCGTTTAACAACAGAATATACTCTTGATAGATCCATGAGTCACTAACTCAGGCCCTTTAAGCCTCTTAAATTCAAATTTAAAATCTTTGTCACTTTCATAATCTCTTCTAATTATTATTCTCGATATTCAAAAAATCGGTAGAACACTTCGTAAATCTCACCTCTAGGCCTGTCAAACCATTACCAATCATCAAAATTTATTATTAACTATATCACTCCATAAAATGTTCATATCGCTAACCGACAGAGCCACTGTTTTGGGCAAAATCTTGGTTCCAACCACATTCACAACTTGCTATAGTACAAATATCTTGATCCTTAATCTTAAACCCATGAAATAAACACTAAGAAATTTGTAAGATACAACAGAAACATGTAAGCTTCACAACCTAAGGCCTAAAGCATTCATAACCTAGCACTTTGATACTATTTTGTCACACCTCTAACTTAACTATCTAGGACGGATGGTATGGGAATGTGAAAACTAAAATAAATAAATAAAATTCAATTCAATTCAATTTCAATTCACATTGAGTTATAATCATCAATATATCTGAAATCATTATTCATTCCCATGTAAAATAAAAAATTTGACTACGTTACCATCAATTTGCCAATAATATATTCCACCTTAACTATATTTCCAATGACCACACCCAAGGTCAGTTTGGCTAGAACAATACTATAATAATGTTTATGTTTGTCCATATCATAATGTTGTAAATATAAAAATCAGACCCATCCTTTGGGTCACACAATTTATAATACCAATAATTTAATTCTCAATTTAGAAGAACAAATATAATCATTATTAAATATAGTTAAGATTGGACTTAGGCTACTCAAGCCCAAGTTGCCTACATGTCCAACTTCAGGAATCAGGTCATGTATTTCCTAAATTTATATCTCTTATTTCATAAACAAACTCACGATTAACTAGAAAAACCATACATCTCATCAGTCAATGTTACAGTCACATTATATTAACATCTCAACATAAAGGAGTAGAAATGCAGTCTTTATAATGGGATGTGATGGAATAGAAAGTTAATGCACATTCTAGTTTCCATCCACCGCCAACCTTATCTTGGGACGGGTGACGCTTAGCATAACACGCGAGGTCACAAACCATACCATTCACGCTCATGGCAAACATATATCTATATATATACACACCAAGTGGGAACTTTGTTACACCCCGTCTAGTGTAAGACTCAAGGGAACTGTGTTATACCCCTTGGCCTTTTTGCTAGGGAACCGTGTTACACCCCTAGTCAAGCATCTGCTTAGCTCAAGCAGTGTTTGACTGCAATCCGAAGAAAATCTCATAGTCATATCTCATAATTAACTTCCCAACTCCAAATGACTAAGCTCTAGTCATATATATCGACTGAGGATCATTCGTTATTTTCAAAATCTCATCTTATCATTTTTGTCAAATTATGGATCTCGTTTATATATATATAACTCGTGCCTCAGCACATCACAATATAAATATTGCACTCTCGGCCAATCAACAATCACAATTCATATCCAAATGAAACCACCCCAACCTAATGCACATGATATGCTCAATCATGCGTAACCAACATTATTATCTCATCATTAACATAATAGGATGCTATACATAAGCATAAATTTAACATCACATGAATTTTAGGATTTATATCTTAATATTAAAAAAGCATGCTGTATTCAAACCTCAGTTAAATCCCACATAATTCACATAATTTTATCCAAGTATGTTCTGCACACATAGGTATATAAACCTAAGAAAATGAGGTCAAAACAACCCAAAAATAAAATTCTAGAGGGGGTCTCAACTTTCTCACAGGAAGTGCTCGGCTTCGGGCTAACCTTGCATCTTGCCCGATGGATGCTCACAGCTTCAAGTTAGGGTAGAATACCTCATACCCTACCCAATGGGAGAGTGCACCTTTAGGCCCCTAACGAAACCATTGTTTTGGACTGCAACTCATTTTCTCTAGCCATCCTCGACCCAATATTTGCCCTTTTTGGGCCTCAAACACAATGATAAATTTTATATAAACTTCCAATCATGCATGATTTTATAACATTAATTTCAATAATAATTCAAATGAACATAAAATCTCAACACATATATGCATATCTATAGACATATTCGTATATATATGCATATATCCACCCAAATCTTTAAATAGTCATTCAAATCAAGACTATAATATATCAAAATCTTTCCAACAACATTTAGAACACAAATATAAGTCACACTTATCTCGAATCTGAAGAGAAAAAAAAGAAATGAGAAAATTTGAGTTGTGGCTTCCAAAATTCCTTCCAAAATTTTAAAGTCAATTTCTCTCTCCTCAAGCGAAATCATGTGAAACAAACATCACCATGACGTTCATGGTATCGAATACTACCCCGATCCATTGGCCTTCCTTCCTAGAACTTGCTTTCTCTCTCTACTCTCTCTTTTTCTTTTTTTTCTCTCTTTTCTCTTTTTTCTCTCTCTCTCCCCTTCTGAAATAGATGAGGGCCTAAAAGAAAGAAAAAAAAAAGAAAGAAGAAAGGAAAGGCTGGGTTTTTAGTCCAGTCGTCCAACCCAATATCAATTTGGGCCACAGTCGGCCTAGGAAAAATAAAATAAATCAACTTAATCTCATAATAATCATTTTATTAGCTTAAAATAACACATAAATAACCAAAAATAAATGTAGACATAAATGGTGCAGTAATAAATGAGTAGGATGCTCCAATCTCTACAAGGACTGTGGATCTAGTAGCATAGATAAGAAAGGTACCTCTAGTCACTATAGGCTCTGTTCGTCCATCATTCTATGCCATAGTAAAAACTCACCCTTAAGTCAGCGCTATTGGTGGCCTACCCTCTTTTGACCCTACTGGGATCTATCCTGAGCTCTCTGATGCTATTGAACCCCACCTGGAACATCCATCCAATATTGCTGTGCCCCACTCTGAGCACCTCTTTAGAATTGGGCATTGATTGTGACCTTGCTAGCCTGTTACTTTGTGTTGATTGAGTCAGCTGTGGAGGTCTCATGACACTGCCATTCTCTTGACTCTGTGGGTAATACCTCTGCACATGGCCTGGTTGACCACAAGTATAGCAAAACCTTATCTCAGCCATTTTTTTAGATCCAACTGGCCCACTTTTGAAAGGACAATTATACTAGCATTGTCCAAGTTGCCTGCAGTTATGACAAAGAATAGAACTCTGTGTAGAAACCGCTGTTGCTGCTAATTGAGTTAAGACTTTACTCCCCTGCTAAAATTGCTGAGTCTATGCCCCATATAAATTTTCTCTTTATCTTTTCTTAGGTTTGCTATCCTGTTGTGGAGTCTTATTCAATTTAGCTTCATATTGTGCCTTAGTATCTGCCAAAATTTTCTCCACTTCCATTATCTGATCAATCAAAAGGTTGTATTCATTAAGCCTAATAGTATTATTTGATCCCTGGTTGCAAGCCTGAGTTCCTTCTCAAACCGTCTACATTTGGTGCATTTAGTAGACACCAACTCCTTAGCGTATTTAGCCAATGATGTAAGCTTACGTCTATAATCTAGTATTGACATTGGCCTTTGAATTAAATTCAGAAACTCGTCAAGCTTAACATATCTCAGAGACTATGGGAAGAAGTAGTCTCTAAAATACTCCTCGAAAGCATCCCAAGTAAGCATGGATGCCCCATGAGACTCATTCATTATATTCCACCAATCTCCTGTAGCTAAGCAAGACTATGGTCTTATCATCATTAAGTTGCTTTACTTCAAGTATCTTCTCATTCTCGTGTAAAAATTTCTTAATCTCTTCAGTGCCTACTGCACTAGAGTAAGCAGGAGGCTTCATCTTCCTAATTTTCTCATATAGAGCTGGAGGCTGACTTGCTTGCATTTCCCTAGCAAACATTGTAGCCATTGGTTGTATCCACATCTATAGGTCCACATTCTAGGTTATGGCAAACTTGGTACTTCAGATTGTACCTCTGCCACATGAGGTCCCCCTAATGGAATCTCTACTCCAATCCCAGCATGAGACCCCTATTCCTGTGACACTCTTACAGCAGCAGGAACATCATCAACTAAAGCTTCATGGCCTTACCCAGCCTAAATCCCTCAGCCCCTACCATAGCCACAGCTATGGCCACTACCTCTGCCTTTGCTTCTAGCTCTTGGAGTGATAGGCGGTGACACACTTTAAAAGAAAAATCATAAGGGAATGTACAAAAATTAATGCCTCAACAATCCAAGTCCAATAGAAAATTAACATCACATATTAGAAATAAATATATTATCGTATAATCACATAGCACCTAAAAGTAAAAGACTCATTGTCCTAGGTATTCTAAACCTAGGCTCTGATGCCAAGTTGTCACACCTCGAATTCCACGACCCAAGTATGCAAATAAAAGAATACATATTACACCATTTAACAAGTTTTTCTATCCCACATCAAAGCCGTACACATACACTATGGAGCAATGGGTATAAAAATAAATAAGTTCATACTTTAAATTTAAATAAATGCCTTAGTCAAACCAACTAAGCAACAAAACTCTAAAACAAAACCACAAGCCTCCAAAACTAGGCCTAAACAATCTCCCAAAAACTAAATAAAATAATTAATAGCCGCTTCATAGACAGAGGTTTATTATAATCTACTAAAAATAATTTTATAAAGTCTATTTAATAAATATTTATGAAATTCTAATTCCCATGTTCAACAAGTCTAGCACGTGACTCAAAATCATTACCTGCATTATAAGCAGTAAGGGGATGAGCACTAAAACCATATGTGCTTAGAACTCTAATAATTAATATAATATAAATGCAATAATGCCTTTGCATGCTATTAAGTGAAACATCTCAGCACAAATAATAATCTCATATAACAACCTTAAATAAGAAGTTAAATTTATTTATTTATTACTCTTCTTTTATAATTTAGTCACGTATTAACACCACATAACACTTCAAAATAAAACAATTTGGTTTCAAGGTATTGCTACTCGGTTATCCCATAGATATAGGACCCAACTAATATATACAATTCTTTGATGTCTACTTTTTAGGATGAAGCCGTAGGAATATTAACTATACCATCCTTCAATGTTTGCTTCCTAGGTTGAAACCATAGGATATTATATGCTACCCTTAGGCATCTACTCATTTCATAGGTTACTAGCTTACTGGACTCGAACACTACCCCTGGGTGGGTTTCGAGACTTTTAACCCTTAGGTACGTACGCTCGATATTCTTAATACCCCTCAACCTAAACAAAACATAATTTCAAATTCCAAAGTTTTACAAAAAATATATATATATATATAAATAGTAAATAAAAAAATTATAAATAATTTATATACCCATACAAACACACTACCAATCATGCCTACACATCAAACAAATCAATACCATTACATTCAAACAATTAAAACTAAATTTTATAGCCTCTGTATCGTGTATGTATTAGAATTAATCTTCCAGTCATCCAATTTATGATTGATCCTATGGTTTCTTCTATATAACTCCATAATCATGATTAAACATTAAATAAAACAAATCATGTAAATCCCACCCATGTTCATGTACAGCAAACATAAAGGTCGTTGATTTGACCGTGTCAGACCAAAATGAATAATTAAAAATAGTAATAATGATAATAAAATAATAATAAAATATATATTTATATATGCATAAACATACATCTAGTAAAAGTCTATTCCTCCATATTACCGTTATATATAGCGTACACATAGAGGAACCACCCTTTACCCCAGTGCTATTTCTTCTCCCTGTATCTCATTCTCTCTCTCTCGCTTTCTCTCTTTCTAGGGTTTAGAATAAACCCACCCACAATATATGTATATATATAGGTGGTTGTGTGCAGCCATGTAGGGGTCGGGTGTTAATAATAATGAAAGCTAGTTAGGTTTTTAAATAGATTAAGAAAATGTCAAAAATTCCCCAAGTGTTCTTCTATTTGTCAAATGCACCCAAACATAATTATTTAACTTAATCATTTAAAATGTCAAAAGTTACCAATAAATATAAAGTTCTAAATTTATTAAATTTAATTAATAATTAACATCACCGAATAAAAAATATATATATAACTTAAAATAAATTTGGGTCGTTATAAAAAGCCTATGTTAAGATGTATTGGTTGGATGTCCAGGTCAACAGACTTAGTACTTTTATGGCATTTCTTTTGTTATGTATATTCTTTTGTAAACCTCTAAGAGTAAGGTTTTATTATATATAACCTTGATACAATTGTCATTCGATTGGGTTGTACAGCTTGAGTTGAGCTCTGTTTAGTAAATTTTTTAGAATTGGTACCCAATGTATGGTTGAGGCTTATTATATTATTATTTTGTGGATTATATAGTCTATTGCTCCTATTGTTTGTGTTGACACCCCATTTTTGCCTAGTACTTTTTACATTTTTAAAATTCATTCTGATAAACACATATCTTTACAAAAATTCAATTCTACTTCTAGAATATTTTTCACAATTTTTCTTGAGCTTTAGATAGGGAAATTAGCTTGAATTCAATGTCAGAAATTGTTAGGTCAAAAATGATCATTTTGCCCCTAGATTCAAAGCAGAGTTAAATTGAGAGCCTAGATGAGATCAAAACTTTGTAGGAATTTGTGAAGGTATTCAAAGAGGGAAATTCAACATTTTTGCATTGAGGAATTGATCAAATTCAAGTTTCAAAGGTCAATGTGCCTCGAAAGTCAATTTTGAAGATTGCCAACAGACCTGTGAAGCAATATTAATCGGAGCAATCAAATTAAATCCAAAAATTGTGAAAAGCTCCAAAATATACAAGAACATGTGAAAGAATCCAAATTAGGCCATGGAGTGCGCAAAAAGTGACCCTAGAGCCTGTTTCGGCATCAGATTGTTCAAAATTTCACTACCAGCAAAACTACAGCAACCAAGCCACAGACATCATTGAGACCCTCAAATCAAGTCTAAAGACTTTGAAATCGCAAAAAATGATCAAGAGATGTTCCTTGAAGTAAAGGTAAGGCTAAGCCAAGTTAGTTTAAATTTTGGGGACTTCCTCCGAAGTCCTAACTTAAATTTTCGTTAGTTATTCGCAAGTCTATAAAGAGGTCTAGGAGTCATTAGAAGCGCATATTTAGAGTCCTTATACTTGATTTTAGTGGGAAAAGTCCTCCAAAGTATACCTGCAAAGGTTACGGGGAAGTTTTGGTACTCTTTCTCCATTTCAATCTATTTTGGCACAATAATTTTCAAATGAATGTAAATCAACCCTAGAAAACCCTAAATGAGCCTAGTTTTGACCTAATTGGTCTAAATTGCTCCGAAAAGTGCTTGGGAGGTCTCAGAATCTCCCAAAAATTGTGTCAAAAGTCTTAGAATGGTCTGAACCTTCGTGACTAAAACCTGAACTTCACAAAACTTGGCCTGAGCTTGGGTCAAATCAACCCTTTTTTTATGCTTACCACCAAACACATTGGCAAAGGCATACATGGCAAACTTTTTTACATTCTTTGTTATTCAAACTTGTTCGCTAACCTTGTTTTGCAAACTTTTTTGCCTAACTAGTTATTCAAACTTGTTTGCCTACTTTTTTTTTGCAAATTTCTTTGCCTAACTTATTATTCAAACTAGTTTACCCACCTTGTTTAGCAAATAAGTATACAAAACATGTTTAGCAAAACATTTTGGATTCCTTTATCATTTCGAACTTATTTGATTGTTAGGTTATACAAACTAGTTTGCCTAACCTTAAATGTAAACATTTGGCACCACAAATGCCTATATAAGGCCACCTCCCCTTCCTTTCATTTCCATTCCAAAACCGTCCCCTCTCCTCTCCTTATAGCCGGCCACTTTGAGTGTTTTCGAGGTTGTTTGGAAAAGTTTCAAGCTTTCTCCTTCTAGAGTTTCAAGTTCCGTATAAAGTTCTCTCTCTAAATTGTTTTCTTACACTTTGTTCGTTTAAGTATTATAGTTAGCATATCAATGTTTGTGAGATGAAAATGTTTTCTATAAAGTAAAAATTGTCATTTGTCAATGAAAGGTGTCTAGTTTATGTTTCCACTCTAGGTTTTGCCCAATCTATGATTTTGTCTAGATAAACCTAAGATAATCTTAAAAATTTCTTCACAGTAAAATATCATATTATGATGCATGTTTACATGTGTTATTTTGCTTAAGTTTTGATATTTGTCTTGCTAAAGTAATGCTAAAAATGGTAGAACACCAGAAAGCATGCAAGCACACTCACGTGGGTAAAAATAGTCTTAGAAATTAATTACTTATCAATTTAGAGTATTTACTTACGTGAGTAACACTCCAAAGAATCGAAATAGCTTAGGATTGCTTAAAGTAATTAATCTCTAAGTCTATTTCTCCCATAGAAATATCTATGAAATGTATCTTGTGAATATGTTAATATTGTGATAGAATTGTCATTATACTTGAGCATCTAGATGTCATCAAACCCTTGATCCACATAGAGCTAAGCTCCTTACCAAACCAAACCTAGAGCCAAGCTCCTTACCAAAACTAGACCAAGAGCCAAGCTCCTTACCAAACTAGACCTAAAGCTAAGCTCTCTTTAAAGCCAAGCTCCTTACTTGGAAAGATCTAGAGTAAGCTCGGGAGCCAAGCTCCTTACCAGACCAAATCTAGAGCCTAGCTCGGGATCTAAGCTTCCCACTAGCCCAGCTTGGGAGCCAAGCTCCCAACTAGCCTAGACTTAAAGCTAAGCTTGGGAGCTATGCTCCTTACCAGCATAGACCACTTGGAGCCAAGCTCCTAACCAAACTAAAGTAAGCCAAGTTTACTCCTAAATTAGGTGTCAAGCATTGTTTCCTTCTAATACCAAATCACATTTTAAGAGTGAAGTTCTATATCAGAGTAGAACTCTTTACCTGACATCATGTGTTAAGCACTGATTCACCACCTGACTAGACTCTCTTGAAGTTATGTACCAAGTAATAAGTTTCCCAAACTAATACTTTGACTCAGATCAATCCCTTATATTTCAAACATGCATGTGGTTTGGACCACTTTAGGTCTGAACTACGACAACTTGATCCATTTTCAGGGTACATAGGCAACTTAGGCATACAGCCCGAGTCTGATCACCACTTTCATCATCTCTATCATCCATTATCATCACCCTCATCATCACTCATCTGGTCACTTAGACTTCTAAAACATTACATCATATTTGTCATATCAACTAACCAAGTTTTTAGTAGAAGCCAGGTCATGCATGAAAATTTAGCAAAAGATTAGTCTTTAAAATTGCATTTAGATAGTCTACCTTGCATATATGACCCCACCAGGAAGCATTATTGCCATGCATCATATACATTCAGAGTTTGTTTTGTTATGATATCAATAAATCAGACCTTATTTTGTGAGATTATAATTGTAAAGATAGGAAAATGATACTAGATATCCTCAAGTAATCCAAGCATATAGGTTTCCAAGCGTAAATGAACCTCCGGACCCATTATCTTTGATTACACAGATTAGTTGAGAGTCACTAGAAATGAGCCTTTTATCATAATTTCAAGAAATTACAAATTAAAAATATTTTAAAATTAGGTTTCCCAACACACCCATTTTGAAAGTATCAGGTGGCGACTCACAGTCTCTATAATTAAGGCCCTTTTCAAAACAAAATATACTTTTTCACATTTAAGCGATTTTGAATGCACTAGTCGCAATAAAGACAAGAGACTCACGCCCCACTTCAGCCTGGCACGTGGATATGGTCATGACAATGTGGTGTATAACTCTAATTGGGACATGTTGTAATGATTATATGTATTTGCATGTGATATATCCCATGTTCCTGGGTTATGGGAATTTGAGGCACTATAGGTGTGATATTACTCTATGACTCACATTCAGCAGGTACACACTAGAATGGTGTGATATTACTCCGTGACTCAGGTCTAGTAGACAAACACTATAATGGTCTATATCACTCCATGGCTTAGACATAAGTGCTGAACACCAAAATGGTGTGATATCTTTCGGATTTGATTATTCTAGAAGGCAAGCACCTCTATGATAGGGTGTATTCAAAGTTAGGTCTTGTGGCCACAGGCTCACCTAGTAGAATACTAGTTACCATGTATGTTACAATAGTGACTTTGGATATAATTGAGATTTTGATTGTTGTTAGTTTGTATTGAGATGTGAAATCATTGATATCGTGTTAGTGTATTGCTTATAAACTTTGTTGTGTTGTATTGTTATAATTTATGATAAAAACATGATTTAGGACATGTTTATATGTTTGGTTGTATAGTGAGGACTTGTGGATTTGCTTACTTTCCTATAAACTTTGGTTTAGGTCCTTGTATGAATATGTAAGATTGACTTATGAGTCAGGAGGCTTAATTCCCTTGTGGATATTTTTGATATTCATTTTTGATAACATCTAGTTATGAGGTGATAGTTTATGTAAACTTTATATATTTTTTTATTTGATGGGGTTGTACTGGCCAGTTGTGCCTTAGTTATGTTTTTTGGAGCATTGTACCTAGCTTGTGCTAAGAATTTATTTTATTATTTTGACTTGAATAGTCTTTTGCTTTGGATAGTTTGTACAGTTTTAATGTATGGGACAATGTATATGATTGTGATGTAATTGCATGATGTCGGTTAGGTTCTTGGGTTATAGGAATTCATGGTGTAAAAATATGTTTATTAATTTTATTTGTGACAAATCTACTTATTTGGTACAAGACTATACATTTTATGCTATTGAGCATAAGAATTAGAATTTGAACATTTATGTTCAATTAATTGAGTTAATGAGAATACGATAAATAATTTATATGTGAATATTGAGCAAACACTTCAAGTAGTGTGATTTTGGAAATTAGAGAACATTCATATGAATTGTAATGACTATAGTTCCTAACAAATTAATGAGTTCATGCTTGTATTTTAGGCATTTGATTAAGGTGTCAAAGTATATATTTTTCATGGGGTTACTGACTGGCAACATATAAGAACAATGAAGCAGAAGATTGAAAAGTAAACTTTGGGTACCTATAAACCTTCATTAGTAAAATTAACAAAAATATAAGTACCTATAGAGCTTGCTTGAAAGCCCATTAGGACCTTCTAGGAAAAGCCGAGGAAAATTAACTTAACTCTAGATATTATTATTCTACATTATTTTATTATCTTTCTTTTGACCTATGTGCAGTAAGTCTAGGTTGTTTAGAAATTATAGAAAAAATAAGGCTTGAATCTGAGTCACAACGGGCCCAAGATTGCCCAGGTAGGATTGAGTCAGCATTTAAGGCTTAAGTGTCAACTACTTAAGTTTTGACGCTTCAAATCGAGCAAACAGGGTCTGTTACATATCAAACTTCACATGCGGTGAGTCTAGGTCATTTAGAAACTATGAGAAAAGATGGTTGCCTGAATCTGAGTCACGGTCGACCTGAGATGGCCCCAGAGAGGATCGAGTCGACACTTAAGGCTTAAGTGTCAAGCACTTAGGTTTTGACTCCTCAAACCAGGCAAATAAGATCCGTTGTATACCAAACTTCACATGTAGTGAGTCTAGTCATTTAAAAATTATGGGAAAAGATGGGCTTAAATCTGAGTCACGGTGGGCCTGAGATGGACCCGGGTAGGATCGAGTTAGCATTTATGGCTTAAGTGTCAACTACTTAGGTTTTAACTCCTCAAACTGAGCAAACGGGGTCCGTTGCATACCAAACTTCACATGTAGTGAGTCTAGGTCATTGATCACGTGTAGTGAGTCTAGGTCATATAGAAACTATGAAAATGATGATACTTGAATCCTAGTCATGGCAGGCCCGGGATGGCCCTAATTAGGATCGAGTCGGCACTTAAGGCTTAATTGTCAACTACTTAGGTTTTGACTCCTTAAACTGAGCAAACAGGGTCTGTTGCATGCCAAACTTCACATGTAGTGAGTCTAGGTCATTTAGAAACTACAAGAGAAGACAAGGCTTGAATCTGAGTCATGGCGGGCCCGAGATGGCCCCAAGTAGGATAAAATTGGCACTTAAGATTTATGTGTCAACTACTTAGGTTTTGACTCCTCTAACTAAGCAAATGAGGTCTGTTGCATACCAAATGACCGACCTTAAACTGTGTTTGGGTTCTACCTCTCAAGTGCAAAAGGGTAGTCGTAGTTTTACTCGGTGAGAATCGAGGTCATCTCTATAGGGAGGGCTTTGTTAAAAGCTCCAGACTTGTTCACAAAATTTATTAATAAAACTCAATTTTTGTTTTAGGTTCAAAATGAATTAAATATTAATTAAAGGAATTCAATTTAATTTTAAAGTGCAAACAAACAATCTACTCTAAATTTTAAAGCAAATAAATCAACTCAGAAATTAAATTAAATAATAAGCACGATATTAAAGAGGTTCTTGATCCAACTTTCAAGTCTAGGTAGTTCACTACTTCACTATGGGATGTTTGGGTTCAAATCAGAATTAGGGGTTTGTTTAAAAAATATTGAGGATATTTTAATAAAGAATTAGTACCAATGATTTCAACGAATTTGGTTAAAGACTTTTGTTTTTGAAAGTTTTTCAAACAAACGAAATCAGATTTGAATTCGAATCCTATTTCTAATTTGTCCAAAAATGTTTAACCAATTGTAATCAAAAACTATACCAGTGATTTTAGCAAATATGGTTAAAGGCTTTTGTTTTCGAATTCTTTCAAAACAAGTTAAAATAGGTTTAAAAAAATAGTAGATCCCTACGTATGAGGTTTCACAAACCATGCGAATGGTTTACGCACATCCTATAGTGTGTCATGAACTACCCTTCCTTGATTCGTTGAATAAAGAACTAGGGTTTCTACGCTAACATAACTTTAAATGAAATGAAAACAATCAAAAAACTTATATTTAATAGATCTAATGAACCAAACAGCAAAACAATATTATTAAAAACAAAAACGAAAGTAAACGTACTCTGTAATCGAATTCAGAACGTTGTAACGAAAGATTGCTGTTGTAGCGGAGCCTACTCAAACTCTAAAAAGTCTTCAAAGCATTCTACGAACATTACAAATCTATAAAAACTATCCAAAACTCTAAAAAGAGATGAAAACTAAAACTAGGGCTGTTCTAAAGTATGTAAAACTGAACTAGGGCTCTCCCGGTTCGGCCGTGCAACAAGGATTATAAAGGGGTTACAAGGAAACCCTAAAAGATGAGAATTAAACTCACGCGCCTGGCATACTACGGTCTGGACCATTTAGGTGGGGGTTTGGACCACAGAACCTTGATTCCCCAAATTCTGCTTCCTCTTAAAGTCGTATCTTTTTTCTAACATCTTTCTGTCCTCAACTTCCAACATGATTTTGACCTTAAAGACAATTGATTCAGGTTTCGGCTAAAACACAAAAATTGTAGCCCTTTGAGTCTTCTTTCCAACCCAAAAAGAATCAGGTCAATCTGAATTGTGAATAAAAAGATATGGTCAAAATACTGATAGGGTGTCAAGTGGGAACTTCAGCTGCACGCCACTTCAACCATCTTGAACTTCGAACCATTTTTTTCCCCCTCGGCCACCACTTTCGTCACTGCTAATCTCAATTATTTTACCCTTTTCCTTGCAATTAAGAGAATAAACACTATAAGTAATAAAATAATTTTGAAGTTTTATCATTATTTTATTAATCAACAAACGGGGTGGGATCAAGTCGGCACTTAAGGCTTAAGTGTCAACAAATTAGGTTTTAACTCCTCAAACTGAGCAAACGGATCCGCTACATACCAAACTTCACATGTAGTGAGTCTAGGTCATTTAGAAACTGTGAGAATAGATGATGCTTGAATCTGAGTGACGGCAAGCCTGGGATGGCCTAGGTAGGATCGAGTTGACACTTTTGCTTATAGCATCCTGTACTTAGGTTTTGACTCGTCAAACTGAGCAAACGGGGTCCATTGCAAGCCAAACTTCACGTGTAGTGAGTATAGGTCATTTAGAAATCATAGGAATAGATAGGGCTTAAATTCGAGTCACGGTGGGCCTAGGTAGGATAGAATTGACACTTAAGGTTTATAACATCCTATACTTAGGTTTTGACTCTTTAAACAGAGCAAACTAGGTCTGTTGCAAACCAAACTTCACGTATAGCTAGTCTAGATCATTTAGAAACTATAGGAATAGATGGGGCTTCAATCTGACTCACGGCAGCCCCGAGATGGCCCTATGTACGACTGAGTTAATGCTTAAGTTTGACTGCATTTAAATATTCACACTTAAAATTAGTTTATGAATTTAATTTTAAATTCATAAAACATATGATATTTTTAATTTAATTGTTTTATGTCTTTCAAGTTCAATAGGTTCTCAAATTTTTTTGAAATCGACATATCGCAAGGGGACGTTGTTTTTTTTTTTCAAAGTGTATTGATTGCACTTGAAAAGTGCTATTACAAACTCCACTTTTGTATAACTTTTGATGCATTTAAGTAGTTTATTTTGAAGTTTTATTATTATTTTCTTAATTGCAGGTAAAAGGGTAAAATAAGTGAGATTAGCAATGATGAAAGTGGCAGCCGAGGAGAGAAAAAGGGTCCGAAGTTCCAGATGGTTGAAGTGGTGTGCAGCTAATGTTCCAGCTTGACACCCTGTCAGTATTTTGATCATATCTTCTCACTCACAACTCGGATTGATCTGATTCTTTTTGGGTTGGAAAGAAGACTCAAAGGGCTACAACTTTCGTGCTTTAGCCGAAGCCTGAATCGATCGTTTTTGAGGTCAAAATCGCAGTGGAAGTTGAGGACAGAAAGCTGTCAAAAGCAGCAAACGAGAAGCAGAACTTGAAGAACAAAGTTTCTGTGGTCCGGACCACCTGCCAAACGGTCCGGACCACAGTGTATTATGCGCGCGCGGCTTCACTCCGTCTTTTAGGGTTTTCTTTACAACTTCTTTATAACATCTGCTACATGGCCGACCCAAGGGAGCCCTAGTTTTAGTTCTACATACTTTAGGAACCTTTTTTTCATATTTTCAGATACTTTGAGAGTTTTAGAATAGTTTTTTTTAGAGAGTTTTCAATTACTTGTCTTGTTTATGGAGTTGTTCGATGTTTGGTTATTCTTCGCTGCACTACTCTTTCATTACGTAGTTTCAGAGTTGCTTGCCGTGTAAGTTGACTTTCGTTTCATTAATTTAATATATGATTTATTATTTTATAGTGGTAGATCTAATGTTTATGCTTTCGTTTATTGCTTTCGTTTTGTTTAAAATCATGCTAGCGTAGAAACCCTAGTTCTTGATTCAACGAATCAAGAAAGGGTAGTTTACTCTGATCTATGGGATCTACGTAGACCCTTCGCATGGTTTGCGAAAGCTCATGCGAAGGGATCTACACTTTTTAAAACCTAATTCAGTTCTTTCAAAAACTTTCGAAAACGAAAATCTTTGACTATATTCTCTGTAATCACTGGTAAGGGTTTTCGATTAAAATTTTCTCAATAATTTTGAAGAACTGAAAATTCAGATTTTGAATCCTAATTTGAATTAGTTTATTTCAGAAACATTCGAAAACGAAAATCTTTGACTATATTCTCTGTAATCACTGGTAAAGGTTTTCGATTAAAACTTTCTTAATAATTTTGGATAAACTAGAAGAATTGGATTTAAATCCGAATTCGAATAGGATTGTTTGAAAACCCTTCGAAAACAGAAGTTTTTGACTATATTCTCTGTAATCACTGGTAAAAGCTTTTGATTAAAACTTTCTCAATAATTTTCGAATAAATCCTAATTTAGGTTTTAACGCAAGTATTACAACTCATCCCATAGTGAAGACGTAGACTACCCGGAATTGATAGTTGGATCAAGAACTTCTTAAATTTATTTGCTTATTAATCGAATTGTCTTTGTTTGATTTAATTGAAGTATTTACATTGCAGTTTTTAGATTAGATTATTTTGCTGCGCATTTAAATTAGGAAAAATTCGTTTAGCTAATATTTTATTCCTTGAATCAAAAATCAATTTTAAATTGCTGGAATTTTGGTAATAAGTTGTTAATTCGTTTTAGTTGAATTTTGAACTTGCAAAACCCTAGGAATTAGTTTTAATTACTTTTCAAACTTAGTTTACAATCAAATTTAGGATTTCCATTTTAACCTAGAAACTAAATATCATAGGCTCCTTGTGAATTCGACCTCGGACCCACCGAGTTAAAACTACACCGCACGCCCTTGCACTTGGGGGTTAATTTAGACGCAATTTCTAATAGCGGTCAAGTTTTTGGCGCCGTTGCCGGGGAGCCAAATTTTAGTTTTTAGGTTGTTTTCATTTTTAAGTTAACTTCTTTTTCAAAAAAAAAATAAAATAAAATAAAATTTTTTTAACATGGATTGTTTTCCTTATAATTCTAGTTCATCAGACACCATTCACCCACTCATTAGTTATTTAGGCAGCATTTATGGAATTGAATTTTGCCTAGAAACTTTTTCTATGTTACCTAAATTTTATGGACTTCAACATGAGGACCCTAGAGTTCATTTAGAACATTTTGAGTCAGTTTGTTTCTATTGCACAAGTGGTTACATAGATAACACATTTAAGTATAATTTTTTCCCGTTATCATTATGTGGAGTAGCCGATGATTGGTGTCGTGCCGCTACTTGGTCCATTAATATTTGGGAAGAGTTACAAAATGATTTTATTGCAAAGTTTCTCCCTAATTTTCAAAACTTCACTTTCCGCTTGCAAATTAGAAGTTTTTGTTTCAAGAAGGGTGAAGTATTTTATAAATGCTGGGAGAGATTTAAAAACCTTTTAGAAACTTTCCCAAATCATGGACTAGAACTGTGGTACATTCTAGGGATATTCTACAATGCTCTACCTTGTGAGTTACACCAAGCATTTGATAAAAGTTTGGGTAAGGAATTTCTTGACCTTACCCCAGAAGAGGCATGGTCATTTTTTGAATTTTTCTATGAACACACCAAGCCACAAGAAAAACTTGAACCTAGTTTTGAACCTCAGTCACTTGAAAGCCACACGGATTCTTTCCCACATCCTCCTACTTCACTTGATTCTCATGTTCAATCCTTAGAAAATGGAGTAGGTGTGGGACCTGATTACTTGGATATTGCTTGTCCCAACTCCACTCTACTTACCGAGGGCCAGTCTGAGGAACCCCTAGATCATTGGCTTACTGAATCTAGCAATACACAAGTTGAGTCACTCTGCAAGCAAACTCAACATAGGGAAGAAGTTAACTTAAAAGTAGATTCTAGTGCACATGAGACTTCCACACATATTGACTCTACATTAGATGATACATTGTTCGAGTCCACAGCATGTCCTTATATTCGTCCACGCACTGAAGCTGAAATAGCTGAATCTAGGTCTTTTTTGTTACTTGCACGAGAAAATTCTAATTCAAAAACCCTAGACTTTGAGTGGAGCGACTATTCTGATAATGGTTGCGATAATGAAGGGAATGAGCCCTTTGACTTGTTCCCACCAAACTCTAACGTGCACGAGACTTCATCTGTTGAGAGTCTAGAGGACATGCCAACCAACACCACCACAGAGCTTGAAGCTCATCCCACCCTAACAACTCAGATGACCTTGGAAAGTCCTAAGACTTATTCTAAGAGCTTTAATGCCAGAGGTTCAGAGGAACACACTGTTAAGCCAGTCACTTTAGTTTCATCATGTGCCACTATACCACTCACTGAGACCACTTCTGATATATCTTTTCCTGTTGGGGCTAGTACACTTGATGACTTACCTGTTGAGACCCCTATATTTGAGTGGAAGTATGATTCTAATTATGGTTGGGTTCCTACTTCAATTACGCAGGACTCTTATGAGAGTGAATTTTCTTTATCATCCTTTGAGAGTTCGATAGACAAGCCTAAGAGTGAGAGTGGTGCACAACTCTCATCTTTTGCTGTCGCCCCAACTAGGAATCTTACTGAGGGAACTGAACATGTTTTGACTAAGACTGACCACACATTTAGGGAAGTGGTGGAGACCAAAAAAATAGTTTGCATTGACTTTTTAGGTGTCGAGGGGATACTAGAAAACCCACAACTACATTCCATGTTCACATATGCAAATAAATTTGGGTCATATTTGGGATTCAATGATTCCCACAAGGCCATGCATTTTCTAGTGTTTTCTGCACTAGGAGCACACTCATTTTCAGTACCTCTTGGGCCCAAGGAGAATATTTCATTCCTAAAGCCATTTGGTAAGGCTTGGGAGAGATTAGGAGTTGGATAGTATGTTTTGGCATTAACCCTTGTATATTAGTAAATTACATTTTATTTACTTATTTATTTATTTTAGTTTTCTTTCTACCTAGATTAAATTTTAATTTTCTTTTAGTTTACTTTTATTTGTTTATTCTAACATTTTATCTCGTAGAAGTTTTATTTTTTTTTCTTTTAGTACAATTTAATTCAAAGGAATAAACTGCTCAAGTTCTTTTCTTTTCTTCAAATAAGGAAGCTCTTGAGGTAATGTCCTTCCTCTCCCTTTTATTTAGTTTTGCACTTCTAATTGGTACTTCACATACATAATTGTTCTTGTTGGGAGTACTGTAGAATCTAAGTTGAGGGGATGTATTGGGTGATGCCTTAAGTGGCTTGAATAATGGGTGCATGCTTGGTTTAATTTGTGCTTTGTTCTTATTTGTGCCTTCGTTGTTATTGTTTCATGCTCATCATCATGCTCATTATTGCACACTACAGACCCACATATGCATCATGGTTCTCACATTGAGGACAATGTGAATTTTAAGTTGGGGGGTAAGGTTCGCATGATGACCTTTTGTGCCAAAATTGTAAAAATTTAAAATTTTTTGAGCATCTTTAAGCATGAATACATGAATTTAGCACATTTGTACCTACATGTCATCCTTTCTTTCTGGTTTGGTCGATTGTGAAATTAAGTGAGAAAGTGATGAATGAGTTTTGTTCAAGCTTTAATAGGAAACTTAGTTCAAGTTGATTGTATAATGACCTTGTGCATCTTTGACTATCAATAGAAGAGTTTATGTGCTTAGGAGTTGATTTTCTTTAACATTGGTTAATTGAGCATTCTTGGACTAGGTAGAGACTTATACCCCTTATTGGTGAGCTTTTGAGCCTATTATTCTTTTCTTGAGGGGTTGCACATAATCACAGCTCTTTTATTCTTCACTTTGGTTTCCAATGCACCAATTGCATCACACACACTTGCATTAGTTTCACTTGGCATATTATGAGTTGTTGCAAGCTTTGAACATGATGCTAGGCCTTCTTTGCTATTTTGGGCCTTCTTATCCTTTCTTTGATATGAAATTACCCTAAGAACCAACTTGAAACCTTTTTAATAAAGTGTGTGATAAATATATATATATATATATTTATTTTTTCTTTTTGGTTCCCATCTCATATAATTGTCCCTTAACCTTGTTCACACACTTTTAAGCCTTACTCTCACATGTCTTGGGTTGTAAAAGTGCCTCAATGTCAATGATGTGAATGGGGGAGCATATTGGGAGAAAATTTTGAGTGGAAAATTCAGCTTATGTTTATTTCATTATTTCAAAAAAAAAAAAAAGAAAAAAAAAAGTGAAAAGAAAAAAAAAAGAAAAAAAAAAGAAAAAAAAAAGAAAAGAAAAAAAAAGAAAAAAAAAAAGAGAAAATATTTATCATTCCTTTTGTTTATGAAATTATGGGACTTGTACATTATTTGCAATATTTGCAATTGTCCCAAGGGTAGTTCCTAAGTTTGTGAATAAGTTTCTTGTTGGGATTGGAATTGTTGGGATTTGGAAAGGAAACGGGTAGTTCAGGACTTTTGCGCACTTGAGCACCTTTATCCCAAGACATGTGCTTTGATTTCCATATCCTCCATTGTTAACCATTACCCCTGGCCAAGTTACAACCAAAACAAAGACCTAGTGGATTCTAAGCAAGCAACTCTTATATTTTGCATGTAGTGGTCTTATGTAGGTTGTGTGGTGTGATCTCTTACATATGCATTGGAACATAGTTATGAGCTGTCCACTTTGAATTTCATTTCAGTTCACTCACTTATTTGTGGGGTTATGTGCAACTAGGTTAGCATCATATGCTAATAGGTGTGTGTGAACCCTTGATGAGTGAATTCCTTTTTTATGAGTGGTACCTTGTGAGCATTTGAAGTCAAAACCTAGCTCCATTTATGCTCTTGCAACCTTGTTGAATGAATGAAACAATTTTGCACACATGCTCTTTCTACTTTGATAGTCCATGCATTAATGCTTAGCACTTGGGAATTACACATGATATTTGGGTTTTGTGACTTGTTAGGCTTGAACTTGATTCATTGTTGATCTTAATCATTTTTTTTGACACTTTGAGACCATACCATAGAATTTTGTGGGTAGATTCACTGCAAACCCTCATGAGACCTTACTCGTCCACTAGGGGGAACCTAGGGGTTTAAAGGGCTTGCTGCACGTAGCTAAGTGTAGCCGTGTTTCCAACGAAAAGAGAAATAGGATCGTAGTTGCATTTCATTTTAATAAAGGGCATTGCTAGGGACTAGCAACACTCAAGTTGGGGGGTGTGATTGCACTTGAAAAGTGCTATTACAAACTCCACTTTTGTATAACTTTTGATGCATTTAAGTAGTTTATTTTGAAGTTTTATTATTATTTTCTTAATTGCAGGTAAAAGGGTAAAATAAGTGAGATTAGCAATGATGAAAGTGGCAGCCGAGGAGAGAAAAAGGGTCCGAAGTTCCAGATGGTTGAAGTGGTGTGCAGCTAATGTTCCAGCTTGACACCCTGTCAGTATTTTGATCATATCTTCTCACTCACAACTCGGATTGATCTGATTCTTTTTGGGTTGGAAAGAAGACTCAAAGGGCTACAACTTTCGTGCTTTAGCCGAAGCCTGAATCGATCGTTTTTGAGGTCAAAATCGCAGTGGAAGTTGAGGACAGAAAGCTGTCAAAAGCAGCAAACGAGAAGCAGAACTTGAAGAACAAAGTTTCTGTGGTCCGGACCACCTGCCAAACGGTCCGGACCACAGTGTATTATGCGCGCGCGGCTTCACTCCGTCTTTTAGGGTTTTCTTTACAACTTCTTTATAACATCTGCTACATGGCCGACCCAAGGGAGCCCTAGTTTTAGTTCTACATACTTTAGGAACCTTTTTTTCATATTTTCAGATACTTTGAGAGTTTTAGAATAGTTTTTTTTAGAGAGTTTTCAATTACTTGTCTTGTTTATGGAGTTGTTCGATGTTTGGTTATTCTTCGCTGCACTACTCTTTCATTACGTAGTTTCAGAGTTGCTTGCCGTGTAAGTTGACTTTCGTTTCATTAATTTAATATATGATTTATTATTTTATAGTGGTAGATCTAATGTTTATGCTTTCGTTTATTGCTTTCGTTTTGTTTAAAATCATGCTAGCGTAGAAACCCTAGTTCTTGATTCAACGAATCAAGAAAGGGTAGTTTACTCTGATCTATGGGATCTACGTAGACCCTTCGCATGGTTTGCGAAAGCTCATGCGAAGGGATCTACACTTTTTAAAACCTAATTCAGTTCTTTCAAAAACTTTCGAAAACGAAAATCTTTGACTATATTCTCTGTAATCACTGGTAAGGGTTTTCGATTAAAATTTTCTCAATAATTTTGAAGAACTGAAAATTCAGATTTTGAATCCTAATTTGAATTAGTTTATTTCAGAAACATTCGAAAACGAAAATCTTTGACTATATTCTCTGTAATCACTGGTAAAGGTTTTCGATTAAAACTTTCTTAATAATTTTGGATAAACTAGAAGAATTGGATTTAAATCCGAATTCGAATAGGATTGTTTGAAAACCCTTCGAAAACAGAAGTTTTTGACTATATTCTCTGTAATCACTGGTAAAAGCTTTTGATTAAAACTTTCTCAATAATTTTCGAATAAATCCTAATTTAGGTTTTAACGCAAGTATTACAACTCATCCCATAGTGAAGACGTAGACTACCCGGAATTGATAGTTGGATCAAGAACTTCTTAAATTTATTTGCTTATTAATCGAATTGTCTTTGTTTGATTTAATTGAAGTATTTACATTGCAGTTTTTAGATTAGATTATTTTGCTGCGCATTTAAATTAGGAAAAATTCGTTTAGCTAATATTTTATTCCTTGAATCAAAAATCAATTTTAAATTGCTGGAATTTTGGTAATAAGTTGTTAATTCGTTTTAGTTGAATTTTGAACTTGCAAAACCCTAGGAATTAGTTTTAATTACTTTTCAAACTTAGTTTACAATCAAATTTAGGATTTCCATTTTAACCTAGAAACTAAATATCATAGGCTCCTTGTGAATTCGACCTCGGACCCACCGAGTTAAAACTACACCGCACGCCCTTGCACTTGGGGGTTAATTTAGACGCAATTTCTAATAGCGGTCATGTATAGTTAAACTCTTTAATGTTATGTGTATTTTGCTACATATTTTATGAAAATTTAGAATTTTTGTCAGATAATTTTAATTTCATCATAGTATATATACAGGTGTAATTAATGTACCAATTTTGCCATATGAATGTACAGGTTGTTTTTCTTAGTTTAAAATGAAATTACCTTTTAAAAAAAATACTTTAGTCGACCGCTATTTTGGGCTTAGGCAACCGCCATGAGGCGGACGAGAAAGAAGATGACCCTAGCTTTTTGTCAACGACTTTGGGCAGACAAAACTTTTCTTGACGGCCTTAAGGTGGTCGAATAATCACTTTCTTGACCTAAGCGTACACAACTGCTAGTAAGCAGTCGTTGGGCGGTCGAGGAAGGTTTTCTTGACCGCTATTTTAGCTTTCATCGACTACTTTAGGTGACCGAGAAATCCAACATCCTTTGTTGTGGTAGAAAACTTTTGTGTGCAAAGCTAATTCCACACCTAATTTCATTGACACAGAGAAAAAGTAGCATATTTTATGCGTTTGAACTGGCCAATATATTAGCTTAAGCTTTGCATATTCTTTGCATTTAATTCTGTGTTTAGTTTACTAAAAATTAAAAAAAAAAATCTCGAGAAATATCAAAAAAAAATTTAAAAGTTATTCACTTTTTATTTCATTACACAAGTTATGAATCCATAACTTTTCTCACATTATCTTACTTTTTGTCACTCCAAATACACTCTCAGTCTCTCCTGAACTCAAACTCTAAAACGACATATATTATAACTTCTAAATTTATTATTTGCATTTAATTTAGTAATCAGCATTGCTTGTATTAAAATTTTAAAATATAACTTTTATGTATTATGAAAACTGGCTAATGATGACCCTCGCTATCAATAAAAGGACATCCACTTTTATCTATACATAACAATACCAATAAATGCTTGTGCCAAAAGATACAAAAATATAATTTAGCTTGTAAATAGTTCAAATTTAAATTTATAAAGCAAATTTACATAAAAAAATGTAAAAATAACCTATAACAATAAAAATTACTAATCAAAAGATATTAATCTATTCATACAGTATTTGATAGAAGTATAAAATTTTATTATTTATTACAAATATTATCAATTTTTTTAAAATATCAATTTAAAATATTTTTATATAAAAATTATTTAAAAAATATGGGAAGAGTGGGAGAAAAAGAAAAATAATCCTAGCCATTGAGAGTGTAAAAGTGTATATATTTAAAATTTAAGTTTTAAGCACATCAAAATTGAAATTTTAATTTAAATGTTTATTTTTAATAAAGTTTAAATATATTTTTTAATAAAAAATTTAGTTGACTTTGTCTAATAAATGTGTACAATTTTATTATTATTTATTACAAAATTATTCAAAAAAAAATGAGAAAAGTGATGGATTATATTTTCATGTGATGTGACCAAAAAATTATTCTGACTACTAAATAAATCTAATGGTTGAAAATATTTAAATGTCAAATTAATAAGTTATATTGTTGTATACCTCGCTATGACATTTGTAAATAATATAGAAAGGAAAAGTTGTGACAGTTAGGACTATCAATCCATATTCATTGATTTGAATTTTACGTGGATCAACGATTGTTGATCTAACACTGGCGAATCTTTGATGGCGTAACAAAAATGTCAAAAATAAAAAAAATAATTAATTTTCTACTTATTTAAAATTAAAAAATATTCGCATAATTTTATAAAATATAATATATATTTATATATATACATATAAGGTTTGAATTTTAAATTCCAAAATTTAAAAATGATAGCAGCTCTCTCCAACTCAGCAGTTCGGTTGAGCCCCATACTCCCCCTAAACTCAAGCAGCTAAGCCTTCCAGGCGAAACTTTGCTGATGACTTACGTAATACCCAATATTTTTTTTAGCTATTTATGTGTTATTTTAGGCCAATAAAATATATATTTTGAGATTTAATTAATTTATTTTTTTTCCTGGGCCAGGTGAGGTCCGAATTGATATTCGATTAAACTACTGGGCTAAAGGCCCAGCTCTATTTCCTTTCTTTTGTTTCCCTTTTTCCTTTCTTTTTCTTTTCTTTTCTTTTCTTCTTTGGCTTGGCTCACAGAGACCATAGAGAGAAGAGAGAGAAGAGAAAAGGTAGAGAGAGAAAGTGCAATCTGGAGCAAAAGGTTGGCAGATCAGGGTACTATTCAACATCGTGAACATTATGATGATGTCTATTTTTGATGGTTTGGCCCAAGATGGGAGAAATCGGCTATTAAAGGTTGAGAGCTCAACCATTTTTCTCCGTTTTTCTTCTTTTCTCTTCAGATTTGAGGTAAGTGAACTTATAATTGTATTCTAGACATTGTTAGAATGATTTTGATATATACATGCTTGATTTTGTTGAATATCATGTGATTTGTGCATATAAATATATACATGAATGTGGTTATATATATGCATATAAACGTGAATATCTTGCATAGACTTGAGTTATTCTTTGGTTAAATATTGAAGTAACATGTGATTCAAGTGTCTAAGTGCTATTACATAAGTTATTGTGGAGATTGAGGCTTGAATGGATGATTGGGGGTTAAATCAAAGTTAGGTTTCGTTGAAAACAGAACTTGGAACTGGGCACTAGACTCTGCGGTTTGGACTGGCCGATTGGGGTGTCCGAACAGGCTGGTAAGGGTGTCCAAACACCGGTGTGGCAAAATTTCTAGAAAAGTACAAAAATGTGGTTTTAAGTATATGTTTGTGTTCGAATTGAATTATTATGGATTTCTAATAATGGAATGAACCCCAAATCATCATCATGCCTAATGAGAATGTATTTTTATATTGAAATGATATTTATTTGCATGGGGCTGGGGTGGCATCATCTGGTTTATATTGTGATTATTGTTGGCCGAGAGTGCCATACTTATATTATGACATGCCGAGGTATGATTATATATATTTACGGGATCCATAGTTTGAGAAAAATGATAAAATGAGATTTTGAAAATACCAAATGATCCTCAATCTATATATATGACTAAAACTTAGTTATTTGGAGTTAGGATGTTAATTATGAGGTATAATTATGAGATTTTCTCTAGACTGTAGCCGAACCCTACTTGAGCTAAGCAGATGTCTGACTAAGAGTGTAACACGGTTCCCTAGCAGAAGGGGCAGGGGGTGTAAGCTCCCCCTGAGTCTTATACCAATGGGGGTGTAACACAGTTCCCCATTCAGTTTATATATATATATACTGAGATATACATTTGTAATGATCATAAACAATGCGATTGATGACCCCACATGCAGTGTTAAACGTCACCTATCCCAGGATAAAGTTAAAGGTAGAAGCAGATTAGAGAATTGCATTGACCATTGCATTTCATCACTTGTGCATTACCATATCATGTTTGGTTGATATTGTTGCGAGTTATGCTATATGTTTGATTATGTTCACTCATACACACTTGCACGGTCCTACCTACTGGGTAAGTCTGCTTATCCCATTCATACTTCAAATGAGCCAGCGAGGCCAAGGAGTAGCCACCCGGAGCTGAGTTGAGATTGATAGATTTACCTAGCAAGTGATTTATTTATATTTTGATGATTGTATCTTTATTTGTACAACCCGGGGTTGTGGGTTCCAACTAAATATTTTTATAAGCTTATTCATTAATGGATTGAGTCATTGGGGTGTGACATTGGATTTGCTGTGATTGATGATATTTTTATTATTTTAATATGGAAATGAGGAACGTATTTAGTTGTTCTGATGAAAGTTATTATATTATGACTTGACCTTAATACATATTTTTGTTTAATTTATTTAGTTTTTATATTCTCATACCATCCATCCTCGACAATTAACTTAAGGGTGTGACAACTTGGGATAAATGTCAAATCACTAATTAGAACTATTATATAGATAGTTCATTATTTGACATTTATATATTTTCAATCATTGGAGTTATTCAGTAATCAAGATTATTTCTTTCTCTCTCCATTTTGGTTGTTCTTTTGGTTATTTCACGTGAAGCATAAGCTCTCGCTCTTCTCGTATTTTTTAATATTTTTTTTATATATAAATTTTTAAATTAATAATTTAAAAAATATGATAATATTTTTTGTAATAAATAATAAAATTTTACACATTTATTAAATAATTTACAGACACCTATTACATAAAAGTCAACTAAATTTTTTTATTTTAAAAAATATGATATTTGAACTTTAATTTTCTTGAAAATTTTATTAAAAATAAACATTTAAATTAAAATTTTAATTTTAATATACTTATTACTTAAATTTTAGATACATACATTTTTACACTCTTTAAATTTGAACAATGGTCAGGACTATTTTTATTTATCTTTCCACTTTGGTTGTTTTTTCTGTCATTTCATGTAAAAATATACTCTCTTACTCTTTACATATTTTTTTTGAATACTTTTTTATATAAAATTTTTTAATTAATATTTTTAAAAATGTGAAAATATTTATAATAAATAATAAAATTTTATACATTTGTTAAACACTGTATAGATGCCTTAGTTTCTTTTGATTAGTGATTTTTATTTTGTAATTTATTTTTATAATTTTTCATGTATATTTATTTTGTAAATTTAAATTTGAATTATTTGTACATCAAATTATATTTTTGTATTTTTAAGTACGGACAATTACTAATTTTAAAATAGTGATCCTCATTTTTTTTTATTCGATGCAAATTTCAAAAAGCCACCATAAAATATTCTAGAGATGTTTTTTTCATGTGAGGGGTGACTTCTCACCATCCTGATGCAATAAAAGCCAAAATCGCAATTTTGACTGAGTTGGTCAAGTTAAACGAGAGGCGACTCGGGTATTGAAAGGGCAACATGCTTGTATTTGTACGAGATACAGTTGGATATCCAGAAATTTATTTTCAATAGAGGCAGGGAATATTTTGAATTATTGTTTACTGGTAAGATGATAAATTTAAAAAATAAAAAAGTACTGTAACATTTAAAATTTTATACAACAGCAACAAATATTTTTTACACAAATTAATATTAATATTAATATAAAAAACTACAATAATCATATAAATTCTTTTTTACAGTAAAAATTTTAATGAAAAAAAAAAGTTCAAACATTTTTTTCTAGTAAATTTTTTTATGGTAAAAAAATTTACATTAATGTTTTTACAATAAAAATTATTATGAAACACAACACATCAATAATTTTTTTTTTCAAATTTCAGTGGTAGCGATTGTTGCTGCTCGGTCAAGGTACATCCCCCGATATACATGGAGTGTTTAGAGTTTCAAAAATATTAAAACAAATTAAAAGTTAATATTAAAGTGATATGAAAGTAGCACATGATGACATTTGATTACAAGGAATTGAAAATTTTTTAAATTTTATAAATTTTTTTTGAAAAAATTAGAAACTCCCAGACATAAATTTAGAATGGAGAACGCATAACAAACATACCCTTAGCCGTTGACTCATTTCCTCACCGTCGTCTATAAAAAATTTCGAACAAACTAGCCAGCTTGGAGAAGAATATATATATATATATATATAGACTCCAGCGAAGGTACAGAATGATGCGTGCCTTCATTGAGATTCAAAGCAAGACATTCTAAGTAATATAGAACGAGATTTACTTTGGAAAATCAGGTCCGAATTCGATCGGTATGTTTCTGTTTTCTGAATTCTCCATATGATCTAGTAATTTTCAATACGTTCGTTGCTATTTACATACATATACATACATAAATATATGCATACAAATGTTGATCTATCCTTCTTATTCTGTTCACACTTTCTGGGATAGATCTCTTTGCTGATTTACTCTGCGGTTGTATTTTTTTTCTTTTCTATTCAACTATTAGTATTTTCTGTAAAAGAGATGGACGGATTCCCTTATAAATTTCATTTTCCATTTACGATGCAAGGGAGGAGAGTGAAAATCTCTTCACTTACTTTTCCTAATTTTAATCAGGTTTTGAAAAATCATTAAATTATGAAAAAGGTATGATTCAAAATAATAAAATTAATCAATTTTTTACTACTGACGCTATTTCTGTTATGATGTCATATTTATTAAAAAAAAAATTATCCTGAGCAAGGTAAAATCTTTTTAAAAGAGTATTTGTCTTAAAGAGTTTCTACAAATCTATATTTTATTTCTACACTTTAGATGTGTAAATATTTTAGTAATTATTTATATTATGGATATGGAGCAAATAAATTTTCGGTGTTGTAAAGATTACTTATTTATTTAAATTTTTAAGTATATAAATATATTAATTTTAGTTTCCACTTAGGGAGGGGCAGAAATTATGACTACGAAACTAAAACTAAAAGAAAAAATTAAAAAAAAAAAAATTGCAGTTGCGCATGTAGAAGCCAACTTCGGTAATATGGAGGATCATCTGGAGATCGAGTTACCTGATTCATCAGAATAAGGTAATATTCAATGATGATCACTTTCTCAAACTCTAAAATTTCTTTCATGCAATAATATAGATAGATATATTAATAGGTAAACATTTTCAAAATAATATATAGCTCCATTCTTCTCATAGATTATGTAAAAATGTTTTGATGGTATATACAATAATGTCAAGGTCAACTTCGATAGTATAGAGGTGGATCCGAAGACAGTGGAAGGAGGACATATTTCATTCACTTTCTCAAACATTAGAAATTTCTTTCATGTTTTTTAGTGCCAAATTTTATTTTGTGGTATCCTATTGCCATTCAATTTTAATTTTGTGTGAATTATTTTTATTCAATAAAAATAAGCACATTAGCATTATGCTAAAATAAAAACAAAAATGTTTACATGGTACTTTTTATGTTAAGAGGTCTATTTATCATATAACTTTGTACTTTTTGTTACTACTGTCATCATCTTCATCATCATCATTATTATTTGAATAAATTATAATGATAAATAATCATTCATAAATAAAATTTCGCCTATAGGCGGCAACTTAGCTTTACTATCACTCAGGACTTGGTGTAGAGCCGTGTAGTCGTTGGCCTTCCCACTAGAATGCCTCTATAGTTGTCGTCTTGTAGTCAGCATTCCACAAAAGGCCTACGATATGGTGTTCGGCCTTTTGAATGCCCCATGTCCTTACTTTTTTGAGAAGCCCTTTACGAATATAAAGGACAGAGGGTTGTTCACCTTTGGAAACTTTGCTATTTAAGTACTACTCAATACTAAAGTCAAGGCAAACGGCATTCTGTTATATAGTAATAGTACAACAATTGTCGTTACTACTAAAGTACTAAAGAAACCTTCGGCGTTCCCTTTGTTCGAATAAACACCGCTGTCAAAGTAAAATGCTATAATTATTTTCACTCATTCTTCTTTGATACATGATAAAATTTTAATTTTAGAATCACAATACTAGGAATAGAATCGTTTCTTTATTTTTTGTATTTTTGCCTTCTGTATATTTTGATTGTATGCTTTTTCTTTTTACTTTTACAATTTTCAACAAAAAAAATAAAATAAAAGGTAACAAACAATTATTGTTATTTATCTTTTATTAATGGTTATGTAGTAGTTAGTATATACGTAATAATGTCAATAGATAGAAGACTTGTATTTGTCTCTTTAATGTCTCATTTGTGAGACTAAGAGAGGAAATAAAAAAAAATAGTAATAATATATATATAACTTAGAAGAGAAGAGAAATTATAATATTTTTCTTTTTTATTTGTCTGAGAATTTAGAAGATGCACTATTAGAAGCGTGGTTTCTTCTAATCACTTAAAGCAATTTTTTAAAAGAACGGATGCAATAGGCAAAAGTTATAAACGACCACCTTACAACCTGTTTCACTCTACGGTCACCAATGGCTATCAACAACCTCCTTAAAGCAGCCGTTAGATGTAAACAACTATCATAAATGGTAACTAGGATCTGGTTTGGTAACATTTGCCTACTGCCTTATAGCGGTTGGTGATTCTTTAAGCGACCGGTGATTTTATTTTTCCAATGTAATACATATACAATTATACACAACTCATTCAACATCCATGCGTGCTTACAATTAACCACATCAGTAATGGATGATATTATAATAAAATAAAATAAAATAATAATAGAAATTTATAATCACGTTGCAAATCATCCAAATAGTAGAAAAATTGGTTATTCTGATATATATATATATATATATATGATGATAAAAATTGTTACCTTTTATCCAAACCTTGATCCAGGAACCTGCATTTCATCAACACCGTTACGGTACCTATCAAAAACTCTCTAACGCTTAAGTCAGTAATAATGTTGAGGAATTAATTTTGCAAAATAACGATAGGGTAAAAATTACGTACTTACTCTCGAAAATCATCCTCCATTTATGGACCATTATAGTAGAATTACAATCGGGCCCAAATTGGAATCCTTTCCTAATTTACCGAGATTTCCTTACTTAGATAAGGAAAGCATCATATCCGTATTGATCAATTGATTTTTATTCGATTCTGTATAAACTTGATCCAGCTATTTTGGGGAGGATCACGGCTTTGTTGTTATTGAATTGCTATATTTGCATCCTCATGCTTGGTTCAGCATTTAATCAATCCGTCGCCCAAATTAGGGAGCTCGGCCCAAGCTTGTCCGACCTTCACAAGTTGGAAGGTCAGCTCGCCCTCTACCGAGACTCCCCTAATGTCACCAAAGGGTCTTTATGTCATTTCAAACAAGTACAAATATCTCCCCCATCAGTTGCCCCCGATTTCCTAGGTCTCCTAGCAAACCTGAGGGAATCTGACAGTTAAGTAGTCTTCGAGCCACGCACACATTTAATGCATGTTAGCTGTTATTATTACGCCAGCATGCAGTATAGTTACGCCCTTTCGCTTCGCTACCACGCATCAATTCAAAATTCGTTTCTCATATTTATGATGGCTTGGTTATGTTAATGTCCAGCATATGGTTCCATCCGAACCCTCTATTTTGAAACCGTCCCTTTCTTATTCTCATCTTCTCTCCCATTTATATACTTTGCCTCCCGCTTCAAGTTTTCTGGCCATATACAAGCTTCAACTCTGGCGGACTTGTTTTTTCTTTTTCCGGTATGCCATTCCTTACTCCACCTTGCTATTACTTCCATTTATTTTCTATTTATGCTCCGGTTCCTCACTTGTTGTTTGTGGTTTTATTGGAGAAATAATACGCTCCTCAACACTGTAGGACTTATAGAAGATCCCGTATTTCATAGATCCATTTGCACCCTTCTTATTTTTGAGTACTACCATTATAGACTACAACCCTAGTTACTTCTGAGAACATGGCCTCCCATTGGAGATTGATACTCCCTGAGGATAATGACGAGTCCCCCTCTGATAACCTTTTCCTGACAAGAGCTGATGCCCCCAGTCCCTCTTCTGCTTGCAGCCCTGAATTTTCTGTCGGTGATCCTGATTCCCACCATGGGGTGACATCTGTATCAAGAGGGGAAAACTCTAACCTTGACTATGCCAGGATTCACTCGATGATTAACAAGGTCAAACTTAAAAAACTTCTAAAGGCCTTCCAACCCCTAAAACACTTATCATACTGGTGGCTTACGCTTGAGGATTCAGCCTGTTCTGTTTTAATGCTTGGGGTCGTCACCGTATATGAGGCCACCCTATCAAGTGGGCCTTGATTCCCTTTGGCATGTCTTATGAGGGAAGTGCTGGCTAGACTTAGTTTGAACCCAGCCTAACTCACACTAAACAGCTAAATCTTGGTTGGTTGTGCTGTCATTTGAAAAGCCACCACGAACAAGCGTATCACAACAGATAAGTTCCTCTATTGCTATAGAGCCGTTGAGGCAAGCCCAGGCTAGTACTACTCAGCTCAGACGAAGGATTTCAACTTAGTGGTCGGTTATCCATCCTTTATAAGGTATTGAAAGGACCAGTTCTTTTTCTTGTATGGTGACGGTTAGGAGTTTTGCCTATAAAAGATAGAAAAGGACAAATTAATTCGTTGCCCCTAGCATGAGGCCGGCTGAGTGAGAAAGGTACGCTAGCTGTTTGAGTTGGAATTCAACTTGGTCATCCACCCCCTCTCTTTCCTTTTCGTTTGTATAGTTCTAACCTCATATTTTACTTTGTTCAATCAAAGCACAGCTTAAAGTGTCCAAGGAACAATTAGAAAAAATAAAGCGTGCCCAAAACTACACCAATCACCACTTTAGCATTTTGGTAACAGTTGAGAGTTTAGCCGAGCATATGCTCAGTCCTGAGCTGAGCTTGGAAGCTCTTAAGCTTGAACGTGAGAGGAGTGAGTTTTTTATTATTTCCACGTCTTGCCTTTTTATGCACTGCTAATATATTTCTTTACGTTATTGTAGATACCGATGTTACTATTGCCGACTTCCCTCAATCTATTGAAGAGATGAAGTTCAATAAGGAAAAATACAAGTGGTTGGGCAAGAGGTCCTTTGGGTCAAAATCAAGGCCTGCCAAGAGGACCAAGGTGGTCAGCACAAGTCAATACGGATTCCAAAGATGACGATGCCATTTTTACTCTAACGCAAGAGCACCCCATGATGCTCCTCCTTTGAGCTCGGTCACCCCCAATCAAGGAGCTCTCCCTTCTCCACCTATTCGAGTGGCTAACCGCAAATTGAGGTAGCCACTAAGCCATCCAAACCATCGAATATCATAGATGACTTCGGGCTGGCGGTCAAAGGGATGGAGAGCATTATCATTCCTGTTGATCTAGTTCCATCAAAGGAGATTTCATCGACCAGGCTGGTAAAAAATATAGCTCATGATCTTGCTAAGATATTACTTTCATTTGTTTTTGTAGGGTATTTACTAGCTGTTCTCCTTGTTCTGACCATTTGTTGATATTCCCAAGCCATGCTCTAGTGAGCTAAGCTTAGGACTTGGTATCTCGAGACTAATCGCCTTCCAGGAGACCAAGAAAAATGAGTATCTACTTGCTAAAATTTCTCTTCTTGAGGTTGAATTGGAGAAGGTACAAGCCAAGGCTCATGCTGCTATTACTAAGTGAGACCAAGCTCTCCTTACTAGAGATGAAACCATCCAAAGCTCCAATAGCCTTTCTTTAGCCCCAATTGTTGAAACAAATTTGAAAGACCTAGCCAATCAGAGAGCTTAAAAACTAGGCAAGCAATTAAAAGCCCTTAAAGGTCAAATGGAGGAGTAGAAAGTCAAAGCAATCAAGGACTTCAAGGAGAGCGATGAAGCTCAAGATTGGCTAGCCAATGCTTTCGAGGATAGTTTTGAAGATGCTAAGAAAGAAGTCTTCAAGCTCCATCCTACACTTAATCTTTCTGCGTTGATCTTCATCGTTGGGGCTACTGCGTCTTCGGACATTGAGAAAGGAGATAGAGATTAAGGTAAAGGGGCCAAGATCAATCCAAGCTTGCTCGTTCAAGTCAGGGTGATGAAGCCCAAGATTGATCTTCGCCTTTCTATCTTTTTATCCCCTCCCCGATTTTCTTGTAAATATTGTCTGATATTTATAAGGATTCTCACATTTTTATAATATCTGATGTTTGTAAGAATCTTCATATTTTTACGAGAATGATTCTATTTTTCTGCTTAGTTTCAGAAATTTAAACGAATCCATGAGTTACCTAAATCAACTAAGTTCAATTATACCTCGATCAGTCTTTTTTAGCATACCGATCCCGATTGTGCTTCTTAGTTTTTGTCAACACAATAGGTAGTTTCTGACCAGTTGGTTGCCTTCGAGCTGATCGGCTTTACCAACTTATCGATTGGCGTTCTGAGTCTTACAAGCTTTAACAACGCTTTCCTCCAGTGGTCGGCCAATCTTGGTCCCACCGATCTTTGGATTGGCTTCTTAGGCTTCCTCATTGGTCGACCATTTTTGAGTCGATCGAGCTATCGGTCAGCCCTTTAGGCAGGCATTTTCCTTCGTTGGTCAGCCACTCTCGAATCGACCAAGCTGTCTATCTGCCTCTTAGGCTCTCTTAGCCTAGTAGGCATTTTTCTTTGTCGATCGGCCACTCTCAAACCGACCGATCTATCAATCAACCTCTTAAACTCTCTTGGCCTAGCAAGCGTTTTCCTTCATCAGTCAGCCACTCTCGGACTGACCAAGCTATCAAACTGCCTCTTTGGCTCTCTTGGTCTAATAGGTGTTTTCCTTTGACAGTCGGCCACTCTCGGACCCACCAAACTGTCTACACGCCTCTTAGGCTCTTTTAGCCTAGCAAGCATTTTCTTTTGTCGATCAGCCACTCTTAGACTGACCAAGCTATCGACCTGCCTTAGGCTCTCTTGGCCTAGCAAGTGTTATCCTTCATCGGTCAGCCACTCTCTGATCGACTGAGCTATCTATCTAGCTATCGCACCAGAAGAAATAACAATATGCGTCGAAAACTTTTCGAGAAAACTTCATTAACTATTCAACAATAAAGAATACAATCTAAAAAGAAAGATTCATAAATGTTTAAACATAATAAATTTTTAAATGCTCCTCATGCCACGGATGAGGTAGGGCCTTCCTGTTGAACTCTTTGAGCCAGTAGGTTCTTTTTCTCGTGTAGGAAGCTATCATGTAAGGTCCTTTTCAGTTCAATTCGAGCTTTCCTTTCTGAGCATCTCTTATAAACTGATTCACTCTTTTAAGAGCCGAGTCTCCAATCCTAAAGTCTTTTGGCCTAACCCTCTTGCTATGCTATTGCTTCATTTTTTGCTAGTAGACTGTTACTTGGACTATTGTTTGTAGTTTTTTCTCCTCCAGTAAGTCTAGGTCAACTTTTAATGCTTCCTCGTTCATTTTTGGATCATAGAGCTCAACTGTTGGGCTAGGTAGATCAATCTCAACTGGGATCACTACTTCCGTACCGAAGGTGAGGAAGAAAATAGTGTTATTGGTGGGAATCTGCTCGGTCATCTTATAAGCCCACAATATGCTGGGTAACTCATCTACCCACTACCTTTTTGCCTTCTCAAGCCTAGTCTCAATGATCTTTAACAAAGATCTATTGGCCACCTCCACTTGGTCGTTGGCTTCAGGATACTTGAGAGATGAGTAGTGGTGGCTAATGTTAAGCTGCTCACAAAGCCCATTAAATAGGCATTCTTCAAGTTGCTTCCTGTTGTCTATCACCACAACCTTTGTAATTTCAAACCTATAGACAATTCCTTGTCGTAAGAACTTTCTCATATTCTGCTCGGTTATATTCAATAAAGCCTTAGCCTTAACATATTTGGTGAAGTAGTCAATGGCCACCACGAAAAACTTTCTTTGACCCTTACCCAAGTGAAAAGGACTGATAATGTCAATTCCTCATTGGGCGAAAGGCCAAGGGCTTTGAATCGATGTCAACTCCTGAGTTGGCATTCTCGAAACATTGGCGAATCTCTGGCACTTGTCACACCTCTTCACCAAATTCTACACATCCTTTTCTATAGTTCGCCAATAGTATGTAGCTCGTAAGACTTTCTTGGCAAGCATTTTCCACTGTGAGTGATTCTCGCAAACCCTTTCATAAATTTCTCTTAGAATGTAATTTGACTCTTCTTTGTTTGCACATTAGAGGAATGGCATAGTGTGGCCCTTTCTATACAGAACGCCATCAATCAGTACATATTTCACAGCTCAATATTATGTCATATTTCTTTCATTTTGGTCCTCAGGGAGAAGTCCTTTCCCCAAATAATCTCTGATTGGTTTTGCCCACAAACCTTCAACCTCAATCAGTTGTACCTCTGGCGTTCAAATGCTTGGAGAATTGAGTATCCACATTGGCACATCTAGGTCTTTCTCCTTTGAAGAGACTATCCTGACGAGTCAATTAGCCTTCTTGTTGTCCAATCTAGAACTCCCTCCAGCATTATCTTGGAGAATTTCTTAACCAAATCTTTGGCCACTTGGCAATACTCCACCATACTTTCTTCCCTGGTCTCGTATTCACCCTACACCTACTCTACCACCAACTGGGAGTCACTTCGTACGACAATTTGGTCTGCCTCTATTCTCTGAGCAATTCGAAGGCCAGCAATTAAGGTTTCAAAATTGGCCTCGTTGTTGGAAGTTGGGAAATTGAAACGCAAAGCATACTCAATTTTATAACCTTCAGGAGAGATTAGTACAATACCTGCCCCACTTGTCTCTTGAGTTGATAAGCTATCTACATTTAAGATCCAGGTCTGCTCAAAGGCATCTTCCTTAAGATAAGCATCAATCGTAGCTATAAATTCTAAGATAAAGTCAGCTGTTGTTTGTCCTTTGATCACCAGTCTCAATTGGTATTGGATGTCAAACTAACTAAATTCAACTGACCATTTAACTAGCTTTCCTGACGTCTCAGGCTTATGCAGGATGCTCTTTAGAGGATGATCAGTTAGTACTACTATGGTATGGACTTGAAAGTATGCCCGCAATGTCCGAGCTACTGTTACCAAAGTGAAAGCAAGTAACTCCATCCTTGGGCATCGTTCTTCTGCCTCTCTAAGTGCTCGGCTAGTATAGTATACTGGCTTTTGCACCCCTCCTTCTTCCTTCACTAGTGCTGAGCTGATTCCATGGCAGATACTGCTAGATAAAGGTAGAGGGTGGTCCTTCTTCTTCCTTCAATTGCTGGAAGGCCTCTTCGCATTCAATAGTCTACTCAAAAGCTTTCCTTAAGATCTTGAAGAATAGAAGACACTTGTTTGAAGATCTTGAGATGAACCTATTAAAGGTAGCATTGCAACCTGCTAGCCTCTATATTACTTGGCTGACCAGGGGAACTCCATCTCTAAGATCGCTCGAACCTTCTCTAGGTTTGCTTCAATACCTCGGCTAGACACCATAAAATCGAGGACCTTCTCAGAGACCATTCCAAAAGCACACTTTGCTAGATTTAGCTTCATTTACAGTCTCCTGAGGATATTGAATGTCTCTTCTAGATCTACGACATGATCGTTCACTTGCTTGCTCTTCACTAGCATATTGTCGATGTAGACTTTCACATTCCAACCGATCTGAGATTTAAACATTAGGTTCACCAACTGCTAGCATGTGGCCCCAGCAATTTTCAGACCAAACAGCATGACCTCGTAATAGTATAGGTCTCAGTCAGTGATGAAAGCTGTGTGCTACTAGTCTTTATTCAACTATCTGAATTTGGTTGTAAACTGAAAAGGCATCCATAAACGAAAGTACTTAATGTCTGGCCATTGAATTTACCAATAAGTCAATTGTAGGGAGGGGGAAGGTATCCTCGGCATAAACTTTATTTAGATCTAAAAAATCCATGCACATCCTCCATTTTCCGTTGGACTTTTTGATTATAACCACATTGGACAATAAGTCAGGGTAGTATACTTCCCTGATGAATTTAGCCTTAAGTAATTTCTCCACTTCCTCTGTTACTATTTTATTTTGCTATAGAGCGAAGACTCTCCCCTTCTGTTTTACTAACTAGGCTCCTGCAAAAATGTTCAGATGGTGAGACATCACTTTGGTGTTAATGTTGAGTATACCCATATGGGTCCAAGCAAATACATCTAAGTTTTGCGTTAGAAATTGCTTGAGCTCCTCTTTCTGTTGTTCGGTAGTAGCGGCCTATATCTTGACAGTTCTTTTCAACTCAGGGTCTCCTACCGTGATTTCCTCTAGATTACTCCCAATTCTCTTCTTTTTACTTCCTCTTTATCCCTAACTTCTAGCTCCTCTATAACCAAGGCTTCTCAATTGGTATCTCCTTTAAGGGAAGACACATAACACTCTCTCACTGATCTTCGATTCTCTTTTACACAACCAACCTCCTGCTCAATAGGGAACTTGAGGCGGAAGTGGTAGATCGATGTAACTGCTTTGAATTGATTCAAAACTCACCTATCGAGGATGGCATTAAGAGTCAACTATTAGAAAGTTTATCATCTCAGTTGCCTACTCGAGCTTGGTCCTTAGGGTAACCGAAAGAGTAATGGAGTCAATCGGCCCTACACGATCTCTTGTGAAGCCAATCAGTGACGAGCAGACTGGCCGCAACCTGTCTTTTACAATCTCCATCTTTTTAAACACTTTCTAATAGAGGATGTCAACAGAGCTCCCGCTATCCACCAAGACCCTCCATGTTCAAAAGTTGGCCATAATGGCCAATATGACTAAAGGGTTGTCATGTGGGTGGCTCAGTTCTGAGGTCTCGTCCTCGGTAAAAGTGATAAGCGCTAATTCTATGTTCACTCTCTTGATCGGTAGCTCCATAGAATTCACCTCTTGATCTCTCTTGAGCTTTCGGACATACTTTTTTTGGGCCAAAGAAGGCTCGCTTCCCCCTGCGAATCCTCCTGATATGACCCTGATCTCTTCTTGGGGTCACTGACCTTGTTACCCTTTATCAGGGCTTTTCCTAAGTAGACTTCTCTGAGGTAAACTCCTTTCATCTCACCTATCTCGTCGTTACCGACAACGAACCCATTATACTTTCCTGATCAATTCTTCAACCAATCTCTTCAGGTCAAGCCACTCCTCCGTGTCATGCCCAGGATCTATATGGTACAAGGAATACTTAGATCTATTCCTCGATTCGAGCAGGGCCTTCATCTCCTTTAGCCATCTAAAATTTAGGTCATTCTTAATTACATAAAACACATGTTCCTTCTACGAATTCAGACGAGTAAAGTCCCTTGCCAAGCTCGCAAACCTGTCCCTCCTATCTCCCATCCAACCCCTTGTCTCAGAGGTTCTGGGTGCATTCAATCCTCTATCATCTTTGGGATTGCTCTGCCATTTCTTGTCCAGCTAGGAGGTTGTCATCTCTATATCCCGTCGGGCTTTCATCGCATCCTCTATATTATATGTTTCTGAGTCCTGGACATTAGCTCGGCCATGGTTGATAGAGGTTTCTTAGCTAAGGAAAAAGTGAATCGACCAAATTTCAGACCACTTATAAAAGCTATGAATGCCATTTTTTCATTAATCTTGTCAATCTCCAGTATCTTTCAATTGAACCAATTGACATAATCCCTGAGGGATTCATCTTTCCCCTGCCTGATTGTCAGTAAATGCGCTGAGGATTTCCTCTGTTTCTACCCACTAACAAAATGTGAAATGAATAATTTGCTGAGCTGCTTGAAATTCTCGATGGTCCCAGGCTTGATTTTATTAAACCAAACGCAAGCCAGACCTTTCAAAGTGTTGGAGAATGCTCGGCATTTGATCTTATCAGGAACTACATAAAGATGCATTACCGAGTTATATGTATCTAGGTGGTCCACTGGGTCCTTTGAACTATTGTAGGGCTCCACCGTAGACATTTTAAACTTCGGGGGTAAGGGGCACTCCATCGCTGCAGGAATGAATGGGGTCCCTATCCTATCGATAATATCTTCCATAGCGTTAGATTCTGCATTGTAGCCATAACTCCATCTACCTAGGCTTGCACGGCTCTAAATCTTTGCTCAATTATTCCTGTATTCTTTGTCATCTCAGGTTCTGTGACCAATCGATAGAGATCTCACTATGAGCCCCATCCTCAGTGGCCGCACCATTTCTTCGAGGAAGGTCGTGTTAACCTTCGTTCTCCCTATAATCCTTTCGTCATTATCATTGTGAACCACTTCGCCATTACTTGGACTGTTGGGTGATGGTCTTGTTGCGGTAGTGGCTGACCGCTCTCAGAAATTGAAAGGTTTTATACTCTCAAGTGTAAGAGATAGTCGTAGTTTAATCTAGGTGAGTCCTAGGTCATCTCCTTAGGGAACAAGTGTGTGACTATGTTTGGAAAAACTTTTTTTTGAAAGCACTTGCAAAGAATAATAAACGGAAAAAAAAAAAGAAAAAAAAAACAATCTTTTGGGGTTTCTGAAAATAAGTTTGAAAAATATTTAAACACAAAACTTAAGGTAAACTAAAAATTCTAATGAAAAGACACAATTTAATTTTGACGAATTACTCTTAAATGAAAATACTTGGTTTTAACCTATTCCCGCAATCAACCTTCTATGGTCCAAACCACCCGCAGGGGTGTCTGGACCACAGTGTCCATCTTCACTACGTGTTTTGCTTCTGACAACTTTTTGTTCTCAACTTCCAATGTGATTTTGACCTTGAAGACTAAAACACAAAATTTGTAGCCCTTTAAGTTTTCTTTTCAACCCAAAAAGAATCAGGTCAATCAGAGTTGTGAGCAAAAAGTTATGGTTAAAAAATTAATAGGGTGTTAAGCTAGAACTTTAACTGCACACCACTTCAACCATCTTGAACATTAGACCAATTCTTTTTCCTCGGTAGCTATGGTAACTGATTCTATTCCTTGGGATGGCTCTTGGGACATTGAGGAAGTCTTGAAAGTTATTGGACATGTCGACCTTTTTTGTCTTCAAGCTGTTTTCTCCATGTGTGCCAAGTGTTTGGTGAAATGCCCCAAAAGACACCAAAGCCTATTCTTGCACTTCCTTACTTTGGCTCCTCCTCACCCGCACTCTTAATGTTATTTTAGGCTAAAACACCAAATTGCATTACCTAAAACACACAAACAACAAGAATGTATGAAAACGAGATAATTAAGCTAACACCTTACCAATAACAAGCAAAATTGTATAATTAGCATGCTCAATAGATATAGAATTGTGCAATAATACATAATAATCACACCCCCCAACCAAGGCATTGCTAGTCCCTAGTAATGCATGCAATTAAACCATGGGGTACAAAAAAAAAACATGTGCAAGGACACCCACAACATGTATGATTCTTGTTCAAATCAAACAAAACAAAATAAAAACTAACTAAGATAATGTCCGTTTTCGTAAGAAACACACGGCCACACTTAGCACGTGAGGCAAGCCCTTTAAACCACTAGGTTCCCCCTAGTGGACGAGTAAGGTCTCATAAGGGTTTGCAGTGATGCTACCCATAAACATCTGTGGAATGGTCTCAATATGTTTAAGAGTGATTAAGATCAAAAATGAATTCAAGCTTAAGCCCAACAAGTCACATAACCCAAATATCATATGTAATTCCCAAGTGCTAAGTATAAATGCATGGACTATCAAAGTAGGAAGTACATGTGTACAAAATTGTTTCATTCATTCAACAAAATTGCAAGAGCATAAACGGAACTAGGTTTTGACTTCAAATACTAACAAGGTACCACTCATAGAAAGAAATTCACTCATCAAGGGTTCGCACATACCTATTAGCATATAATACTATCCTAGTTGCACATAACCCCACAAACAAGTGAGTGAACTGAATTGATGTTCAAAGTGGACAGCTCATGACAATGTTTCAATGCATGTGCAAGAGGTCACACCACACAACCTACACAAGACCACCAGATGCACAATACAAGAGTTGCTTGCTTAGAATACACTAGGTCTTTATTTCAGTTGTAACTTGGCCAGGGGCTATGGTTAATAATGGAAGATATGGAAATCAAAGCACATGCCTTGGGATAAATATGATCAAGTGCACATAAGTCCCAAATTATCCATTTCCTTTCCAACCCCAACAAAGATTCCAACAAGAAGCTTAGTCACACTAAAGACTACCCTTGGGACAATTGCAAATATTGCAAACAATGTACAAGTCCTATAATTTCATAAACAAATGAATGATAAAATTTTTTTTCTTTTTTTCTTTCTTTTTGCTTTTGAAATAATGAAATATACATTAGCTAAATTCTCCACCTAATATTTCTTCTCGATATGCTCTCAAAAGTTTCCATTCCCAACCCCTATTCACATCACTGACATTAAGGCACTTTCACAACCCAAGACATGTGAGGGTAAGGCTTAAAGTGTGTGAATAAGGTTAAGGGATAATATATGAGATGGGACCCAAGGGAAAATATATATATACATATATATCACACACTTTATTAAAAGGTTTCAAGTTGGTTCCTAGAGTGATTCATAACCAAGAAAGGACAAGAATGCCCAAAATAATAAAAAGGCCTAGCATCATGTTCAAAACTTGCAACAACTCATAATATGCCAAGTGAATACTCACGCAAGTGTCTGTGATGCAATTGGTGCATTGAAAACCAAAGTGAAGAATAAAAGAGCTGTGATTATGTGCAACCCCTCAAGAAAAGAATAATAGGCTCAAAAGCTTACCACTAAGGGGTATAAGTCTCCACCTAGTCCAAGAATACTCAATTAACCAATGTTAAACAAAATTCACTTATCACTCTCTCACTCAATTTTATAATCAACCAAACCAAAAAGGGCCAACATGCAAGTGCAAATGTGCTAAAATCATGTATACAAGCTCAAAAATATCAAAAATTTTAAAATTTTACAATTTTTAGTACAAAAGTCATCATGCGAACTCTACCCCCCAACCTAAACTAAACATTGTCCTCAATGTAAGAACCATGATGCATATGTGGGTCTGTAGTGTGCAAAGTGAGCATGATAGTAATAATAAGCATAAAGGTTAATCAATATATAACACATAAGCTAAGCATGCACCCCAATACAAGCCTGAAGCAATAAAAACACCCCCCAACCTAGTTTCTACAGGACTCCAGCAGCATCAACAAAATATACCAAAGTGTAATCTTCAAAATAAAATAAAAAAAGAATGTGAAGAGGGTGCTATTAGCTCGAAGCTGCTTTATTAATTAACTAACCAAAAACCTACAAAGCAAAATATGAGATAAAAAGAAAATAATAAAGAAGAAAAAAATGAAGAAAGAAAAGAATGTTAGCAAATGGAAATAAAAGAAATATAGTAAAAGAAAAAGAATATCAAAAAACTTACTCCTAAAACTAAGTCTAAAAAGGGAAAACAAAAACTCCTACACTAATATTATACAAAAATTTGTGCAAGTACTTTAATCAAAGAGGGGAGGGTCAGAGATCTCCCACATCTTAATCTCAGCCACAAAGTTATCCAAATATGGTTTGGGATAATGGCCATTCACCTTGAAAGTGGTGTCATTGTGTGGATTGTGAACTTCGCACACACCATGCTCTGAGATTGAGGTGATGATGAATCAACCAGACCATCTTGATCGAAGCTTGCCTAGGAAGAGGTGCAACCAAGACTTGTACAACAAGACTTTCCGGCCTACATGAAAAGACTTCCTAGAAATGTGCTTGTCATGCAAGTCTTTCATTTTAGCCTTAGCGATCTTTGCATTCTCAAAAGCATCATTAAGTAATTCTTCAAGTTCATTCAATTGTAACTTTTGGAGAATGCTTGCTCAATTCCAATGTATTCAATATTGGCTCGACCCCAAGCGCAGGGTGTCTATTGAAGCATAATAACCGGTGAGAACTGGATCGTGTCCATAGAAAGTCTTAAGCAAAAATCAGTGAACAAACAATTTTTTTTTTTTTTTTTGGAAAAGTCACAGACAAAATTTAGCCTCACTATAAATGATAGAGATTAAATTGGTTTTTAGAAATGGTGGATTGAACAAAATTTTTTAGAAAAAAATTAAAGAAAGTCTTGGATCCAAAACAAACTCATAGTGATTTACAAAAAATTCCAAGGGATCAATTACTCAATCAACACCTCAAAAAGGGTAGATCAAGAGATAAATCTTATATAAACCAATTTGGAACAATCTAAATCTGATTTGAGAAAGAATTTAAGGACGAAATCTAATTAAGAATTCAAATCGAACACCTTATATGCATAATCTATAGATTTTACATATGAATTTTAAAATTAATCACCATACAAATTCAATAGAGATGCATAATAATTCTAAGTAGAAATCTGTAGGCAAAAATCATAAACCATACAAATTTAGAATTCAATTGAAATCTCAACCCAAAATCAAAAATAGATTCAAATCAAACATAGATTGATCCTTAAACATATGAAAATTCAACATGAACCTCATTGCCTTGGAATTTATATAAATCAACTACGAGACTTGCCTTGAACCCAAGATAAGATTTACTCACACATAATGAAAGTGGAAAACAATGGAAAATAAATCAATTCTATTCATAAAAAGAAATTCTGATACAAGAATTCAATGAAATGAAGATTGATCCATTTTCTCTCTCTAAAACTCTCTTTCTCTCTCTCTAAAGGAAATCTGAAACTAAAACAATGTACATAAGTATATTCTCCAAATGACCTTACTCGCATATATATAATACAATATAAGAAAGTGCTCAATTGCCCCTTTTCCAAAAGCTAAATTAGAAAATTCTCCCATCGCAGGTTGGTTCGAACAAGATAATGGTTCGAACAAAGATTCGAACCAGTTTTCAGGACTTAGTCAATTTTGTTCCATTGGACCTTGCTAGCTTATGTTGATCGAACCAACGTTAGAACAAGGGCTGGTTCGAACCAAAATTCTATACTTAGAATTTTTTTTCAACTCCAAGCGTTGTTGCCATTCTGTTGATCGAACAAAGGTTTAAACTAGATGTGGTTCAAAAAAGGTTTAAACCAAATGTGGTTCGAACAAGGGTTCGAACAACTTTTTCTTAGTCAATTTCTTCACATCCTGCTCTGTACCAACTTCTGTTGTTCTAACTATGGTTCGAACAAAGGTTCGAACCACTTTCTCTACACTTAGCCAATTTTGCTACTGTTTCATCTGTTGTGCCTTTTGTGGTTAGAACAAGGGTTTGAACAGACTGTGGTTCGAACAAGTGTTCAAACCACTTTCTTAATTTCCTCCATTTTGGTCCAACTTCTATTGTTTTCAACCCAAACACTGGCAATTCACAAGAAATTCTCATTCTCACCTTTTTAGAATATAAATCTACCCAACAACCAACAAATTAAGGTTTATGATTGTACTTCTCATAGTACAATCACGCCCCCTAACTTGAGATTTGCTAGGCCTTAGCAAATTAGCTCAACAAGAAGTTACTCTTCAATACTTAACCTAATGCAAAGTTGCACATGATATTTTAATGTAAATTCTTTTGAATTTTCAAGTTCAACTCCTCAAGACAATCAAAAGTTAACATCGAACTTCCATAAATGCAGCACTCTATTCATCATTTCATCTTAAAATATGAATTAATTCCTCATGCTCATAATCCTTCATTAGAACTTAAATCCAACTCAATCATGCACATAAGTTCTCTCAAGTCTTGACTTCAATCCTCATAGGGCATACTCTCTTCAATAAAATGAGAATTGGGTAAGACACTCTTGGAAGATTCTTTCATAAAGGGTAAGCGTAAAGCAAATTCTAGTAAGAATCTTCCTTAAGTCAAAAATGATAAAATTCAATGAATATTCGACTTGGCGTAGTTCTATGAAAGGAATAATCCATAGCAATGAGAATCTTGAACTATTTTACATTAAGAACTTCAATTTCAACTCATTTGACACCTTAGATCTGTTAGATCTTTTTTAAGTTGTAACGAGGCTAAGGGGTTAAATATGGGACCAAAGAAGGGAAGAGATATTCAAAGAAGTGCCTTAGTTGCGTAGATTATGTCCCTCTCTTCTCAGTCTTACTCCTTTTTTCTTTCCTTCCTCCCCATTTTTTTTTTTAAAAATTCCCCAAATGTGAATTCTCCACAAAAATTAACATTTAATTTTTTTTTAACATTCTTGGATCAATATTCAGGAACATTCCCTAATTGTTCAACACAATATGCAAAATATATATTTTTTTCTCTTTTTTTCCTTTTTTTTAATACTTGAAAATGAAATTCCTTGTATCACTCTCCCTTTTCCTTCCTTTACTTCCCATCAACCTCCATTTCCTCAAAAACTCCCGCTACCCTTGGCTCACTCCACCTCTTTTAAGCTTATACACTACTAAGGCACTTAGGTAGGTTATTAATATCTTGTAAGGGTTAGGGTATTGTTCAAGGCTCCAAAAGAATCATTCATTCATGCATTCATGGCTCAACTTAGTTCCTAAGGGAAATTTAATGAGAAGAAAATGTCAATAAGGCTCAACAGATACAAGGATGGCCTACTTCACTTCCAAGGGTTCATTTGAGTTGACACATCCATTCCAATGTTCATAATCCAAGTTGATGTGTTTCTCATGCTATGGATTCAAAACAAATATTTATAGCTACTAAAACAATATAGATGTGAAAAACATGTAAGAGTAATTTCAATCACTCAACAAAGGAAGCTAAGGGCTCAAGTCTTACAAGGTTAGTCTCTATTTATTAGAGAATACATGCATGCATTTCTTGAGTCAAACTTGTGTTCCATGAGTTCATACTCACATAATTCCTTAATTCACAATTCAGTTCCAAACAACTTCAAAAGTGTCAAATTATGACCTCCATGTTAACATTCAATGCTCAAAGGATAAATCACGAGAAATTCTTAAAAATGAACATTAATCAACCATGTACACGTTTTGAATCAAGTTATGAACTGAAAATATGCTTCATTCTAATTCACTTTCCACAAAAGTTCCAGATTTAGCATTTGGCAACAAAATATATCAGTGATTACAGATGAAAAGTTCAACAAAAGTCAAGAAATCCCAAAACAAAACAACAAAAACTGACTAGGACTAAAAGGACTACAAATTCCTAACTTGGTGACAAAATAAAATAGACCCTATGTTCTAGAATCAAGAGGAGGGTCCTCGGATGGCCTTAATGAATTCCCAACATTTGCAAAAGGTACTGGCAATTCCAACTTAGCCTCTATTGCCGCAATCCTCTTCCCTTGGTTTTGTAGTTCTTGCTTGATGAAGTATTGATCATCCTTAATTTTCCCAAGCTTAACCTTCACTTCATCCCACTTTTCAAGCATCTTCTCTGTGAACTCTTCAGTTGATGCTCCTTCTTTTTCCTTTTTATGGCTTGCACTTCTTTCACTAGAAGAGGCAATGCTGAATCCCACTGGTTTTGCCACTTGTTCTTCTAGTTTAGAGATCACTTTCCTCTTACAAACATACTTCGTGATGAATCCCGTAAATGGCAGCCCACTAACTCCTTTCCTTATCTTTGAAGCCTCAGCTATGTTTTCCCAAATTAACTACCCCAACTTCACCTTCAACCCCTCATCAATAGCATATAAAAGTAGCCACCTCTCATAACTTAATTTAGAAGTGTTTAAGACCAGGTTGAGTTGTGAACATGCTAAGAAGTGCAGAGAATTGAATTTAGAAGTCAACCTATTCTTAGCTAATTTCTTCTCGTGGCCCCATTCTGCATTTGGTTTTCCAGTCAAGATCTTGCCCAAAGAGTCCTTGTCTAATGCCTCTTCTTTTGAAAATGGGAACTAAGGGTGTTTCTCCTCCTTCAACCAAAAAAACTTACTAATATCCTTAGGATATATCTTGAAGTGTACTCCTCGAACTTTGGTTACAAGGAAATCCTTCCCTTCATGTTTGGTATCTACAACATTGGTATAAAATTCCTAGACAATGGGAACCACAACCACTCCACTAAATTAAGCCTATTTCCCCCAACCTCTTGCTTCAACTTGAATTCTTCTGTTTGGAAGTGGCTTAAGTTTATTCCCCTCTCCATTATCACTAATCTCTTGCTCCAATATTTGCCAAAATCTTTTTGTGCTCTGCCACTTGAGAATCGAAAATCATCATACGGTTCATCTCCATCCTCTCCCTCATTTTCCTTTTCATTTCTTGTTTCCTCTTCATTTCTCTCATTCAATTGCTTAACAACTTGCATCATATTTTCAATGGCTATGTCTTGTTGAGGTTCAAGTTGGTTAGTTGGTGTAAGTTCAGCAATGGTTTGGGAATTGGCTTGGGTCTGATGTATAGGTGGGGTATTGATGGTTTGAAGTACAGCTAATAAAGTGGTTTCAGGTTGGGTCTCAGCTTGGTTACTAGTAGATTGAGTTTTGGCTTTCTTTTTGGTTAGGGTGAGTTTCTCTAATTTCCTTTGTTAGGAACTTCCTTCTTTCGTTCTTTTCTTTTTCTCATGAACTTTTCTGGTGGACTCATTTTTAATTTTCACAAAATTAGCTCACACACAACCAAATCAATAATGCAATCTCCTATAACTAAAATTCAATAATTCCTCCTCCAAACACCTTCGGTTCCAGTTAAAATTTTCAACCCAATCAAATTAAAAATTCACAACAATCTCCAATTGCAGCAATTTTCTCAATGAAATTCAAATAGAAATCAGCTGCAGGACTGAAACCCTACCTTGATTGATGTAGAGAGACTTCAAGCTTCTACAAATCCATTAATCGAAGAAAAGATCACCCAAATTCGATTGAAGGTTAGCTGAACAGATTAATAGGACCCTTGAAATAGAACAATCTGTTGGAAACGAGAGCTTTCAATCAACCCACCTCATTCGTACGAGCGTCAAAACCATACAGAAATAAACCCCAAAATTTCTGAAGTGTCCTATTTATAGGCTGTCAAAATATGCTTAATGGTTTGAACAAAGGTTCAAACAGCCTCATGGTTTAAACATGGGTTCGAACAAATTCTCCTTTCTGGGTTGGTTCGAACAAAGGATCCAACAAGATGTTGGTTTGAACATGGGTTCGAACAAATAGTATTTTTTAACCTTGTTCAAACATGTGTTCAAAGCAAAATATATTAGTAATTCTGTATCAGTTCAGCTCAGCTCTGTATCCTACCTCCTCTTGACAAAGTTCATAAAAATTGAATTGAATTGTGACCAAAACTAAAACTCCCTAAAACCACTATTTACTCAAAATTTTAACTAAAAAGACTCAAATTTCCTAAAATTAACCAAAAATTTTTAAAATTTCCAAAAATTTTTAAAAATTTAGATTTTTTATTTTGATTTTTTTCAAACATTCACACTCAAAAATAATTATATTATGCATCATCAATCCATTACACAAACCACAATCATGAAAATGGTTGCCTTCCCCCCCAACTTGGATGGCACTGTCAATCGAAAATCATCAAAGCTCACAAAGATTGTTAAGAAAGCAATAAAGGAAATCAAATCATGAATGATAATTCAATAAAAATTAGAAAAAGGAAATGCAAACCTAAACACTACTCCTAATCTACCTTTATTTAGTAATACAAAATTTTCAATTATTCAAATGGAGGTGGGTCCTCCAACTCCCAAGATTCCACCTCGGCCATAAAGTTTTCAAGACACGGTTTCAAACGATGGCCATTCATTTGCAAAACTTGTCCATCCACAGGGTTTTCAATCTCAAATGCCCCAAATTCATTCATAAACTTAATAATGTAAGGTCTAACCCATCTTGACTTCAACTTCCTAGGAAAAAGGTATAACCTAGAATCATACAAGAGAACTTTCTAACCTACATGCAACTCTTTTTGCAAAATTTTTAGATGATGCAACCTTTTCATAGTGAGCTTGGAGGCCTTTGAGCTCTCATAAGCATTATGCCTAATTTTCTCCAATTCATTTAATTGCGATTTCCTTTGAATGCCCGACTCATCTATGTTCTCATTGAATCGTCTTATGGCCTAGTATGCCTTGTGCTCTATCTCCACAGAGGCAAATGACAGGTCTTTCCATAAACTAACCTATAGGGAGACATACCCAAAATGGTCTTATATGCTGTTCTGTATGCCCATAGTGCATCTGTTAACCTCAAAGACCAATCCTTCCTATTTGGGTTCATAGTTTTCTTAATTATCCTCTTTATCTCCCTATTGGCTAATTCAGCTTGACTGCTAGTTTGGGGATGATAGGTTGTTCCCACCTTGTGAACTACCCCATATTTCTTCATCAACAAACCCACAGGTCTATTGCAAAAGTGTGTCCCTCTGTCACTAATCATCGCCCTTGGCATGCCAAATCGGGAAAACACATTTTCCTTTAAAAACTTAATCACTACCCAATGGTCGAATGGCCTCTACCTATTTAGACACATAATCAACGGCCACCAAAATGTATTCATATCCAAAGAAATTCAAAAATGGCCCCATAAAGTCCATTCCCCAACAATCAAAAATATCCAAGACATAAATGAGGTGCAAAGGCATCATATTTCTCCTAGTTAGGCCTCCAAGCCTCTGACATCTATCACACGCAAGGCAAAAAGCATGAACATCTTTAAACATTGTAGGCCAATACAATCCACATTGTAAAATCTTGGCCACAGTCTTTTTGGTCGAAAAGTGACCACCACATGCCAAGGTATGGCAAAATCTCATCACACTCTGAAACTCACTATCAGGAATATACCTCATAATGACTTGGTCTGGACAGTACTTAAAAAGATAAGGCTCATCCCAGGAAAAGAATTTCACATTCCTAAAAAATTTCTTCCTATCCAATAAAGTCCAATGGGAGGGCATCATGCCTGAAACTAAATAGTTTGCTATGTCAGCATACCAAAGAACCTAGGAAGACTCAACGACAGACACAAAAAGCAGCTCTTCATCTGGAAGGTCTCAAATGGGGGGTCATAAGCAGTTAAATCCTATTGAGGAAGTCTAGAAAGATGATTAGCTACCACATTTTCTACGCCCCATTTATCCCTAATCTCTAAATCAAACTCCTGAAGCAATAAAATCCATCTAGTCAATCTAGGCTTGGAGTCTTATTTGGTGAGAAAGTATTTAAGGGCAGCATGATCTGTGAGCTAATCAAAAAAGACCTAAATTTATCTAGTGCATATACCACTGCCAATAACTCCTTCTCAGTTGTGGTATAATTCTTTTGGGAGTCACTAAGGGACTTACTGGCATAGTATAGTATATAAGGTCTTTTATCTTTCCTTTGGCCCAAGACTACACCAATGGCATAATCACTGGAACCACACATAAATTCAAAAAGCAATGTCCAGTCAGGCGTCTGAATGATAGGAGCTGAGGTGAATAACCCCTTTAACTTTTCAAATGCAGCCTGACACTCAGGGGTCTAATCAAAAGATGCATCATGTGCTAGAAGATTACACAATGGTCGGGCTATAGCACTAAAAGATGCAATGAACCTCCAATAGAACCCCGCATGGCCAATAAATGATCTCATGTCTTTCACACATCTAAGGGACGGAAGCTTTTGGATGATTTCTACCTTAGCCTTATCTACTTCAATACCCCTAGAAGAAACATCACCTAGGACAATACCTTGTGTCACCATAAAGTGACATTTCTCCCAATTCAAAACTAAGTTCTTCTCTTCACACCTAGCTAACACCTTTTCTAAGTTCCCTAAACATGCCTCAAAATTACTCCCATGCACAATGAAATCATCCATGAATACCTTAAGGAACTTTTCCACAAAATCACTAAAGATAATCATCATACACCTTTGAAATGTGGCTGACTCATTACACAAATCAAAAGGCATGCGCCGGTAGGCAAAGGTACCAAAAGGGTATGTGAATGTTGTCTTTTCTTGATGCTCAAGGGCTATCTCAATTTGGTTATAGCCAGAATACCCATCAATGAAACAATAAAATGGTTGTCCTGCTACCCTCTCTAAAACTTGATCAATGAAAGGCAAAAGAAAATGATCTTTCCTAGTCACGGCATTTAACTTCTTACAATCAATGCACATGTGCCACCCTGTCTGAATTCTAGTGGGCACAAGTTCATTGCTCTCATTTTTAATAACCATAACTTTGAACTTCTCTGGGACAACTTGGATAGGACTCACCCATTAAGAATCAGAAATAAGATATATGATCTCAGCATCTAGGAGCTTTAGGACTTCACCTTTGACTACCTCCTTCATGTTAGGATTCAACCTCCTCTGAGGTTGTCTCATTGGTTTAGCCCCCTCTTCTAGATAAATAGAGTGTGTGCAAATGAGTGGGATAATCCCATGAAGGTCTGCAATTGTCTAACCTAGAGCTCTCTTATGTCCCTTCAACATTTTAACTAGCTTCTCTTCTTGGTCCTTAGTAAGCTGGGAAGATATGACCACTAGGTATGACTCTTCCTCTCCTAAAACTGCATATTTAAGCTCACTAGGAAGAGGTTTCCTATCAGGCTTAGGTGGCTTGGCAACAGAAGATTCAGGGTTGATTATGGTTGGGGCAAGATTCTCTATAGATTGGTCAAACTGCTCTATAAACATGATGGGTGCACTATCTAACCAATTTAAAACTTTCAAAACATCCTCATCATCAGCCTCATCCCTATAGTCTTTTCCATCCCCCAATGTTAATGCCTTCTCCAAAGGATCACTAACAAACTCCCTCTCAAAATATTCCTCTGTAACTGTCTGAATCAAATCCACCTCTCTTATATCCTCCTCTTCATCCATAGGTTGCTTAGTGACTCTAAAAATGTTCATCTCAGCTATCAAATTCCCAAAGAAGATTTTCATAAAACCATTCCTACAATTGATAATAGCATTAGTGGTTGCTAGAAAAGGTCTTCCTAAAATGACAGGAACTAGTGGAATGGAACCTTGAGGGTTAAGCTGAGTGTCCAAAACAATAAAATCTATAAGATAGCAAAACTTATCAACCTGTATAAGCACATCCTCTAAAATGCCCTTGGGAATCTTAACCAACCTATCAGCTAATTGCAAGGTTACTCTAGCCGGCTTAAGTTCCCCCAAACCCAACTGCTAATAAACTATGTAAGAGAGAAGGTTGACACTAGCTCCTAAGTCTAATAGAGCTTGTTTCATAGGGATGGTAACGGGGTAGATCGGAGGCGGATATGACATTATCCAAATCTAAACTCCAAATCCTCTGTTTACTTCTAAATTTACCCCAAACTTCAAACAGATATTTTTTTGAACCTTCATCCCCACTCCAAACAGAGAACAGATATATCCATGGATATCCAAAACTCCAAACCATTTATTCACCTCTGAATCTGCGCTTAAGTTGTATGTAACCTATTACAACCAAATAATTCATCTCCAAAATCAAAATAATACATAATAACATATTTTGTAAATAATGTAATACATTTCAATAATCTAGTAATATATTCAAAAATACTGTAATGATTAAAATATAAGAAAAAACAAGAGTTGGTAAATTTTAAAATAAATAAATTTTAAAAGAATTGTAAAAAATAAATAAATATCAAAATGTTAAAAAAACATGACAAAAGTTTGTAAATAAATTTTAATTTATGTTATATCTTAATCAAATAAATTTAATAAAATAAATTTAAATTTATTTTTTTATGATTGCTAAAAATATAAATAAAAATAAAATTTATTTTAGCTTTTTAAATTTGTTTCTTATATAAAACCTACAAACATAAAAATAAAAGTTGTAAATTTAAATTTATAATTTTTTTTGTCCCTATTAACTTTTTACATCAATCTAATTTCAAAATAGAATAACTAATTTTTTCTCTCACTATTCACATATAGAAAAAAATAAAACTATAAAAAATTTTTAATTTTTTTATAATAACAAATATTTTTTTAGAATAACATAGAACTATAAATTTTTTTCATAATAAGATAACTCATCTGCAAAAGTAAATTTTTTCAAAAAATTTAAAATGTAATTATCTGTACTTATCAAACCATCTAAGCAACAAATTAATAAGTTTCCTTCTCTATATATTTTAAAAAAAAAATAATTTCCACTATAAAAAAATATTGAATGTTTAATAAAAAATTTTAGTTAAACTATTTGAAAAAATCTATTTTCTAAGAACTTTTTTGAATATCAATAATGAAAAGTTTAAAAATATATTTTAGTTGAAAATGTTAAAAATATAGGGAAAACAATAAACTATTCAAAGTTCAAGAAAGAAGTTACTTAATGAAACAGTAATTTTTTGTACTAAAAATAAGAAAAATAAAATAAAATAGCAAATAAAATATTTCAATTATCTTTTAAAATTTGTATTTAGATATTTTTCTAAAAACAATTGAGTTTACAAGTCATAATGGGGTTTGAAATTGTATAAATTAATATAAATTTATAAAAATTATAGTTTCATAATTCGTGCAGTAAGTAAAAATTTAAATTTTAAAGGAATTTATATAATTTTGTAGAGTCCCAAATGATATACCTTATAAAATTTTAAATTTACCTCCTTAAGTTTTCTTGATTTTTGTGTATGAAAAAAATAAATTGAACTTTTAAAACTTCAATTTGCACAAAAGTAAGAAAAAAATTAAATTTATAATTTCTTTCCCAAACACACCTTAATTAATATAAAACGATGACAATTTTTGTTTTAAATTTATTTATCAATAGTCATTTTAATGATAATAATAGTGAAGTTCAATAAGTCTAGAATATTATGAATGTGAATATTGTTTGCCATGGTATAGTAACGATGTTGTCATTGTGGATTCAAATGATTTGGGGTTATTCAGATATTTTTCGAGATAGATCGGGATAAATCGGGGCAGATTGGGGCAGATTCGGATTAGATATCGAATTTGGGGCAGATTGGGGTGGAGGTAATGCCATCCCCATATCCGATTCAATATCCAAATTTTTTAGAAAACCAAATCCAAATCCGATCCAATCTCCAAAAAAAAAAAAATCTAAATTTCACATCCATTCAGATCGGATAACAAATCGAATTCGGACGGGTCGGCCAAGATGCCCATCTCTATTGTTTCACCTTGTGCTCACCTATGAGACATGCTATGGTAGGGCGCCCTGGGTCATTATACTTTGGTGGGGTCTTATATTGAAGGATAGCACTAACCTGTTCTGCCATAAAAGCTTTTTCCTTGACACTCACCCTTCTTTTGACAATACAAAGGTCTTCTAAAAACTTAGAGTAAGATGGAACTTGTTTGATGGCATCTAATAATGTAAGTTAATCCTTACTTGCTTGAAAACCTCAAAATTTTCAAAGTTCAAAAACTTTTTTTTTTTCAACTTGTTCAGTTGGCTTGCGAAAAGTGGTCAGGGTTGGAATCCTACAACTTGTTCTTTCTCTTTATTCTCATCTTTATTCTCCCCAACCTTGTTCTTTTTCTTCTTTTCATTTCTCTCATTCCTCAGTACTTCGTCCACATCATCATTATTTTTCTTTCTCCCATTATCATCACTCCTCTTCCTTTCTATTCCACTCTTACCTCATCACTACTCTCCCCCTTTTCACTATACACCATTCCCTCTTTCTCATTAACCCTCAATAACCTATGGTCATCTGATTTTTCAATTACCTTTCCACTTCTCAATGTAGTGATTGCTCGCACATGCTCATTGGTCGATTTCTCGCTTAAAGTCTCACCCATATGAACTTGACCCTGAGGGTTTTGAATGGTCTGTGAAGGCAGTCTACCCTTTTTAGCTTGACTCTGACTCTGAATGAGTTTGGTCAATTGGTTCCTAATATCCTCAATGGCTCTATTGGTTTGCTCTTGATTCTGTAGTTTGAATGTTAATACCAATTTGACCTTGAATAAATTGCTGAAGGGTATCTTCTAATGATGACTTCCTATATTGAGGTTGAAAAGAACTAGAATATGGACCTTGTGCTTGACCCTGAGAAAGGTTTGGATTGAAATGTGGGGGATAGGGTGCACTAGATTGATCATTTCTCTATAAAAAAAATTAGGATGATTTCTCAACCCAGGATGATATTGATTAGGAGGGGGTGGTGGCCCTGATTGAGCTTGAGTATGGCTTGGGTATTACTTAAGGAAAGTGTGTGAGGTGTTAGTGTTTGAAGTTTACCCATACAAAACTTCTTTGAAAGCGGGAACTGTGGGGCAATCATTAGTGCTATGATCAGACACCTCACATATGACACATCTCACTTCCCTTTCAGTTACCATATTCACCTTCTTTATCTCAAGTAACTCCACCATCCTAGTGAGAGCAGCTATTCTAGCACTCAAATCATCATTTTCATTCAACCTTAGTCTCCCACTAGATTGTGCTTGGGCTCCTCTAAACTCTAAGTGTGAAGGTGACGTTACCTCCTAAGACTTGGTATTTTTAGCTAACTCCTCCAAAAGCTCATAGGCTTCCTCAGCCGACTTATCAAGAAACTGACCATTACTCATGGTATCCACTAACTGTTTATGCTCAAATGGCAACACATCATAGAAAAAGCTACACAAACACCAAATTGGAAATCTATGATGAGGACATGCATTACAAAAATCCATAAACCTTTCCCATGCATGAAAAAATGACTCACCTAGTTGACATGCAAAGTTCATGATTTGTTTTTGCATCATCAATGTTCTATGAGCTGGGAAATATTTTTTCAAAAATTCTGCTTGCATTTCCCTCCATATGCCAATAGAGCGAGGTCTCAAGGAATTGAGCCATATTTTGGCCTTATCCTTCAAAGAAAATGGAAACAACCGCAACCTTACGGTGTCTTCGCTCACATTTTGATCCATGCAAATGGCACACACATCCTCAAATTCTTTCATGTATGTATATGGATTTTCCAAATCCATACCATGAAATGTGGGTAACAATTGTATAATGCCAGGCTTGAAAGTGAAATTCCTCTGATTTAGAGGAAGAATTATGCAAGAAAGGGTAATTTGTCGCACCGAGTGCAACAACTCTCGCAAGGGTCGTGCATCTAAAGGAGCGATAGCCTCATAGCCATCCTGCCCATTACTCCCAAATTCTCCATGAAATGTGCTAAATCAGTAGAGATAGATGATGATGATGGTGATTGTGGTGTAGATGATGTGGATGATGAAGTCAATGAGAACTCAATAAATTCTTTTGTAGGTTGAGGTTGTGAATGCAAAATAGACTAAACAATCCTACCTGACCTAAGATGCATGCACAAGAGGCAACAACTGCACAAGCACAAGCAATTTATAAATGTTTACCACTACTAGCTTATTTCAAATCAAAACCTACCAATGTAAAAGTAAGAAGAATAGAACGAGATTACCCAACAAGTGTGCAATCCGTTGTTGTAGTATAATGGTGAGTATTCCCGCCTGTCACGTAGGCGACCCGGGTTCGATCCCCAGTAATGGCACCAAAAGTACTTGCTCGATTCCAATGTATTCAATATTGGCTCGACCCCAAGTGCAAGGTGTATATTGAAGCACAATAACCGGTGAGCACCAGATTGTGTCCACAGAGAGCCTTAAGCAAAAATCAATGAACAAACAATTTTTTTTTTTTTTGGAAAAGTCGTAGACAACATGTAACCTCACAATAAATGGTAGAGATTAAATTGGTTTTTAGAAATGGTGGATTGAACAAAATTTTATAGAAAACAAATTAAAGAAAGTCTTGGATCCAAAACAAGCTCATAGTGATTTACGTAAAATTACAAGGGATCAATTATTCAATCTACACCTCAGAAAGGGTAGATCAAGAGATAAATCTTATATAAACCAATTTAGAACAATCTAAATCTAATTTGAGAAAGAATTTAAGGATGAAATCTGATTAAGAATTCAAATTGAACACCTTATATGAATAATCTATAGATTTTACATATGAATTTTAAAATTAGCAATCACCATACAAATTCAATAAAGATTGATAATTCTAAGTAGAAATCCATAGGCAAAAACCATAAACCATACAAATTCAGAATTCAATTGAAATCTCAACCAAAATTAAAAATAGATTCAAATCAAACATAGATTGATCCTTAAACATATGAAATTCAACATGAACCTCATTACCTTGGAATTTATATAATCAACTACAAGACTTGCCTTGAATCCAAGAATAAGATCTACTCACACATAATGAAAGTGGAAAACAATGGAAAATGAATCAATTCTATTCATAAAATAGAAATTCTGATACAAGAATTCAATGAAATGAAGATTGATCCATTTTCTCTCTCTAAAACTCTCTCTCTCTCTCTAAAGGAAATTTGAAACTAAAAAAATGTACGTAAGTATATTCTCCAAACGACCTCACTCGTATATATATAATATAATATAAGAAAGTACTCAATTGCCCCTTTTCCAAAAGCTGAATTACAGAATTCTTGTACGCAGATTGGTTTGAACAAATGTTCGAACAAGATAATGGTTCAAACAAATATTCGAACCAGTTTCCAGGACTTAGTCAATTTTGTTCCAATTGGACCTTGTATGGCTTCTGTTGATCGAACTAACGTTAGAACAAGGGCTGGTTCGAACCAAAATTCCATACTTAGAATTTTTTTCGACTCCAAATGTTGTTGCCCTTCTATTGATCAAACAAAGGTTCAAACCAGATGTGGTTCGGACAAGGGTTCGAACAACTTTTTTTTAGTTAATTTCTTCACATTTTGGTCTGTACCAGCTTCTGTTGTTCCAACCATGGTTCGAACAATTTGTGGTTCGAACAAGGGTTCAAACCACTTTCTCCACACTTAGCCAATTTTGCTGCTATTTCATCTATTGTGCCTTCTGTGGTTAGAACAAGGACTTGAACAGACCGTGGTTCGAACAAGTGTTCGAACCACTTTCTTGATTTCCTCCATTTTGGTCCAAATTCTATTATTTTCGTCCCAAACACCTATAATTCACAAGAAATTCTCATTAATGCATTTAAACACATTTTCTCACCTTTTTAGAATATAAATCTACCCAACAACCCACAAATTAAGATTTATGATTGTACTTCTCATAGTACAATCACTTTTGGAGAACACCGGCATCATCTAAACTTTCATTAAACTATCAGATTGCCCAGTAGGCTCTATGTTCCATCTCAATAAGTAGGTGCCAAGCCTTACCAAAGACAATTCGGTAGGGAGACATACCCAAAATGGTCTTATACGCCTTCCGATATGCCCATAAAGCATTAATGAGATGTAAAGACCAATTCTTGCGTGTGGGGTTTACAGTCTTCTCAAGTATGCCCTTAATCTTTCTATTCGCCAACTTTACTTAGCCATTATTCTGTCAGTGGTATGAGGTACCTACCTTATGTGTCACATCATAATTACACAACAAGACAGCAACGGGCCTGTCGCAAAAATGCTTGCCTCCATCAATAATGATGGCCTGAGGCATCCCAAAGCGTGAGAAGATATATATTCTTTTAAGAACTTGACCACCATGTTTAAAAACACGATATTCGATTCTATCTTCTTCTCTTCCATTACATTCCTAAGTTAAAACCAAGATAGATTTAGCCTGCTTACCAAAAAAAAAAAAAAGATAGATTTAGCCTAGCATATTTAAACAGTAAGAAAAACTATACGAACAATAATAAACATCCATTCGAACTTTTTAAGATGAAATGAAATCAAAACCAAATACGTGCAAGAGTTGTGAAACAAATATAAAGAATAAACGAAAAAAGAAAACTTGAAACGAAAAACTTTTAATTGAAAATATTGAAGAACAAGTCACTTACATGTAAAGGAAAAGCGAAATCCTCTTATAAAAGCATAGTGTAAATCTTTAAAAAAAACTCAAAGAAAACTCTTAAGAAAATAACCCTCGAACTCCCTAAACGGCTGTATAAGTTTCCTATATATATTAGAGATGAAAAACCCTAAAAACGTAATTTATCCATGCAATCAACCCTCTGTGGTCTAGACCACCCGTGGGGGTGTCTAAATCACGGTGTCCTTCATCTTCACTTCGTGTTTTGCTTTTGACAACTTTCTATCCTCAAATTCCAATGCAATTTTGACCTTAAAAACGATGGAATCAAGCTTTGGCTAAAACACAAAAGTTGTAGCCCTTTAAGTTTTCTTTCCAACCCAAAAAGAGTCAGGTCAATTGGAGTTGTGAGCAGAAAGTTATGGTTAAAAAACTGACAAGTTGTCAAGCTGGAACTTCAACTACACACTACTTTAACTATCTTGAACTTCGGACCATTTTCTTCTTCTCAACAGCCATGGTAACTGATTCTATTCCTTGGAATGGCTCTTGGGACATTGAGGAAGTCTTGAAAGTCATTGGACATGTCGGCATTTTTTTCTTCAAGTTGTTTTCTCCATGTGTGCCAAGTGTTCAGCAAAATGCCCCAAAAGGACACCGAACCCTATTCTTGCACTTCCTAACTTCGGCTTGCTTTGGCTCCTCCTCACTTGCACTCTTAGTGTTATTTCAAGCTAAAACACCAAATTATATTACCTGAAACACACAAACAACAAGAATGCATGGAAATGAGATAATTAAACTATAAAACACCAAATTATATTGCCTGAAACACACAAACAACAAGAATGCATGGAAATGAGATAATTAAACTAACACCTTACCAATAACAAGAAAAATTGCATAATTAGCATGCTCAATAGATATAGAATTGTGCAATAATGCATACTAATCAGTGGCTGAGGCGAAATAGAGGCCAGGCGATTGACACACTCCATGATGGCTTGCAAAGTTGTAGCCATGCCCGCAAACTGTCTCTCCATTACAGTAATCTTGTCGTCTCCTTAATTCTGGTTCTCCATTAACGAAGTTAATTGGCTTTGGTGAGTCTGTATGCCGAATCTGGTTCGGACCATGAAAATCGAAATGAACTTCAATTCCCATAGACGGCACTAACTGATGATGATGAAAATTTGTGCCTTTTATCCAAACCTTGATTTGGGAACCTGCAGTTCATCAATATCGGTGTGGTGCCTACTAAAAACTCTATGATGCTTAAGTCAATAACAATGCTAAGGAATTAATTTGACAAAGTAACAGTATGGTAAAAATTGTGTACCTGACTCTCGAAACCATCCTCCATTTATAGACCGTTATGGTAAAATTCCAATTGGGCCCAAATTGGAATCCTTTCCTAATTTATCGGCATTTTGTTATTTTGGATAAGGAAATCATCATATTCGCATCAATCAATTAATTTTTACCCAATTCTGTATAAACTTGTTCCAGCTATTTTGGCAAAGATCACAGAATTGTGATTATCGAATTCCTCTATTTCCGTCCTCATACTCGACTTAGCACTCAACCAGTCTGTCGCCCAAATTAAGGAACTCGACCCAAGCTTGTCCAACCTCCATAGCTTGAAAGGTCGGCTAGCCCCCTTCCAAGACTCCCCTGATGTCATTAAGGGATCTTTATGTCATTTCAAACAAGTGCAAAAATCCCCCTTATCAATATATATAAAGGAAATGGTGAATTACGCCTACTTGTTGTCAACATTTGTGTAATTACATTTTTTATCTTTCAACATTTAAAAATTATATTTACCTTCTTTATTTTGAAAAGTCATTAACATTCATTCTCTTTCTCTTAATTAAACATTAATTTTTAACAAAACAAGGTCCAATCAACTAAAATTTCAAGTGATTTTCCTATATTACCGTCACCAACATATTAATTTTCTTTTTTTTTTTTCCTCTCTAATTCTCTCTATTTGCCTCATCAATAGTGCTTCGAACAACATTAGCATTCAACCAAATCAAAGAGTCGTCTCGACTTCTAACCTGAAGCATTTGCCACTTTTCTCTCCATCATGGCCAGCGACGTAGGTTCTACAACCAACGAACGGTCGACACTTCTCATGAATTCGTTGAACAAGAAATACATATATCAAATTTTGCCGCTTTTTCAATTCTACAAACAATCAATGTAAAACCCTAAAACCCCCAAATATACATCACATTAAAGAATATACAAATGAAAGAAGAGTTTAGGGTCATCATATTGGGCTTTTGGACATGAAGGAGATGTAGTCAATTTGCCTAAAGTTGCCACCGTCTCCCGCCTTTAACTTGATTGCCTGGAAAAGGAACCCTGTCACTGAGGAATGGGACATACACCGTATCTTTGTGTGCGCTGTCTATGTAAAACATGTAAATTAGTTCTCTATTTGTTGATTTTGGATTTGTATATATATGTATATGAAATTATGAAACTTAACTACAACGAACACAAAGAGTAAGATAAATCTTTGGGTCCAATTTCAGATACCAACCCAAACAAATTTCACTATAAATCAATTACCAAAAAAAAAAATTTCACTATAAATCTTGGTTATAAGAATTGAACCTGAGCACTTTACGACGTCACATACGTATTTGTTCAATCTCTTACACAAGTCCTCGATACACCAGGACTAAGTAAAAGTATTTTTCGATTCTTTAGAAAAATTGTCATAAAATTCTTTAAGACTTACAAAATTTAACTAAGTAAAGAAGGAGAGAGACAATTAAGCTCACAAGAAATAACTCTCTTTAGACTCTACAATATGCTGTCTTTGTATATTTTACAGTAACTGTAGATGTATATTCATAGAATAGACCAAATTTATTTAATTTCAAAATTGAAGATTAGAAATTTCCAGTTCAATCACTCATCATTATCCAATTTCAACATTCAATATTCAATATAATTCTCGTTAACAAAATTCAAAATTTAAGGGCTCATTTGGTTTGTTTTTTTATTTTTTATTTTTTGTTTTTTTTTTTATTTTCTGTTTTGAATTCATTTTTCATTTTGCACTTTTGAAAATAAAAAAAAAATAAGTTAAAACTAATTTGTTCACTTGTGTTTTCAAATTTTATTTTCGAAAATCAAAAATAACTTTACACATGAAATAAAAAATGAAAAAAAAAAAGTCGTTTTGAGAATTTTTAATAAAAATTGAGAAAAATCTCAAAATACAGAAAATAAAATATTTTCTGTTTCCTCATTTTGAGAGTTTTAACACATAAAATAAAAATAAAACAGAAAAATAAGTCAAATGCCACCTAAAATTTTCATTTCTATCATGCATCGTCAACCAATTTCAACATTCTAAGATTCAATAATTAATTTTTTTCATTCTTAAATTTCACGATTCAATATTAAATATTTCCAACACAATCATCTATATCCATACCAAATTCCAAGTTACAATGCAATATTCAACCAAAATCAATAATTTCAATCAAACTTAATAAATAAATTAAACAAATTAATTTAAACTTAATAAACAAATTAATACAATCAAAAAATTCTTAAATTCAAAATAAATAAATAAATATTAAAAATTATACCAGCTGCTTTATCTCCACCCCTCCTATCCCTTGCCAGTACCATTTGCACCCCTTTCCTGTCATAGCAACTCTAGCCCCCTCGCCCACCAGAAACAAACCTGAAATTACAACCCCCAAATTCATCCAAATTAAGAGAGACCCCAAATTCACAATGTCTTCACTACCCACCTTTACTACTTCACCCAAATCAAAACCCTCACTCAGTACCCAATTTCCCAAAATCACAAATTCTATTACGACCACCAACCAGAAATTAGAAGAGAAAAAAAATTACATGCCAGTGCAGTGAGAAAGAGACTCAGAGATAGACAGCAAGGAGAGTGAGTGTGTCCGTGGCCCTCCAATCGGTGTGCGCTGAGATGAGATAAAAAGTGAGATAAAGACAGTAAAGCATAGAGAGTATGACTCTATTAGACAACTTGAGAACAACATAGGCATTTTAAGTGTTTTACTAAAATATGAGGAAAATCGTTTAAGGAATAAACGGCTTCACTTAAAGTTAGAATAGTTTGTTATGTGCCCCTTAGGGGATGGTCGAGTGGGGGTTCAGGAGTATCTGAGGGCTTAGGTCACGTGAGATTCCAAGTTCGACCCTCCTTCGGGAAGGGCAGGTTACCGTTTCAGCGGGTTTTTAACAGTCTTTTTGGTCGAGTCGGTCAGTCAGGGCTTGTCTAGACTGATTTACTCTTCGGGCCCTTTGCCGGCTAGGGTTTGGAGCGTGCTTCACCCTGTGAGCACCCCAGTATGGAATAGCGGCTGCGGACTACCACATACCTGAAGAATAATTTGTTATGTAAATAATAATCACCCAAGCTCAACAATTTAGGCTTGAATATCAATTAAATCATGCAATAAATAGGAAATCAACACCCATAGAATTTCTACCTACCCAAGATTTGAAGAAAAACAAGAAAAGGAAAAAGATCACTATATGGGGCTCCAAACGTTGGAAGCTTGAATCTTCCTCCAGAGTCGCAATCACTATGTCAGTAGCACCACTGCGATTTGCTCGTAATAACGAACAAAATCCCTTTGCTCCTACCCCCACTCTAAAATCTTTCTTCTCTCCCTTCGTCTACGCTGTGCTTGGAGTCAAAATGAGTTATTTTTAGAGTCAAAAGTACATGGATTTTGAGTGAGTTCTACAGTATGGAGGTTTTTATCCAAAATCATACTTGGAAAATTTGTGATGGTTTATGGGTTGTTCTAGTACATTTTTTAATTATCTCCGAAATCATAAGTACATGTTTTGTTTCAATTTTTTATCAACGCCAATTTGAAAGTTTTAGAATTCTCATTAATTCATAAAATTTTATTAAAATTCAAATTTGACTTCTCGTAACAAAACTTATTACTCATTTTGTGTTGCTGAGGCTAGAGATTTTTTTTCTTTTTAGCGATTTGAATTTGAGCTGCTTTTGAGTAATCAAAAAATTTTTTTAGCCTGCAAATGCAGTATTTGCTTAAGAAATAAACAAGAATATTATGCGCATATACATTAATAAACACCTCAAAATCTATTATAAAAAAAACTTCTAAGTATAATTCATTATTTTTAAACTCATGTTCTTAAATATCTCAAAATTCATATCACTTAAACACATCAGAGAAGTCATACTTCAAAACTTTCAAGCACAACTTTAAGGCCTCATTTATCAAAACTGTCAATTTTTAGTTTTTTCTTTTCTTTAGTTTTTATGTTCAATTTTTAATTTTTGTATTCAATTTTTATTTTTAGTTTTCATTTTAATAGTAAGAAAAACAAACTCAAAAGCACGTTTGGTAACGATTGTTGTTAGTTAGTAGTATAATTGTAAATTAATTAAATTCAATAAATTTAATTATTTTACTTATATTATTTGTTAAAAATAATACAATTCAATAACAATAAAATAAATTAAACAAAATCTATTATATTATTTTTAAAATCAATTTAATAAAATATATTTCATTTCAATTAAAATAATTATTTAATTAACTTAAATTAATTAGATTTAATTAATTAAATTAAATTAAATTATTTTAATTATATTTTTTATTAAAAATAATTTGATTCAATAAATAAAATATATTAAATACAATTTAATTATATTATTTATTAAAAATAATTTAATAAAATATTTTTATATTAATTTAATTGCCTAAATTTAGTTATAATCAATTTAATTTAGCTAATTATTATTTAAATTATATATGAAATATAATTATATTTTTTATAAAATTATTTTTAATAAAAAATATAATTAAGATAATTTAATTGTAAATTATTTTAATTTAAGTTGATTAAAATTATTTTATTTATTGAATTAAATCATTTTTAATAAAAATATAATTAAAATAATTAAATCTAATTAATTAATCTAATTTACATTAAAAATAATTTGTCGCGACAGGATTCGTGCACTGGGCTGAGTGGAGTGCAAGTCTTTTGTCTTTATTACAAGCGGTGCATCTGAGATCACCAAAAATATTTGAAAATGATTTTATGTTTTCAAATAGGGTTAAGGGTCATAAATCGAGGAGTCGCCACTTGATACTTACTGAAATGAGTGTATCAAAAAATCCAAATTTATCTCTTTAAAATATTATTTTTCTGTTTATTTTAAAAAATGTGATTTTTAAAAGGGCCCCTTTTTAGTGACTCCAATTTGATCTATATAATCAAAGATACTAGACTCAGGGGTTCGGTTACGTTCAAAAACCGATACGCTTGTATTACCTTAAGGATTAGTAGAATCCCTTTCCAATCCTTATAATTATAATCTCACCAAATAATATCTATTTCATCGATGTCATAACATACTCTTAATGCATATGATGGATGGAATGTGAGAAAGCTATGCCTGATCGGGCTACCTACGTATCTTGATGGAGAATCAAACCAATAACAATTCGTGTGTAAATGTAGTGATATGTTTGCCTATTTGGCAATAATGTTTTCTATGGGGTTCTATATGTAAGGTAGACTCTAAATGCAAATTTAAAGACTAATCTTCTAGTAAAATTCCATACATGATCTGGCTTCTATTGAAAACTGTATTTATAAAGATTAGTTGATACGATATTTTTGATGCAATGCTTTGGAGGTCTAAATGACCAAGATAATGACAATAATAGTAGTGATCAGACCCAGGCTGTGTGCCCCAAGCTACCTATGTACCCTGAAAAGGGATTAGGTCGTCGTAGTTCAAACCTAATGTGGTCCAAACTACTTGCATGCTTGAAAGATGAGGGACTAGTCCGAGTCAAAGTATCAATTTGGAAATTAGTACTTAGCACATAACTTCTAAGGAATCAAGTCAAATGATGAATCAATCTTCGCACATGATCACAGGAGAAGAGCTTCGATCTAATATAGAGTTTTAATCTTAGAATGTGCTTTAGTTTTGGGAGGATATAGTGCTTAGCTCTTAATCCGCAAGCAAGCCTTACTCACTCTAGTTTATCCTGATAAAGAGCTTGCTCCCAAGCTTAGCTTTAATCAGGTGTGGTTTTGACAAAGGAGCTTCGCTTTATAGTCTGGAAAGGAGCCTCGCTCTATCTGGGTTTGATTAGGAGTGAGGTCAAGACAGTGCTTAGCATATGATTTCGGGGAAAATAGTCTTGCTCAAACCAAAAGGGCTTCACTCTTAGGATACCCTTTTGTGCAGAAAAGGATTTAGTGCTTCACATTTAGTCCTGGGATAAGCCTCACTTAAATTGATCCGGTAAGGAGCTTTGCTTCTGAGCTTTACTCTATGTAGTCTAGTATGGTAAGGAGCTTTGCTCCCGAGCCTACCTCTAGGTTTAGTCAAGTCTATGTAGTATGGATCAGAGATGTGATGCCATGCAAATGCTCACGTATAATGACAATTCTTATCAAAATATTGATACAATTGTAGGATATATTTCACAAATATTTCTACAAGAGAAATAGATTTAGATATTAATAACTTTAAAATCTTTAAACAATCCTAAGCTACTTCCATTCTGTGGAGTGTTACTCACTCAAGTAAATACTCTGGATTGATAAACAATTAATTTCTAAAAGTATTTCCACCCTCGTGAGTGTGTGTTTACATGCGTCCTTGTGTTCTATCATTTTTAGCATCATTTGAACATGGCAACTATCGGAACTTAAGCATAACATTACATGTAAATATGCATCATAACATGGTAGTATGTTGTGAAGAATTTTCTAATGTTGCCCTAGGTTTATTCAGTCAATATCATACATCAGGCAGAACCCGGACTTGAGTTGTGAACTAGATACCTTTCATTGACAAAATAATTTCTATTTTATTATTAAAAATATTTTTCATCTTAAAAACATTGACATACTAATTATAACACTTAAACAAACAAAATAAAAGATATAAAAGTTTTAGAGAGAAAATAATGTCGAATGTGGAACTTTAGAAAGAGAAAGCCTAGAATTCTTTCAAAAACCTTGACAATATATCTTAGTGGCCGGGTTTAGGGAAGAAGAAAAGGGAGAGGCTGGTGGGATGGAAATGGGAAGAGGGGAAGGTCTCCTTATATTGGAAATTTTGAGCGAACAAAAGTTTTGCATGTTTAAATGGGTGAAAAATATTGCACAACCTAACAAGTTTGCTTGATAAAGCATGCAAAAATCTTTACCAAGCCTATTTTGTACCTTTCTTTACTAAACAAGATGAGCAAAATGGTTTTCACAATACTACAGGCAAATACGTTCACAAAATGAAACAAGCAAACAAGTTTGCACGTCGATATATGCAAAATACTTTGTGACACCCCTATCTGGCAAAGTAAATGGCAACTAAGCTAAAAAAAGCGGCCACTTGGCCTAAGCCCCTTGCTCAAGCCATATTTTACAAAGTTCAAGTTTCACCCGCAAAGTCGGGCGATTCTAAGACTTTTGGCGCAATGTTTTGGAGCTTACGGGACTCGTAAGCAATTTTTAGAGCAATTTAGACCAATTAGGTCAAAACTAAACTCAATTTGTGATTCCTAATGTTAAGTTATGTTCATTTGAAAAATGTTGCGCCAAAACAGACTAAAATGGAGAGAGGGTACCAAATCTTCTCTGTAACCTTTGCAAGTATACACAGAAAGGACCCTACATACTAAAATCAAGTATGAGGATTCCAATAATGCCCTCAGAATGACTCCTGAACCTCTTTATGAATTTATAAATAATTAACGAAATTTTGGGTAAGGATTTTAGATGGAGTCCCTAGAATTCAAACTAACCAGATTTAGTTATACCTTTATCTCAAGAAACATGTCTTCATCATTTTTGTGCAATTTCAAAGTCTCTTGACTTGATTTGAGGGTCTCAATGATGTCTATGACTTGATCACTGCAGTTTTGTCGATAAGCCCAATTTTGGACATTTTAATGTTGAAATAACCTCTAAAGGCTCTTTTTGAATGCTCCAAACCTACATTTGAATTCCCTCACATGTTCTTGAATATTTTGGAGCTTTTCACATTTTTTTAACTTGATTTGATTGCCCCAGTCAATTTTGTTTTGCGGGTCTACAAGCAATTGTTAAAATTGACTTTTAGAATACATTGACCGTTGAAACTTGAATTTGATCAATTTTTTAATGTAAGAATGTTAAATTCCCATCTCTAAATGTCTCCATAAATTCCTACAAAGTTTTGATCTCATCCGAACTCTTAATTTAACTTTGCTTTGAATTTGGGGACACATGGGTCATTTTTTATCTAACAATTTCTAGCATTGAATTTGAGTTAATTTCCTTGTCTAAAATTCAAGAAAAATTATGAAAAATATTCTAAAATTAGAATTGAATATTTACAAAGATATGTGCTTGTCAAAATAAATTTTAAAAATGAACAAAGTACTGGGCAAAAATAGGGTGTCAACATAATTTTAATAATATAATAAATTATGTTTAACATATTTTATTTTTATTGGATTGAATTATTTTTAATAAATAATATAATTAAAATAATTAAATTATATTTAATATATTTTTGTATAAAATAAAAATAAAAAATCTACAATCACCAAATACAATTTCGTCATCAAACCAAAGGTAGGTGGGAGTGGTATTGGTGGTTGGCGGTAGTCAGAGATGGGTGAGTGGCGGTGACAGTTGGCGATAACTAGAGATGGGTGGGTGGAGATCAATGGACAATGATAATTGATAGTGGGTGATAGTTGTGACTGATAGTGGTTGTGAAAAAAAATAAAAACTTAAGAAAACACAATTTTCATGTTTTCATAATTTTTAAAAAATTTTAAAAAATTTATTTTTGAAAATTAAAAATTGAAAACTAAAAATAAATTTGTCAAATGAGTTTTCATGTTCAATTTTCAAAAAAATAAGTAAGAACCAAATAGTTGCTAAGCAAGCCCTAAGCTTCTCTATTTGTGAATGATCAAATGAAAAGGAAAGGAAAAAAAAATAACTAAAAAAAAGGAAAAAAAGAAAAAAGAAATGAAGAAAATAAGAAAGAAAGAGGTAGTTGGCCTTAGTCTTAATCTTCGCCTGGAAAGAAAAAAAGTTATTTTTTATAACTAATTATTAAAAAGTTTATCTTTTTTTTTTAACAGAGTAAAAATGTTAACTTTTAATAGTTAAATTTTTAAAATTTTTATTAATTTAATAATTTTTTTCCTTTAAAATTTAAAATGTAAAAAGATAAATTTAATTATTTAAAAAAAATCAAAAGCTGAGTAAATAAAAGCTCTGCTCTTCTTAAACAAACAAAGCCTTAGGTTACTCTCTTAGCCCAACAATAGATTTGGGATTAAATTGACTTACAAAAGATAAAATTAACACTTCAGCAGGGACGAAATTTAAGGCCCAAAATTTAAAACGCCCTAAAATCCTAAATTAATGACTAAAATAAAATAGGTGTTACAATTTGTTTGTTGATTTTTTTTTTTTAAAGTAAGGTCATACATTCCATGTTGTAATACATTAATATAAATTATTTGTATTATTTTTTTATTTTTAGCCTGCGTTATTGTTGATGATTATATCATATCATTTTTAGACGAAAAAGATGTTTCAAATAATTATTTTTTTTTACAATATATATATTTTATTAAATAATGATAAGATAGATATCGGCACAAATTTTAGTTATTTTTTTGTTCCTTTTTTTTTAATAATTATACATAGTATCTGGGTCTCAAATGTAGCCCATAAGGCTATCGAAACGATAATAATAAATATGAAAATAAGCATATTTCTAGAACTTACTACACATGCACTTAAAAATGTTGTCCTGAATATGCCAAAGTAAAAAGATAAGGATTTAAATTAAATATTTAGTGTAAACTAACTGTGTAGACCACCTGTAATTGAAAAATTATTTGTATCACATCCAATAATTCTTAACTAATAATTATTCTGTCTTATATGTCCTTAATTATTTTATTTTCAATAATGTATAAGAATCTTTTTATCAATGAATTGCAAAATTTAAGGTCTTTAAAACTTAGAATAAGATTTAAAAAATGTGAAGATAACTTATTTTGTAAAAAATAAAAAATAAAAAGCCCATGTGATTAGAAAATGAATCGAGAATGGTGAGAAAATGCTTAGTCAAAAATATTCCACGGAGCCTTTCTTTCAAACGTCTGTGATAGGGAGTAATTTCAGCAGATTTACTCGATTCCTTTGAATACATCAAGCCAGAAATTCGAAAAATGTGACAGTTGACAAAAATCAACTTCTAAAAATTTCAATAATTAAAACATCAAAGCAATAATTAAACTTAGGTAACATTTGGTTTAATTTTTTATTTTCTGTTTTCTATTTTCTGTTTTATGCTCAAAATAATGAAATAAAAAATGCTCTATCTTCCTTATTTTGAGATTTTTTTTATTTTAAGTTGAAAATACTCAAAATGACTTTTTGTCATTTTTCATTTTAGGTGTAAACTCATTTTCTGTTTTCTAAAATAAATTTTGAAAATACAAATGACCAAATGCGTTATATCTGTTTTTCTTATTTTCAAAAGGACAAAATAACAAATACATTTAAAATAGAAAATTAAAAATAAAAACAAAAAAAAGAAAAACAAACCAAATCGACTCTTATTATTTCCATTGATCGTAAAATGAATATTTTCTTACAATATTGTAATATGAAAGAAATCATGAATACAGTTCATCCAAATAGAAGTTCCACCAAGAGAAATGAACTCTCATACAAAATCATGGGAAAAAGCATTCAGTGGTATGCCATGTATCCGAAATTTTCTTACATTACAAATTCTCATAAATCTGAAATTTTCAGATTAATTCTTGCATAAAATTTACATTCCACCAAAGATACCAAGAATAAAAGAAGAAACGGCAAAGAAGGTTGAGATTCTAACTCTCTCTCTCTCTCTCTCTCACATAAAAAGATGCATGTATATATTCCACCAAAATTTCTTATTCATTAGTATATTTATTTTTTTTACTCAAATTTTTACTACATTTAGCTGGTTTACCCAGGGGCGGAGCCAGAATTTTTGCTCAGGGGGGCACCGGGCGTCAGGGGGCATTGGGCGCCAAAGGGGGCACCGAACACCCAAGAAAAAATAACAATCGACTTATTTTTCAATTGAGAGTAGGAGAAAAACGATGTTATATTTAGAGAGAAAATAAATTATTCTTGAGTATTAACTAGTGAATATATTTCTCACAGTTAATGGTTCAAGCACCTGAAGTTTATTAAAGATATCCCTTACTACAAAAAATATAATTATTATTAAATTTTATTATCTATAGAATTTATTATGTTATATGCTAAATTTACTAATAGTATAAACAAAAATATGCAATAATATATTAAAATATACACTTTATTTCACAAAAAAATATCAAGTTTGATTCTTTTAAACTTCTTATATGTTAAAAAAATTTGAGTTAACTTTAAATTTTTAATAAAATCAAAATATCTTAATTTTTAATTAATTTAATTTTTAAATAAAATTAAAATAATAAAAAAGACATTTTAGTAATTTTATCTAAAAAATTGAGGGGGGTCACTTGCCCCCCTTGCCCCAACATAGCTCCGCCCCTGGGTTTACCCTTAATCAAAATTTCCAGTTGCAGTAAATCGCTATTCATTTACGTGCATTTATTTAACAGTTATTTTGGATGGCTTGATACTTTGATTTTGATAATTAAATAAGAACATCTTTATTAACATAATCAAATTATAAATATTCTATAAATATCCCAAATCAAAGATTGTAAATCAATTACCCTTATTTTCCTGCTTAGTTGTAGGATAGATAGTTATATTTGGATGGATAGTTTATTGTAAATCAATTACTTTTAATTTGCTGCTTAATCGTAGGGATGTCAACGAGGTGAGTATGGGGTGGGTATGACCTTCCCCGTCCCCGTCCCCGTTTAGCAATACCTTTACCCGTCCCCGTCACCATCCCCGTTTCAGGAAAAAAAAATTTTCCCATACCCGTCCCCACAAAATAATGAATTCTCTATCCCCGTCCCCGTTTACCCGCCAAGTATATTAACTATTACAAATTATATATTATATGTATAAAATAAAAATTTTAAATTATTATAAATATTATATATATTAAATAAAAAAATATATTAAATATATATATTAAATAAAAATTAAAAATATATATATAATATTTGACTTTGACTGATGCACTTAATCAAAGATGAAGTGGTTTTTATTTATAACCTCATAAGACCTTCACTTATTTGTGAAAAACCGATGTGGGACTTCTAAAGGAGTCACCACGCCAACAAAATTAATAAATAAATATTTAAACGGGTACGGGGTGGGATGAGGACTATCGTACCCGTCCCCGTCCCCGTACCCGTGCGAGTAACATTTCAAATCTCCATAACCGTCCCCGCCCCCGCTATTAATATCTCCATACCCTCTCTGAACGGGGCGGGTGAAATGGGTACTCACCGAATACGGGTATATTTGACATCCCTACTTAATCGTAGGATAGATTAGTTATATTTGGATAGTTCTTTTTATATATAAAAACTATGCAGCCATTGTTATATACATATACAGCCAATTCTTCTTCTTCAGTGTTTCTTATTAATCTTGATGAGCCGTGCAAGTTTTAAATTCAAATTTTGCCATACCATTTGACACAGATGACGACGAAGAACAGCCATGGAGATTGACTGCTTGTGATTCGGATTTTGAGATTGACTGCTTGTGATTCGGATTTTGGCATGGAATTGTCTCGAAGAGAAATTGGCGTATATTATGGACGCTGGGAACTCATGGAGAAAATTTTGTCTGACTGGAGAATGTCAGGACGAAAGTTGTCTGCCGCAGACGAGGAATTCCTCAGAAGAATCTTGAAGGAAAGAAAATGCAACCACAAGGTAAAGTCTACAGTGGGATCGCTGTTGGGAACTGAATCAGGGAAAGCACCTGCTAATCCTTTAAAACCTGCAGCAGCAGCAGCAGAAGCAGCTGCACCAACAGCAGCAAAGAAGGAAAGATTAGGACAACCGGGACGGAAAGCAAGGAAGGAAAGATTAGAGAAAGAAATTTCTGCAGCAACAGCAGCAGCTGCTGCAGCAGCAGCAGCTGCAGCAGCAGCAGCAACAGCAGCAGAGCGGAGATTGAAAGCAGAGGAATTGAGGCAGAAAGCTATGGTTTTGAAGAGTAGGTCGAACTTGTTACATCTCATCCTGTCATATCCTATGAAATCAGAAACACCCATGTGGATGCAGCCATGTCTTCAGGACTATTTTTCCACCATCAATCGGAAAATAAAACAGCTTGAAAGTTTAATGTTTGATGAATCATCATCATCAGTAGCAGAAGCACCTGGGAAGGGGGATGATGTTATCCATACTATTCAGAAGCTACTTGATAAAGTTGAGGAACACTTGGGTCAGTTTGATTTCGATATAGCCCCTTATATGGAGAAACAACCTCTTAAAGCTGCTACTGCTTCCGATGTGGAGACGGGTTCTGGATCAACAAGTACCAACCATGTTAATATTATTGTCGACTACTCAGCAATAGCTGCTATAATTGTTGAGCAATCTGAAAATGCACCCCCACCATCGCCCGTGATGCATAAATTGGCGATCGATTTTGCTGTTAGACAAATTTTAGAATTTTTTAAAGCCAGACGATCCGGAAAGATTGTGATTTCTGGAAGTAGCTGTTGGAATGTACTAAAGGCCTTGGAAGATGCGCCCAACATAACAAGAAGGTTTCATGTTATTCCGAACTTGTTTTTTGTCCAACATCAAAGTATGATAGAGTTCCATCTGACAGTTTTAAAGCAAATTTTTCAGATAGGAAGTGTGAAATATTTCAGTCGATTTTTACTCCTTGTGTACTCCGATGACCCGGGAATGGAACTAGACTACCTGGAATTCGAACACCACCTCAAAGATTTCTATGGGGACGTATGCATTGTGCTGCTTGCGACTCAACCACTGAGAGCTAGTGAGCTGCTGGAAGTGCATCTGGAGATCAGAATGGAGGATCATCTACTACCTTGGAACCTGTTTTGGAAGAAGGCTAGCGGAGTAATACTTTCCACCATGACCCTCCAACAAAAGGTCGAACATTTCATTAAAGAAAGTCATGGCCATTTACTTGCCATCCTCCTTCTGACGAGGGCCTTGCAGGATGAGACCAATCCAATCATGTGGGAGTTTGCGCTATGTGATCAGCAGCCAGCAGGGACAATTGTACAAGATCAGCTTGATGCGGTGATGCTTAATGTATTAAGATTCATCTGGGAGCGCTTGGACATGATCACTAAAAATTGTATCAAATACTTCATTGCACACAAAGAGGAGGAAAAGGAAATCTCCAAGGATTCACTGATTGATCTTTGGATTTCAAGTGGTTGGATAGAAAAAAGTGAAGAAGGCTTGCCTGTTTTTAAAAAACTCATTGATTACCTTTTTCTAGAGGATGTTGGGAGAGGTAATTTTCGAATGCGAGAAGAGATCAAGCTTGGATTATTGAATACATTTGCTCCAGGTCAACGCCGACAGTATTTGAGGAAAGGGGGTCTACGTCTAAGAGAGCCACCGAAGGCCGAGAAATGGAATGCCGAGGAGATATACTTGATGGACAATGACATATCCGAGCTACCAGAAAGTCCGAACTGTTCTGTTTTAGTAAAATTGCACTTACAATGTAACCATGATCTGATGGTAATTCCTTCCTCATTCTTCAATTGCATGCCTGTCCTCCATATACTGGATTTGTCATTTACCAACATAAAGTTCTTGCCAGAATCTATTTCCAAATTGGTTCCTCTCCAAAAATTCTTCTTAAGGGGTTGTGATCTGCTGACGAAATTACCACCTGAAATTGGAGCACTCAAGAGGCTTAAGGAGTTTTATCTGGAAGGAACTTATCTTCTGTATCTACCTAAGGAGATTGGAGAACTTGTCAAATTGACACACTTGGAGGTGTGCTTAAGTGGAAGTGCGAACCTCTACAAAGAACATAATGGCGTAGACACAATAATTCCAAGGAATGCGTTATCAAATCTCCATCAATTGAAAGAATTAAGCATTGACGTTGTTCCAGACAGTGATTGGTGGGATGTTGAAGTGAGAACTATTATAAATGAAGTTTGTAGCTTGAGCAATTTGGAAGAACTTAAGCTATATCTGCCCGTGGCTGAGGCATTGGAAGAAGTCAGATTGTATAGAGCTTTGAAAAAGTTCAGATTAATCATTGGTTGTCGTGAACAATGCTTCATATCCCATCTACCACATGAGGTGGAAAAGGAATTCAATAATTTGGATAAATTTTCCAAAGGGTTGAAGTATATAAATGGTGAAGGCGAGCCAACTAGAGAAATTACCAACGTACTTAAAAGTGCCAATGCATTTTCCCTAGAACGCCATTGGACCGTGAAGAATTTGTCCGAATTCGGTCATACAAATATGGAGAAGCTGGAATTTTGTTGCTTGGTGGAATGTAACGAGATCCAAACGATCATTGATATTGAAGACGATGAAGAGGACTTGGACATTGATGACAATGATAAAGATGACTGGGATTGTGATTACGAAAATGTGTTTGACAACCTAAAATACTTGAGCATTCACTACATGAAGAGTGTGCAAAGCCTCTGTAAAGTGCCTGCTAAAAAGCGGTTGGTGATCTTGTCCCAGTTGAATTTCCTGGCCTTGCATATCTGCCCCAGTTTGAATACCATTTTCACACCAGCCATGCTTAAAAATTTGATAAATTTGAAGGAGCTCATAGTTGACGATTGCCCCAACATCAACAGCCTAGTAAGTCCTGAATGTTTGGCCTCGGCTTCAGGTGATTTTCTTCCGAGCTTGACGAAGATATCGCTTCTAAATCTACCTAAATTGGTCAACATCTTTGGTGGCCTGTACATTGCTCGAAAATTAGAAAGCATGACAATCTTCAATTGCCCAAAGCTTGAAATGCTTTCCATTGCAGAAGTTTCATGTAAACATTTGAAGGTAGTCAAAGGTGACAGTGAATGGTAGAATGCATTGAACCTGACTCCTGATCAGCGAAAGGTTATCCAAATTGACAATGATGCATGTGGATTTTATGGCTAAGTTGAAACATTAGATTGACTCCAATCTTCGAGGCAAGTTGATATCTATATTAATGGCCAGTAATTTCCTATTTACCTATCTCTTTATTTATTTACGTAAATTTTTTCAGAGCATTTATCCATGCATCTCTTTTGCTACACATGTAGTTATTAATTTCACTTATAATTTGCAGAACCTCCACCGTCAAAATGTTCATCGTTTCATTTAAGCTCCATTCTATATTTTTTTCCCTACCTTATTTTATTACTTCAGCTCTATCTTATTTTTATTTTTTTTTCTTTCTCATTTTATTAGTGTCATGATTGTTAAAACCTCGATTTGATATTAAAATTTTATGATTTTACAAATTAAGGGTAAAAAAAATTAGTTGAATCGCATGAAAAATCTTAGTAGGATAAAATAAATAAAATCTAAATTTTTGGGAAGTAAAATTTATTAAATCTCAACCTCGTAGTCTATTTTATTGATTTTAAAATTTGAGGAGTTTTTGTGTAAAATAAGTTTTAAATTAAAATAGATTTTTAAGAATTTTTTCTTTTTATTTTCAAGCGATAAGCTTGTTATTGTTTTTGATAGATTTTGTTTTGTTGTGTAACATTATATTTTCCTACATTATACTAGTTGAGAACCATGTGCATTTTTTAATCTACTAAATTGATTGCTGTAAATTAAATGTAATAGTTAAGATAAAAATCAAGAGACATAAATAAAATATTATAAATATATTTATAATCTTACAAAATTTAGAAAAAATGAAATTAATATTTTAAAATCAATTGTAGGTCACACAAAATCTATATCTATATCTATATTATTATAAAAAGTCTAAATATTTGGGAAAACTTTTATTGGACACTTATACCTTTTTATTTTCTTATAATTTTAATTATATTCAATTATATTACTTAATCAATGATGATTACTCTCAACTTCATAACCAAATTTCATGCAAACCAAATTATATCTAATTATATTCTATTATTCTCATTTTCATAACTACTTTTTATTCAAACCAAATTATATCTAATTATATTCCCTGATTACTCTCAGTTTATCCATCAAAGACCTTTCAAATGTCCATGCTTGATATTTTTATTTAATCTATACTTCTATGTATTATGTAACTTCTTATTTTTATTTTTTATATTTTAATAAAGTGTTATTTAAAACATAATTATTATTTTTATTAAACAAAATATTATTTAATCTACACTTCTATTTATCATATAACTTCTTATTTTTTATTTTTCTATATTTTAATAAATTTTAATTGAAAACATAATAATTATTATTAAACAAAATAATGCAAAAAAAAATTAATCTGTTAAATAAAAATTTTAATTTTATTAACAAATAACATGTCCTTTAATTATTTTTATTATTAGAAAAAATAAGTAATATGTGTTAAATCAAATTGTAATATTGTTTATTAAAATTATATATATTGTAATATTATTTATTAAAAATATTAAACAATATTATAAATTAAAAAATAAAATTGGTAATAGATGACGTAGACAAGAGATGTGGTTTTTTAAAATGATGTTATTACTTAAATATTACACATATTACTCTTTTCAATTTAAAAATACAGAATTTAAAATAATAAAAAGTTATAAAATTAAAAAATACATTAAATTAGGAGATATGGTAATAATAAGATAACTGTTGATAGAATTTAAAAGAAACAAGAATACATAAAAAATTTTAAAAAATATTGAAATTCAAAATTAAACAAAATAATGCAAAAAAAAATATTTATCCTATTAAATAAATATTTTAATTTATTAACATTAATTTATAATTATAATTATCTTAATTTATAATTATATAATCTAAAAGAAATTAGTATTATATATAATTACCACTTATTCATATTTTTATTCAAATAAGAATATTTATTGATATCACTTAATATTTTTATTTAATCAACAATTCTATTTATCGTATAACTTCTTAATTTTTATTTTTTCTATTTTTAATAAATAATTAGGTAATTCAATTAATCACTATCAAATGTTTCATATTTATTAGATTAGGTAATTTGATATTTATTATATTACGTAATATATTTTTATCTAAAATAGAATATAAATTCAGATTATATTCTCTTATACGTAGCAAATTAAAAAAATTGTATAAAATAGCATTCACACCCAGAAAATTTTCTAAAATTTTATTATAATAACTTTTACTTATTATTAACATAGTTAGAAGTGATTGTTTGTCATTTTCTATTGGGTCGTTATGAATGGAGATGATTTTGCTACAATTATTTTTATTAGATCATATTCTTTTATATTGAAATTATTTTTTTATTTATGTATTTACTTTTTTGTTTATGTATTTATTTTTTTGACTTATTTTTAATAGGTTCATTAAAATATATAGTTGGTTTTTTTTTTTATCCGAACTTTAGCCTTACAACAAAATTTCTATCTAACTAATAAAACCCAAGTCCCAACTAAAAACTAATAAAAAAAATAAAAGTAACAAAGGGAAAAAGTATAATTTAATTTTTGTATGAAAAATATTTAAAAATTTAATGGAATCCACTTTTTAACTTTCCCACTCTCCTCTTTTTGTTTGAAGTTGGATCAAAAATGAGCGGGAAAGAAAATTTTTCTCTACCTTTCTTTCCCTTTATTTTTGCCTCAAACCAAATTCAACACTCAAAAATAATTAACCCAATGAATTACTTTTTCTAGAAACCGAACTCAATACTAAAAAATAAATAACTCAATGATGCACTTTATTTAGCATGAGGTTATTTGGTTTTATCTAGTATGGAGTCAACGCATTGTCTATGACTGAAATATACTAAATTTAGTTAATTGCATTGCATGTCATCCTTGAAAACATGCATTTTTTATGCCAATAAGCAATAGGTTTGAAGTTGTATATAAAACTTTATTTCTTTGGGATGTGATTCCTTTTTTTGGATGAATTTTGAATGAATATGTTTTAAAAGCAAATCAAATATATTGTTGTGTGTTTTACTTATGTTACAAAAATAAGTTGACTTTAAAGAAAAATCTAATCTAACAATTATTAGATTATGAAAATTATTTTTCACAAAATCTTTGATATTTGCAATAGGTAGAAATCATTATGATGGCACAATTAATTTTATACTATATAATAGAAGTATATTGTTATTTTCTAATTTTATGAACTGACCAGTAAAATTAAATAATGTAAATATTATGAACATACATTATATGAAATTTCATTTTGAGTTTGATTTATTTACTAAATAAGCAAAAAATTCATTCTTTTAAGTTAAAATTCTCTTTTGAATATGGTCTGGAGATATAAATGAAATTAAAAAAAATTCAATGTAAAAAGGATATAAAAATACTGTCATGATTTATTTATTAAATTATTTTAAATTTTAAATTTTATTATTTCTTAATTTAAATATATAAAAGAAATAGCATACATTGATCTAGATTTATTTTTTAAAATTATTTTAAATTTTAACTTTTTATTATTTTTTAATTTAAATGTATAAAAGAAATAACACACACTAATATAGATTTATTTATTAAAATTAATCTAAATTTAAATTTTTATTATTTTTAATTTAAATATATAAAAGAAATAGCATACACTGATCTAGATTTGTTTATTAAAATTAATTTAAATTTTAAATTTTTATTATTTTTTAGTTTAAATATATAAAAGAAATAATATACACATCTAACGCACATACATTACAGCTAGTATTTTAAAAGTCCCAATTATATAGTTGGGGTGAAATGATATATAGAACCCGACGTAGCTTCATAGGATTCATTTTGCTCATATTGGTGATTTTTTGTGCATGGTATTTCTTGGTTCTAGTTTCTGTTCTCTTTTTTTGTTAATAAAATTATTTATTTCTAAGAAAAATAGAAGTTGTAAATGAAGAAATTGTAGTACAATAAATTATATTTTCATGCAATAGGTTATATTATATCACAAATTTTTTTTCCTTCTTTTTTTTTTTCTCCGTGATTCGATTTCCAAACCCTCTACTAAATACAGGTAAAATGTTGATTTTAACATTTTGGTAAGTGCTGCGGGCATTTAGTTGCAACCAGATCAAGTGCAAAATTTGAAACCAACTTTTGCACTTATGGAGCTATCCCTCAGCCTTTATTGGGGTGGATGATGAAAACTTTCATAAGATCCATGCTCGTTACTTGTTGCATTCCAGCTTCGAAATTAGTTTCGACTAGTGCATGATTTTTGAATATAACACTTGGATGCACTATTTATTATTCTCAGAATGATACGAAGAATGTAACGTACGTTGCTTGTCATCTTTCCCATTCAACTGTGAACAGCAGGTGGTAGAAGTTAATCCTTGTAGACCCTTGTGACAGAAGAATGAAGCATGCTTTGAAGCTAAGGAGGAGCCCCGTCTGAGTAGCTGGTGCTCATATGTTTGTGGCTTGAATTTATTACAAATAAATCCATCCTTAGTGGAACCTGACTGATGGCTTGTCTAATTTTTCTAAAGTGTTTGTTGATTGTCTGGTTTTCTTCGGAGATGTTCGTTTGCTGCTTGTGCTCATCTCTCTCTTTTTTTATTCATGTGTGTTTGTGAACTTCTATCTGCTTTTATTAAACTTGAGAACTCAAAAACTTTATGCCGTGTGGATGTGACTCTGTACTCCTATTTCTGCCATAGTGCCAACTAAACTGTTGTTATTCATAACGTTGTTTCCTTTCTTTTGGTTTACTTGTACTCTGAAAGTACCATAATATAGTATCTGGAGTTGTGATTTGTCGACACAGTAGGGCTTTTGTGCATAACACATGGTCTTAGTTTCAGATATGTTGGTAGAATACTTACATATATTTCGGCAGCATCTATTTTTCGGTTACTAACTTATCACTAAAAGCCGTTTGATGTTCCAAAGAGTCTAAATGTTGTCAATTTGATGATAATTGGATATTTTTTTGTATTGAGTAAAACTTGAAAATTTTGAAAAAAGGGGGGGAAATTTTTGAAAGGAATTGGTGGTTTTGTGTGTATGGTAAAATTTTCATGCGCTTGGTGAATTATATAACTTTTGGTAGAGAGAGTTGTAGAAATTTAAAAAATTTTGAAAAATGTTGAAAGCTGGAACAGGTTAGAGACTTCTAGTGAATTGCCAATGGGTCCTAAATAACTACTAATTGGACAAGGTAAAATAGAAAAGTATTGTTAGGATGCATAAACTTGCTTTTAACTACTACATTAAAAATTAAAATTTTGTTTGTATTAGTGGTAAAATTTTTAGATTCTGTTTCGAGTAAAGATTTGTTAACAAAAAAGGAAAAGGAGTAGAGATTTAAAGTGTATAAGTTGTATTTGGTATGGGAAAAGGAAGGAAAAAAGCATTGCTTTTGAGAAATTAAAATAATTAAATTAGAAGATTGATTTGTTTATAAATATTTTTAATTTTATTATATTTTTTAATCTATTCAAATTATAAGATTTGATGATTCATTCATCTTTTCTTTACCTTTTCCTTTTATCTCACCAAATCTCACTCCAAACACAATCTTAGGTTGTATTTGAATTAAGAAGTTGTCCAAGATAAAGAAAAAAGAGATAGAGATTCAAAATCACTTCTCATATTTAGTTTGTTATAGAAAATAGAAGAAACAATATATAGGATTTAAGAATTAAAAATAATTAAATTAGAAAACTAATTAATTGATGAAATATTTACTATTATATTATATTTTTAAATTTATTCAAATAAGAACATATATTTGAAATTTTATATTTCATTTTCCTTTTTCTTACTTTTTTTTGTATTTTCTTTTTCCCTCAGTAGTTGTTTTACCATTATTTTATCTTTCTCTAAACAAAAATTAAGGGTAAATAAGAGAGAAGGATGGGAGGAGAGGATTGAGAGGTGACAAAGAGATAGGATACAAGTGAAACAAAAGTTAATTTTGTCATTTTAATTGATAAAAATTATTAATTATCCTGTAAATAAATTACATATTAATTATTATAAAACTTGTAACTGTTGTCAAGTAAAATTTGAGATAACATTGTCAACTAAACCTGCATTAGATTTAACTATATTCTACATAGTATAAAACTTATAACCATCCCATTATAGTTAAGCAGGATTGCACGCCGACTTTTTCAAATTAAATTACCATTTTTATGTGCTCATAATAATACTTCTTAAGAACTCTCCTTTCGAGAGGACATAGTTTGCAATTATATAAATTAATATAAATTTGTAAAAGTTGTAATTTTATAATTCTTACTGCGAGTAAAAAATTTAAATTTTATAAAGATTTGTAAAAATTTGTAAAGATTTTGAGAGCTCCAAAGAGATATATATAGATACGGTGGTCATAAAAAATAAATAAATAAATAAATAAGTAGTACAAAATTAGTGTGAGTAATCTCAAATTTTCAGCAAAAAATCAGAATCCCAAACTTTCTTAAGTTTGTCTACCAAATTAATCTATATCATATCCTGTGTAAAATAGTTAGACGCAATCAAGTAATAGGTTCGAACCATAAAATTATTATTTTTATTTTATTTTATTTTATTTTTTTATTTTATTTTTATTTTTTTGCATGCTTACATCTAACTCCTCCCAAACCCTTCCTAGACTCCGCAACATGGGAGTCTCATGCACTAAATTGTCCTTAAAAAAAGTTGAGGTTAATAAGGTGATGTAGCATGTTTTTAATAAGCTATACTGAATAAAATTTGCAAAAAATCAATCATCCGAGTCGTATTGCTTTGAATAGAACAGTACCACTCTACAATAGTCAATTTGGGACCTGTCTGTCCACTTCTGTTCAATAGTTACATATAGCAATATTTACCCAGCAGAAAAACATTTGAATACATTAGGGGTGGAAACGAACCGAGCCGTTCGCGAGCTATTCGAGCTCGGCTCAAAAAAAGCTCGGCTCGAGCTCGATTCGTGAGTTAAACGAGCTCGAACCGAGCTTGATTTTTGGCTCGTTTTGGATTCGAGCTCGAGCTCAAGCCTAGAGAAGCTCGGCTCGAAAGCTCGAGCTCGAGCTCGAAAGCTCGCGAGTAGGCTCGGTTAGAATAATATATATTTTTTTAATAATATTTTTATATTTTTAATAATATTTTTATTATATTTTTTAAATATATTATATTTTAAATCAAAACGACGTCGTTTTGGTTTAATCGAGCTATTCGCGAGCTTAACCGAGCCTAAATTCTTCTTTATCGAGCCGAGCTCGAGCCTATATAAAAACTCGAATCGAGCTCGAGCTCGATAAAAAAAGCTCGAGCCGAGCTCGAACATGTTAAAGCTCGGCTCGGTTCGGCTCATTTCCAGCCCTAGAATACATGCATATAAATAGATAGCAATAAACTTGGACTACATTGAAAATTGTGGATTCTCACAGAACCTCCACTCACCATCCCATCCTCCTGCGTGTTAGTCAAAAGCCCCTCGTAGAAGACCACTAGAGCCTTTCTCTTCTGGAAGCTCTCGGCTCGGCTCATTTCCAGTCCTAGAATACATGCATATAAATAGATAGCAATGAACTTGGACTACATTGAAAATTGTGGATTCTCACAGAACCTCCACTCACCATCCCATCCTCCTGCGTGTTAGTCAAAAGCCCCTCGTAGAAGACCACTAGAGCCTTTCTCTTCTGGAAGCTCAATTGAGAAGCCGGAAGAGTCTCTTGAATCCTGCATGGTGCCTGAACAAGGAATCGTCGCCTTTTATTTCTGGCAATTCATCACCTGCTTCCAATGTTTCGGATGCGATAATGCCCACTGCATCGCCCATATGGCTAAAGGACACATGTAGCATAGAGAGCTGTATTGGTCATCCGTGTTCCAAGCCTATGGAGTTTCAAAAGAGTAGCTGTCAAAAAGAACAACAATGCATTACTATAATAACGTTGAGTGCAAATTAAAATCCACGTAGGATTAGAGAAGTTAATCATTTTAATTATAAATATAGAAATTTCCATCAAGTCATTTCTAGGTTGGGCTGATCTAATGAGAATTGATCGTTTAAATTCAAGCAAGCCGGCAACAGCATATGGAATTGGCTTTCACCAATTTGGATTCTTCCCCTTACAATAGAAATTTCATGTCTAAACCATCTAAAATGATCTTCTATAAACTTTGCTTTTATCGGTGTTACCTAAAATATATCTCAAAGAAATTTGCAATAGCGCTAATAGAAGAGAAGTTGAGATAAAATCGTTTAAAATAGTTTAGTCACGCCTATCATAAACCTAGAGATGCACGAGTATGAAAGAGCAAGTTGATCCAAATAGAAAAGGAAAATGACAAAGATGGACCTAAAATTACATAAATTGAAATTGTGAGAAAATACTTAATTTTATGAAATCTCACGGAAAATATAACCCCTAACAGAAATAAATGGAGATAAAAGGATTCATGTAGCCGACTTCAACTAATTTTGGACTAAGACTTTGTCTAACTGAGTTGAGCAGCAAAAATCTCAATCAAGCCCTTGTACCAATAAAGTCCAAGTACAGGCACAAATTCACAATTTTAAATATGATGTACAGACTATGTAACTGTACTTTCCATCATCATATCTAATCTAGAATATGTTATCTAGCACAATACTTGCACTGTTACCTTATTTATTGCTTGGACAACTAAAGATCAACTCGAGGGGATTACTACTCTTGCTCCTTTTTGCAGCCAAATCCTGAATATCATGCAGGAGTACTACATGTTTTGATTCCCGTCTTGTTGCTCAAGGCTCTAGGATGTGCAATAACTCCAGATGCACCACACATAGATCCTATGTTTTATGTTGTCCTAAAGGAATGTATCTAATCGTTTGTTTCAGTTTGCCTTAATTGGGTTGCATATGACTCGTTTACTTATCTCTTACGAAGTTCTAGCCAAATAATTTTTTCACTAAGAAAATACAATTTTAAACCCAACCTTGTACTAGAAAAGAATCTTATGAACCATGAAAAAGAAGAAAAAAGACACATTTATAAACTCAAAACAGTTCTGGATTTCTTCTTTTTGACCAAATCAGTGGCCAGCTTCGGCTGAGAAGCTCTCCAAATAAATCACTAGCAATTAATTAAGTAGAAAATCAAAAAGAAAATTAAACTGACCCGAGTCCTCCTTCAGACTAAGCAGGTTCATGAACTCCACCTGCAGTTTGAAATGCCATATCAACCATGTCTTCATGATTCATAACTGCAGCAACAGCATATGTAACTCCAGACCATATTTCCCTTGACTGCATTGATGACCTCTCGACTTCTCCACTCGGTAGCATCCCATTCACAGCCCCACGCCTACCTTCCATCACTTTTAACACATTGAAAGTATATACCTTCTCAAGGGCACATTTTGCTTTGTCTTCATCAACAATAGGTAAATGACCACATGCTCGAGCATACCTAGAAAGCAAAAGTCGATAAGTTAAAAATTATGGAAAACAATGTTTCTTCCAAATCTTCAGTAGAAGAAACACAAAAGAAAGTGTTGCCAGAATATAAATTCATTCTGAGAAATAGAACAGGTTCTCAACACTCTCTCTCTCTCTCTCTCTTCACGTTCACAAAACACAAGTGCACGTATTTGAATGATAGATGTAAAGCTATCCAAAAGAGTAACTTGCCAATGATAAAAGGGCGAAATCAGGAAATCATTAGTTAGCATATTAGAATTCCTATTTTGATTCCAAATGTAAAATGTACAAGCAAAGCTGTTTTAAAAATCAGAGTACTCCCAACCTGATCTAATAGAACAGGCATGCAAGAAAAGCACCTTAGTTTCACATCAGACTTGATTTTAATGACATTTGAACCATTTGATATCAAAATATGCTAAAGTAATTTCTGTTGCAACAGACCATTGTCCAGCCAACTGGGCAGCATGAATTGATGAACTTGCACTTCCACCGCTGTTATCATAGTCAAAGTAAAAACCATCCCATAACTTCTCATATACCTTTTTTGCCTTCTGAAACTTAAACCAAAAATAATCCACAGCACCCATGTCCCCAATTTCATGTGCCATAGCTGAGGCAGCCTGAAGGGCTGCTACCTAGAGCCCCCCACAATATGCACTCACCCGAGAGACAGACCATGTATCGTACGTCTGATCAGGGAAGCCTTCATTTGTATCATCCCATCTCCATCCTTATCAAACTGATCCATAAAACCATTGCAACATAAACTGAAGACCAAACAGCTTGCATAAACTTCTTGTCCTCTATGGCAACCATACCCCTGTAGACTTGCAGTACAAATTTTGGATTCAAATCTTTCCATCTATCTGTATTATAGAGGTTATAAGCGTTTACTTCAAACTATGGCTCATTCATTCCAATATCACGAGGAACAGCACCAAGAACCTTTCTTGAGACCCATTTCCCATTATGCAGAAGGCTCATCATACTAGGATCATGCATCAATACAGCTGCTGCGAAGTCTCTTTGAATACTGAGTTCAAGTTTTGGAAATAACATGATTAACGCTGAAGATGAGTAAAAATGAACATCATAAGTGTTCCGCATTTAGTATTCCATCCCCTCCAGTTAGAGGAACTGGCCAATGTTCTCTCCTTCTTGGAGCAGATTTGGTCCAAAAGCTGAATTTAATGTTACCAGAGAGTGCATCTCCTTGAGAATAGAGCTCATCCTCCCAAGACTATCAACAGCAGTGTCATCCTGATGGGACATACTAAGAGTGCTATTCACATCTGAAAAATTGTACACGTCAAGGCAAAACTTTCTTTCTCCAATGCTTGTTATAGTATGAACAGGAGGTGATCCGTCTGCAAAAGGGAAACACAACAGATTCAGATTCACTAATTTAGCCATTTGACAGCAATAGTTTTATGTTTGAACAGATACCTGTCCAAACTCTTCCACCTGAATTAAGAAAGTAGAGCTCATTGAAAAGAGTGACTGGGTACCCGCAAAGAATTGTCAGAAACTTTAAAGTTCTCATAAGAGTAGTCACCAATGACACCTCAAAACTCACCATTCAGGAAGTCTCTTGTCTTCACTAATAGGTTTTTGCCATGCTTCTATCTGGGACTCCCATATGCTATGTTCTACATTTCAAGGAAAAGAAACAGTTAAGGACATCAATCTAACTAATCATTGTCTAGGTATATTATGATTTGAAGTTGAGAGGCGCAAATGTTTCAATATGAAACAAATGCGCCAAACATATTGCATGATTCATAATCCTACTCTCATTATCCCACATGCTTGAGTCCAGACCTGAATCTACATGTCCCTTCCCAATTCAATCATCCACTGCATAAAGGCCAAAAGAAAACTATACCAAGAATAGCATCACGTGCAATATTTGCTGCAGCATCGCCATGAGTGCCATAAAATTTCGTGTAAAGCCTGGTTACAAAAATTTCTTTAAGGAAAATCTTATTTTTGGCTCTATGAAATTAATTAGAAACATGTTAGCCACTCGCCTGTGATAAGTTCTTCCACTCCTGAAAGTTACCTCAGGACAGTCCCATGCCAGTGAAAATGTAATGGAGCGTACTGCATCTGATGGAACTGTCACAGAAACAGCAATGGCAGCACCAATAGTTGAACCAACTTTTGAAGGCATTGATGTTTAAGCAGAATCAAGGTGATCAAAGGATCCATGCTGATGGAACAGAGGTCAATATAGAGTGTAAAATCATCATAAAATAAGCACCAGAGAAGAAGAAACAAAGAAAGGATAAAAAAATTGGAAAAAAAAAAAACTAGATTGTGCTTCCTTATTTTGCAATAAAGGAATATATTAGGATCAACAGACATCTAAGGGTAACTATAAAATATATAACACAGAGAGAGAGAGCCCCTTGACTAGTGAAACTAGAATGTAAATATTACCTGCAAATAAGCCTATGTTATAGTATAATCTACCACAGATATGATAACTTTAACTCAATTCTAGAAAAGATGATACAACTCAACAAAGCCTCCCAAATAAGTAGGGTTGGCTATAAAAATCCTCTTCATTCTTTCTGTCATGAGTTACATTTTCTATGAGATTATATGAAATTAGGTCTTTCTTTACAATTTTAGTCCATTTAGTTTTTATTTATCTTTCGTCCTCTGTATTCCTTCGACTTAGTTCCACTCGCTCTTTCTTAATGGTGCATCTCTAGATATGCATTAGACATCACTAGACCATCTTAAACGACCTTCTTTCAACTTATTTTATACTGGCACCACCTCAACTTTCTTTCAAATAAGACCGTACAACACCCTACCTTGATAAATAAAAAGCTATCATACCCATAATGACGAAACTTTCACGATTTACCATCACAGATAATGTGACTAGTGTATAATCCAATAAATTTCTCAACATCCAGGCCAGAATGTTCAATAGAATTTACCAAGCTACAAAATAACTGCTATGAAACCACTGAAGGGTCCATCTCAAACACCCATCAAAATATGTGGGTGTGGGTGTGTCCTCTGTGTGTGTGTGTGTGTGTGTGTGTGTGTGTGAGAGAGAGAGAGAGAGAGATAACTCCATCCACAACCCAATTTGCACCACAACTAAATCCCCAAGATGAGTAGTATTCAATTCAGAACGTAATATGAAGCAAGCCTAAGCACCTATTTTACTTTAGCTCAGACCAGTCCAACCCACACATGAAATGGGGAAAAACGCTATCAGCTTGTCACTGCAATGAGAAAAGAGCAGGTTGGACAAAATATGCAATGGATCAGCACATTCTATATGCCTAGTTCTGTCACATCTACATTACTATATCCTCAATACTGTTTTTCATGTCATATTTAAAAGAATTTGGAAGCTTAATTGGAATTTTGGAAAAGGAGAAAAATGAGCCGCCAAGGATTCAAAAACCTGCAGAGGCATGGGCTGAGATATTCGTAGACTTCAATTCAAAGAACAAGATCAAAAAGAGTCTTTGACTTAAAAATCCTAAATAAAAGATTAATAATACCGAAAGAAAAATGGTTGCAGGAATGACCATCAGAAATCAAGAACCCAAGAGCACAAGAATAGAAAATTTACCCAAGACCACATGAATAGAGTTAAAAAATAAAGAACCGATACACACAAGAAGGGCTAGCTCAAGTGGAGAAGGCACCCTAATCCAAACTAAAGATTGTGGTTTGACTCATCCCAGTCCCATTTTCTCAATAAATAATATTTACTCATCAAAAAATAAAAAATCAAGAACCCATATATGAAATGAAGGGAATAGTTTATTCAAATCAATTCTTTAAAAAGTACATAAGCATGCTAGCAAAGATTGAAATATAAACCCAGTAAACCTGAAGCAGCACAAGCTTAAGGAATGGGTAAAGAACCTCTTTAATTTCATGCCACAAGTCTTTTGCTGTCATGCCTTGAGAGTTTACTAATATCACAAAGCAAGGGCACTCTGAAACATGAATGGGCCATTTGCCTCTTCTGCCGCAATTGCAAAAGTTATCAGGGATAGTCCATTTGCAGTCCTGTGATAACATACATGGATATTTACCAATAGATATAAATATTTCAAAACTATTGAACTAGTCAAACCATGTCAAGAAGATTTTTAATTCTTAGCAAGAAGGGGAACTTGCTTGTGATGAAGGAGCATACCGCGGACACCATCTTTTGTCCTAGACAAGAATTGATGTTGTTAGAATTAAACTTTGATATGTAGCATACAAAATCTTCAAGGACATACATTAAGGCTCTAACAATGTTCAAGCTCGACTCATGTTCTTACTCATCTTTGAATTGTAGTGACGACCAGAACATCCAGAAACCCAGCCAACAGAATCCTGAATGAGCATAGACAGGAATTAGTTCTCGTGTCTTATTCAATCTATTCAGGACACAATCAGAGATCTTATGTAAGGATGATCCCCAAAGAGAAGTTATAGACAAATAGATTGGATATTGAACCAGAATTAAGTTGAAATACAAGAATGTGTGTGATGATGGCACAGAAGAAACAGAACGGCAACTTACAGCCCATGTGAAACGGAAGGTGACACTGCAGCAGTTTTTCCCAAATTAAACAGATGAAGATAATAAAAGTGATCCTTGTTATATCAAAACTGCTAGTGGAAGAACATATGTTGAATAAACAATTTTCAGGAAAAACCATTTCCTTACTGCAAAAGTAAAAACTGCAATGGGAAAGTTGCTTTCCTTATGGGGAATAAAAGGAGAAATCTGGGGACAAACTATTTTTGGCAATGGATCAAGTTCACCTACGTTTAGAGAAAGGATGACATGTATAAGTCACATTATTCATATTGAAGGTGAATGATGTAATTATATAACCACTTGATCGTACAGCATACCTTCATATACAGTCCAAGCCCTGTGATACAATGCATGATACGTAGAACCATGCCCCTTCAGGTTCCAATCCCAGACACTGAACGTTCTCTGTTCATCCAAAAGAATTTTGGTAAGGTTTTACTGTTCCAATCCCAGACGCTGAACGTTCTCTGTCCATCCAAAAGCATTTTCGTAAGGTTTTACTGTTTCTTTTTGTAAAGAAACCCGACAAACATAACCGTAGGGTCTTCAACCTTAAAACCTAAGTATTAAGATAAGGGAAGTCCATATCTTGTATGAGGGAATTAATTTTCTGATGAGACGGTGTGGGATAACTTCTAACACTTTCTCTTATTAGAAAAGGAAAAAAAAAAGAAGTGAGAGAGAGAGAGAGAGAGAGAGGGAGAAGTTCCCTATGGAAAGAATTGCTCACAAGGATACCTGAACTTTCATTAACCGATTATAAAGAAAAACAATGCATACGCAACATATCTAAGAAAAAAAAAGAACAAAAGAATCATAGTTCGTTGATGTACAAGAGAGTGAACATCACACTTACCTTAACAGTTTTGGGCTCCCTGCGCACTAGTACAGTAGAGTACTTTTCAACATTTGGGCGTGAAACAAAAACCTGCTCGAGGGATTCACACACAGATTAGCAAACACAAATAAAATTTGAAGATGAATAACTTACGGATAATGATAACAAAAACTTTTGATAGAATAGTTGAAATTTTTGCATATTTTGTATTTTAGGATATTAACATATCCTAGCATATCTTACTTTCCTTTTCCACTGTAATACTTGATTATAGATATAATACAAGATAGAAGGAGAAGAGATACCTCTTCTAATTTTTTTTCAATTATTTCTTAATTCTCAACTTGGTAGCAGAGCATTGATCTCACAAAAAATAAATAAATAAATAAAATAAAATCCTTACTTTTCAAACAAAAAAAAAAACATTTACCTAGCAGCACTGTTCATGCCACCGGCAACTTTCTGCCACCTTTGTCACCACCCAACCACACCCCTTGCCTCGTCAACAACTGGCAACCTAATTCGACTGTCCACGATCGGCCACGTGCCCTCAAGCGCCGGCAACAGGAACATCGCTAGCTCTTGCGCGCCTCAGTCCTGACTAATGATGCTGCCACATCTCCTTCCGGTGCCTCTCCGGACACCCCTCGCAGCTATCATTTGACGTAATCAGCCCCTAACAGCCCTCAGTTGATGATCTAGTCTCTCAATCGATAATTCGATCGCTCGATCATCGCTCGTCATTCTCTAGCCGTAGCTTTCTGGATGTGATTGGCTAGGAATTGCTTGATTCTTGCTTGTTGATTGTCCGATTGTGGCTATTGTGGGTTATTGTCTCTCTGTTTGCTCGTATGAGACTTGGGTATGTTTGCTTTTTATTTTTACTTAATTGTTTCACCCTAAACGCTGAATATCAAGAGCGTGCAGACCCACTTTCCGAACTCCCCCACGCCTCACGCCGCAGGACACCGGGTGGCGAGTCCCCAGAACGGCGCGCTTCTTGGGATGACTGGAACCAACAGCAGCACCGGCGAGCACTACCACCGCCGGACATGACCGATCTTTCCGGCGGAGGAGCCAGGCGGTGAAGGGCGGGGCAGCCTTTTTTCTTTTTTTCTTTTCTTAATTTGGCTGAATAAATTTTTGATTAAAAAAGTTGTTTTAATTAAATTAAATTAAAACCGTTAGATCGGTTGAAATTAAATTCAACAGTTGATAAATAACGCTCCCGCCCTAAGATACAAAAAGCACTTTAGCCTGCACTAACCTGAGTAATTGTCGAATTAATTAATTAATAATTTTTATAATTAATTTCTTAATTAAAATAATTAATCCAAATTTGATAAGTATTTATTTAGAAAGTTATTATTGATAAAAGATTATGAGTTAGTTTTCTACTCAAATTCTATTTTAATGAACGATAGAGATTTAATAATTAATTCGGAATCTAGATCACATCTTCCTATAAATAATAGATGAATTTCATCAATTTATACACAATTACACAATAAAGTTTACAAAGTAAGAGAGAGAAATTCTATTTTTGAAAAGAGTTTTATTTTTGTTAAATCAAAAGTTTCAATAATAATTTGAATAATTTTTTTGCTTTCAAATTTTCATTAGCAATGACTCAAGGTATGTATACTTTGTTATATTTCGTAAATCAAGGTAAAATATGTGAATATCATATGTATTAAAATTCTAAATATTTAATTAAATTATTATGTTTGATTTAATCTAAACTATCAGTAATGTCGTTGAGTTACTTGGTTCTTTATAATGCGTCCAGTTTAGAAATTCCAAAAATACAAAACTTGACAAAACTCAACTTCTAAAAATTTCAATAATTGAAACACCAAACAATAACTAAACTTATTGTTTCCGTTGATTCTAAAAGTGATTATTTTCATCCTATGTTATAGTATGAAAGGATGAAAAAAATCAGATGAAAATAGTTAATCCAAATTCAAGTTCCGCTAAAAAAATAATAAATAAATACCTAAACTCTCATACGAAATCATGAGAAAAAGGATTCAACCGTATGTCATCTATCTGAAATTTCAGATTAATTCTTGCATAAATATTACATTCCGCCAAAGATACTAAGAATAAAAGAAAAAATAGTAAAGAAGGTTGAGACTCTCTCTCTCTCTCTCTTGGAGGCTAATGTCGGCGAATTGGGGATAATCGTCTTAGGGCATGGAATTGACAATAATGGGAATCGGTCCTTTAGTGGAAGCTCATTCGGTATCAATGAAACGAAAAGTTCTATGTTCTTTAAGCGCAAAGTGATTCAAAAACAATTTCATTGCGTGGAGCCTGCCTATCTTCCAGTTAGCGCTCTCTCTCTCTCTCACATAAAAAGAAACATAAATATTTCACCAAAATTTCTTATTTATATATATATATATATATGTATACTTTTCAGTCAAATTTGTACAACATTTAGCCGGTTTATCCCTAATCAAAATTTTCGATTGCAATACAGCGTTGTTCATTTTCGTGTATTTATTTAACAGTTATTTTGCATTGTTTGATTTTTTGATTCGCATTGCTTCTTTCTAGAGGATGCTGCGAGAGGTCACGTTGGAATGCTAGAAAAGATTAAGCTTGGGTTATTGAATATATTTGCTCCGGGTATGCGCCTACAATATTTGGAGAAAGAGGGTCTAGGTTTAACAGAATCACAAGAGGCTAAGAAGTGGAACGCTAAGGAGATACACCTGATGGACAACAAAATATCTAAACTACCAGAAAGTCCAAACTGTTCTATTCTAGTAAAATTATACTTACAATATAACTATGATCTAATGGTAATCCTTTCCTTATTCTTCAATTACATGCCTGTCCTTCACGTTCTAGATTTGTCATTTACCAGTATAAAATCCTTGCCAGAATCTATTTCCAAATTGGTTAGTCTTCGAAAATTCCTCTTGAGGGGTTGTGATCTGTTGAGAAAATTACCACCTAAAATTGGAGCACTCAAGAGGCTTGAGGAGTTTGATCTGGAAGGAACTCATCTTCTGTATCTACCTATGCAAATTGGAGAGCTTGTCAATTTGACACACTTGAAGGTATGCTTAAGTGAAAGTGCGAACCTCTACGAAGAACGTAGTGGCGTTGACACAATAATTCCAAGGAATGTATTGTCCAATCTCAATCAATTGAAAGTATTAAGGATTGATGTCCTTCCAGATGGTGGTGACTGGTGGGATGTTGAAGTGAGAGCTATTATGAATGAAGTTTGTATCTTAAACCGTTTGGATGAACTTAAGCTGTATTTGTCTATGGCTGAGGCATTGGAAGGTGTCAGATCATCACTGATGATGAAAAAGTTTAGATTAATCGTTGGTCGTCAAGAGCGATTCTTCATATCCCACCTGCCACATGAGGTGAAAGATGACTTCAATAATTTGGAGAAATTTGCGAGAGGGTTGAAGTATATAAATGGGAAATACAAGCCAACTGAAGAAATTACCAAAGTATACGAACATGCCGATGCCTTTTCCCTAGAATGCCATTGGACCGTGAAGAATTTGTCCGAGTTCCGTCATGAAAATATGAAGAATTTTGTTGCTTGGTGGAATGTAACGAGATACAAACGATCATTGATGTTGAAGATAACTTGGACATTTATGATGATGGTGAAGATGACTCGGATTGTGATAACAAAAATGTGCTTGACAGGTTAAAATACTTGAGTGTTCACTACATGAAGAGTATGCAGAGCCTTTGTAAAGTGCCAACTAAGATGGGGTTAGTGATCATGTCTCGTTTAGAATATCTGGCCTTGCACACTTGCCCCAGTTTGACTACCATGTTCACACTAGCCATTCTTGGGAATTTGGTGAACTTGAAAGAGCTCGTGGTTGAAGACTGCCCCAACATCAACAACCTTGTAAATCCTGAATGTTTGGCCTTGGCTTCACGTGATTTGCTTCCGAGTTTGAAAAAGATATCGCTTCTAAATCTCCCTAAATTGGACAATATTGCTGGTGGCCTGCGCATTGCTCCAAAATTAGAAAGTATAATAATCTTTTACTGCCCAAACCTTGAGGTGCTTTCTAGTGCAGAAGTGTCCAGTAAAAATTTGAAGGTAATCAAAGGAGACATTGAATGGTGGAATGCATTGAAGTGGTATAAATCAGACCTGACTCTTGATCAACAAGATTATTTGGCTAACATATTTGTTTGACTTGACATGGATATGGACGGGGATTTTATGAATTAGTTGAAACATTAAGACTAACTCCAATCTTCAAGGTAAGTTGATCTTTATCTTAATGGCCCCGTAATTTCCCATTTGCCTAGCTCTTTATTTATTTATATATTATTTTTTCGGAGCATTTATCCATGCATCTCTTTAACTACAAATGTGGTTATTAATTTTACTTATAATAACCTTTGCCGAACCTTCTGCCGTCAAAATGTTTATGGAATTTACTTCAGCCTTATTTATTTATTTATTTATTTTGGGGTTCCCTTTCTTATTTTATTAATGCAATGGTCATCAAAATCTCGATTTGAATATTAAAGTTTTGCCTCAAGTCTTAACAATTTATAAGTTTACGATATTAAAGTATGAAAACTTGTTAAGTCGCATAAAAAATCTTAATGGTTTAAAATAAGTAAATTTTCAATTTTAGGGAAAAATATAAAATCTCAATTTTATAAATAATTTTATTGATTTTAAAAATTGAGGGACTTATGTATAATTTTGTCGAACAAACTAAACTTTTAAAGGTTTGAATTAAAATAGGCTTTTATAGTTTTTTTTTTTTTTTTTTTTGTTCTTTTTTTCAAGTGATAAACCACAAGTGTTTAACTTATTACTTTTTCTGGTATTTTTTTTTAATTGTGTAACATTACACATTTCCTTTATTAAACTAGTTAAGAATAATGTGCACGTATTACTGTATAAATTGACTACTGATACGATAGTTAATATAGAAATTAAGAGACATAGAATAAAATATTACAAATACATTTATAATACTACAAAATTAAGATAAAATAAAATTAATATTTTAATATTAGTTATATATGTCACACCAAATATTTTAAAATTCTCAATTGTATAGTTCCGGTCGAGTGAGATATAGAATCAGATATAAAATCTTTTGTGAGTTTCATAAGAATCCATTTTGTTGATATGATTGGATTTTGTGTATGATACTTTCTCGATTTCTATTTTTATTCTCCACTATTTAATAACAATATTTATTCATAAAGAAAATAGGAGCTGTAAATGAAAAAATTATATATATATATATAAGGTTACATATATAACAATTTTTTTTTTTATAATTTGATTTTCCAAACCCTCTAATAAATTTAAGTAAAATCTCGATTTTAGCATTTTGGTAAGTGCCGCAGGCATTTGGCTGCAACCAGACCAAATACAAAATTTGAAACCAGCTTTTGCACATACAGGGCTATATATCCCTCGGCATCTACGGGGTTGGATGATGAAAACTTTCTTAAGATCAATGGTTGTTGCATTCCAACTTACAATTAGGTTTGACTAGTACTTGTTTTGAATATATTGGAATAGTGCATTTTATTTTAGAGCTGGAAACGAGCCGAGCCGAGCTGAGCTTTAACATGTTCGAGCTCGGCTCGAGCTTTTTATACTGAGCTCGAGCTCGAGCTCAAACTCGATTCGAGCTTTTATATAGACTCGAGCTCGGCTCGATAAAGAAGAATTTAGGCTCGGTTAAGCTCGCGAATAGCTCGATTAAACCAAAACGACGTCGTTTTGATTTAAAATATAATATATTTAAAAAATATAATAAAAATATTATTAAAAATATATATATTATTCTAACCGAGCCTACTCGCGAGCTTTCGAGCTGAGCTTCTCTAGGCTCGAGCTCGAGCTCGAATCCAAAACGAGCCAAAAATTAAGTTCGGTTCGAGCTCGTTTAACTCACGAATCGAGCTCGAGCCGAGCTTTTTTCGAGCCGAGCTCAAATATCTCGCGAATGGCTCAGTTCGTTTCCACCCCTATTTTATTTATTATTCTCACAAGAATGTGACATTGCTTATCATCTTTCCCATTCAACCGTGAAGGGCAGGTGGTAGAAATTAATCCTCGAAGACCCTGTTGACAGAAGAATCAATTATGCTTTGAAGCGAAGGAGGAGCCTCATCTGAGTCTCGTACGTTGGTGCCTTGAATTTATACTGCAAATAAATCCATAATTCTCAGTGGAACCTGATTGATGGCTTTGTCTAAATTTTCAGTAGTGTTTGTTGCTTGTCTGATTTTCTTAGAAGATGTTCGTTTGCTGCTTGTGCTTATCTCCTTCTTTCTTCTTTTTTCTATTTTATTAATGTGTAATAGCGAACTTCTATCTGCTTTATTAAAGCTGAAAACTCAATAACTTTATGCTATGTGGATGGGACTCTGTAGTCTTAGTTGTGCCATTGTGGCAGAAATTTGTTGCTACTCGTGATGTGATTTCCTTTTGGTTTACTCGTTTTCTGAAAGTACCATAACATGGTATCTGGAGGAGTGATTTGTCAACACAGGCTCTTTGTGCGTAACTCATGTTCTTAGGCCCCCGTTGGCTACCACTAATTTTTAATTAATAACTTTTTATCAATTATCAATTTTTACATTTTTCAATTTTACTAACTTTCTCAACTAAAATTTACCAAACACATTCTCCAACTTTATCTAAATTTTATTAAATTTTTTTAATTTTCTCCAACTTCTACGAGTTTTTACAAAAACACAAACTTTTTAAAAAACGGCACATGGTAATATCATGACAAAAGTTAAAAAAAAAAATTTACTTTTTTTTTCTTTTGCACAACCAACGTTGGAGACATGTTGGTACAATATATACATATATATCGGTAGCATCAATTTTTTCGGTACTAACTTATCACTAAAAGCCCGTTTGGTGTTCCAAAAGGTCTAATTTTTGACAATATGATGATAATTGAAAATTTTTTGTGTTCGGTAAAATTTGAAAAAATTGGGGAAAAAAATTGGTGGTTTTGTGCCTATGGTAACCTTTTTTCATGTGTTTGATAAATTATTAACTTTTGGCACGAAATTCTAGAATTTTAGAAAAAGTTGAAAGTGGAAAAAAGTTGAAGACTTTTAGTAAATTGCCAAACAAAATCTAAATAACCACTAATTGGACATAGTAAAATGGAGAAATATTTTTAAGATTCCTAAACTTGCTTTTAACTATTACATTAAAAATTAAAATATTTATTATTTTATTATATTTTTGAATTTATTTAAATAAGAACATATATTTAAAATTTTGTATTCTATTTCCTTTGTCTTCACGTTCTTTAACCTTTTCTTTTCTCTCAATAGTTGTTTGACTATAATTCTTTTTTATTTTTTAAACAAAGATGGTAAAGGAGACAAAAGGGTGGGAGGAGGGGAGAGGACCGAGAAGTAAAAGTAATGAAAAGACTGGATACGGGTGAAACCAGGCCTGATAAAAATTATACAAAAGGTTAAATTTATCATTTTATTAGATAAAAATTACACGTGGAGTGGAAAAAGCCATTAAAGGAATACAAATATCATTACCCTATAAAAAAATAATAGTAATTATGTATTATAATAATATATTAAGAGTATATCAACACCTACATAATAATTAGATCAAGTTAGATTTGAGATAAGATTGTCCAAACTCAACCCCAATCTGCATTAAATTTTATTTTATTTTACATTATCTAAATTCAATTTGATCCGAATTATATTTGAATAAATCTTACAAACTATAAAACTTATAATCATCTCATTATAGTTAAGCAAGATTGTACATTGACTTTTTCAGATTAAATAACCATTCTTACGTGCTTATAGCAATACCTCTTAGAAACTCTCCTTCCAATAGGTGGTATATAATTATATTTTACATATATACACACGTCGTCATAAAAAAAAAAAAAAAAAAGATGGTTTATAGTAAGTGTGAATAAATCTCAACTTTTCAGCAAAATGTCAGAACAGAACTTTCTCAAGATTTTCTACCAAATTAATCCATATGATATCCCGTGTAAAAGAATTAGACGTAATTAAGTAAAATTATCTTTTCTATTTGAAAAAAAGAAGACTACCTATTTCTGACCATTCTCAAACTCTGTAACGTGGAATTTTTGCGTACTAAATTACCTTTTAAAACAAGTTGATGTTTAATGACATGACGCAGCATGTTTCTAACAGATATTCTAAACAAAATTCGCAAAATTCAATCATCCAAACTCTTGTTTTGAATAGAACAGTACCACTATACAACTGTCAATTTGTGACCTGTTTGTCCGCTTCTGTTCAATGGTTATATATAGCAATATTTACCCAGCAGAAAAACATATGAACACATGTATATAAATAAATAGCAATAAATTTGGATTACATTGAAAATTGTAGATTCTCACAGAACCTCCATTCACAATCTCATCTTCTCGCGTGTGTAGTCAAAAACCCCTCGTAGAAGACAAATAGAGCCATCCTCTTCAGGCAACTTGAGAAGCCGGGAGAGTCTCTTGAATCCTGCATAGTGCCTGAACAAGGAATCATCGTCTTTTATTTCTGGTTGCATCACCTGCTTCCAATGTTTTGGACGCAACAATGCCTACTGCATCGCCCATATGGCTAAAGGACTCATGTAGCGTAGAGATTTGTATTGGTCATCCGTGTTCCAAGCCTCTGGAGTTTGAAAAGAGTAGCTATCAAAAGAAAGAACAACAATGCATTACTATAATAATGTTGAGTGCAAATTAAAATCCACGTAGGGTTAGAGATGTGAATCATTTTAACTACCAATTGTAAATATAGAAATTTCCACCAAGTCATTTGAAGGTTGGGCTGATTTAATGAGAATGGATCGTTAAAGTTCAAGCAGACCTGCAACTGCAAATGAAATTGGCCTTTACCTATTTGGATTCTTCTTCTCAACAGTAGAAATCTCATGTTTAAACCATATTAAACGATCTTCTATTAACTTCTCTTTTACCGGTACCACCTGAAATATATCAAAAAGAAAGTTGCAGCAGCGCCGATAGAAGAGAAATTGAGACAATATCGTTTAAAATGGTTTGGTCATGTCTAGCATAGATCTAAAGATGCAACAATATGAAAGGGCGAGTTGATCCAAATAAAAAGGGAAGATGACAAAACATAGGTCTAAGATTACATGAATTGAAATTGTGAGAAAATACTTAATTTTATACAATCTCATAAAAAGTATAACCCTTAACAAAAATGAATGGAGGTAAAAAGGATTCATGTATCTTACTTCAATTAGTTTCGGACTAAGACTTTATTTAATTGAGTTGAGCAGTAAGAACCTCAATCAGGCCCTTATACCAATAAAGCCCAAGTGGCACAAATTCACAATTTAAATATGATTGACAAATTATATAATTGTACGGCCCATCACTGTATCTAATCTAGAATATGTTATCTAGCACAATACTTGCATTGTTACCTTATTATTGCTTGGACAACTAAAGATCAACTCGAGGGGATTACTACTCTTGCACTTTTTTTGCAGCCAAATGATGAATATCGTGTAGGAATACTACATGTTTTGATTCCTCGCTTGTTGCTCAAGGCTCTAGGATGTGTAATAACTCCCGCTGAACCATGCATAGATCCTAGAGGGATCTACTCGTCTGTTTCAGTTTTCCTTAACTAGGTCGTATCTGACTCATATACTTACCTCTGACTTAGTGACGAAGTTCTACTTCTAGCCAAATAATTTTTTCATGAAGAAAACACAATTTTAGACCCAACCTTGCACTAGAAAAGAATCCTAGGATCAATGAATACGAAGAAAAGAAGACACATTTCTAAACTCAAAACAGTTCTGGATTTCTACTTTTTGAGCAAATCATTGCCAGCTTTGGCTAATGAGCTGTCCAACTAAATCACTACCAACTAATTAAGCAGAAAATCAAAAAGAAATTTAAATTGACCCGAGTCCTCCTTCAGACCAAGCAGCTTCATGAACTCCACCCGCAGTTTGAAATGCCATATCAACCATGTCTTCATGAATCATAGCTGCAGCAACAGCATATGTAACTCCAGACCACATTTCTCTCGACTGCATTGATGACATGTTGACTTCACCACTCGGTAGCATCCCATTCACAGCCCCATGCCTACCTTCCATCATTTTTAACACATTGAAACTATATACCATCTCAAGGGCACGTTTTGCTTTGTCTTCATCAACAATAGGTAAAAGACCACATGCTCGAGCATACCTAGCAAGCAGAACCTAATGACTAAAAAATTATGGAAAACAATTTTTCTTCCAAATCCCAAGTAGAAGTAACAAAAAAGAAAGTGTTGCCAGAATATAAATTCATTATGAGAAATTGAACATGTTCTCATCTCTCTCTCTCTCTCTTCACATTCACAAAACACAAGTTTTAAGTGCACGTGTGTTGAATGACAGATGTAAAGCTATCTGGAAGAGTAACTCGCCAATGATAAAAGGGCAAATTTGGAAATCATTAGTTAGCATATTAGAATTCCTACTTTGATTCCAAATGTAAAGGCAAAGCTGTTTTAAAATCAGAATGCTCCCAACCGGACCTAATAGAACAGGCATGCAAGAAAAGCACATTAGTTTCACATCAGACTTCATTTTAATGACATTCGAACCATTTGATATCAAAAAATGATAAAAGTAATTTCTATTGCAACAGACCATTGTCCAGCCAACTGATCAACATGAATAGATGAACTTACAGTTCCACCGCTGTTATCACAGTCGAAGGAAGAACCATTCCATAGCTTCTTGTATATTTTTTGCCTTATGAAACTTAGACCAAAAATAATCCGCAGCACCCATGTCCCCAATTTCACATGCCATAGCTGAGGCAGCCTGAAGGCCTGCTACCTAGAGCCCACCACAGTATGCACTCACCCCGGAGACAAACCACGTATCGTATGTCTGATCAGGGAAGCCTTCATTTTCTATCATCCCATCTCCATCCTTTTCAAACTGATCCATAAAAGCCATTGTAACAAAAACTGAAGGCCAAACAACTTGCATAAACTTCTTGTCCCCTGTGGCAACAATATCCCCATAAACTTGTAGTACAAATTTTTGATTCTAATCTTTCCATCTATCTGTATTATAGAGGTTATATGCGTTTACTTCAAACCATGGGTCATTCATTCCAATATCATGAGGAACAGGACCAAGAACCTCTCTTGAGAACCATTTCCTGTTATGCAGAAGGCTCATCTTACTAGGATCATGCATCAGTACAGCTGCTGTGAAGTTTCCTTGAATACTGAGTTTAAGTTTTGGAAATAACATAATTAATGCTGAAAATGAGTAAAAATGAACATCACATGTGTTCCACATTTGGTATTCTATCCCCTCCAGATAGAGGAGTTGGCCAATACTCTCTTCTCCTTCTTGGAGCAGATTTGGTCCAAAAGCTGAATTTAATGTTACCGGAGAGTGCATCTCCTTAAGAATAGAGCTCATCCTCCCAAGAACATCAATAGCAGTGTCATTCTGATGGGACATACTAAGAGTGCTATTCACATCTGAATTGTACGCATCAAGGGAAAACTTTCTTTCTCCAATGCTTGCTAAAATATGAACAGGAGGCGATCCATCTGCAAAAGGGAAACATAACAGATTCAGATTCACTAATTTAGCCACATTGACAGCCATAGTTTTATGTTTAAACAGATACATTTCCAAACTGTTCCTCTTGAATTAAGATAGTGGAGCTCATTGAAAAGAGTGACTGGGTACCTGCAAAGAATTGTCAGAAACTTTAAAGTTCAGGCCATAAGAGTAGTCACCAATAACACCTCAAAACTCACCATTCAGGAAGTCTCTTGTCTTCAAGAATAGGTTTTTGCCATGCTTCTATCTGGGACTCCCATATGCTATGTTCTATGCTTCAAAAAAAAGAAACAGTAAGGACATCAATCTTACCAATCATTGAATAGATAAATTATGATTTGCAATTAAGAAGATGTTTCAATATGAAACAAATGCACCAAATGTCTAGCATGATTCATAATCCTACTCTCATTATCCCATATGCTAGACTTCAGATCTGAATCTACTTTTCCTGTCCCAATTCAATCATCCACTGCATAAAGGCCAAAAGGAAACTATACCAAGAATAGCATCACACGCAATATTTGCTGCAGTATCGCCGTGAGTGCCATAAAATTTTGTGCAACGCCTGGTTATGAAAATATCTTTCAGGAAAAATCTTATCTTTGACTCTATGAAATTAATTAGAAACAAGTTAGCCACTCACCTGTGATAAGTCCTTCCACTCCTGAAGTTTACCTCGGGACAGTCCCATGCCAATACGGAACGTACTGCATTTGATGGAACTGTCACAGAAGCAGCAATGGCAGCACCAATAGTTGAACCAGGTTTCGAAGGCATTGATGTTTCGGCAGAATCAAGGTGATCAAAGGATCCATGCTGATAGAGCAGAGGTCAATGTAGAGTGTAAAATCATCATACAATAAGCACCAAAGAGAAAGAAACAAAGAAGGGATATAAATTAAAAAAAAAAAAAAGTAGATTGGGCTTCCTTATCTTGCAATAAGGGAATATATTAAGATCAAAAGACATTTAGGGATAACTATAAAATATATAACAAAGAGAGAGAGACAAAGAGCCCCTTGACTGGTGAAACTAGAATGTAAATATTACCTGCAAATAAGCCTATGTTACAATATAATCTACCGAAAATATGACATCTAACTTTAACTCAATTATAGAAAAGACGATACAACTCAACAAAGCCTCCCAAATGAGTTGAGTTGGCTATAAAAATCCTCTTCATTCTTTCTCTCGTTAGTTATATTTTCTATGAGATTATATGAAATTAGGTCTTTCTTTACAATTTTAGTCCATTTATTTTTTTGTTTATCTTTTGTCCTCTTTATTCATTCTACTCTGTTTCACTCGCTCTTTCTTAATGATGCATCTCTAGATATGCGTTAGACACCACCGGACCATCTTAAATGACCTTCTTTCAACTTATCTTATATTGGCACCACCTCAACTTTCTTTCAAATAAGACCTTACAACATACTACCTTGATAAATAAAAAGCTATCAAGCCCATACTGATGAAACTTTCACGAGTTACCATCACAAAGAGTGTGACTAGTGTACAATCCTATAAATTTCTCAACATCCAGGCCAGAGAGTTCAATAGAATTTACCAAGCTACAAAATAACTGCTATGAAACCACTGAAGGGTCCATCTCAAACACCTAGCAAAATAAGTGAGAGTGGGTGCGTGTGTGTATGTGTGTGTGCGTGTGTGTGTGAGAGAGAGAGAGAGAGAGAGAGAGATAACTCCATCCACAACCCAATTTGCACCACAACTAAATCCCCAAGATGAGTAGTACACGATTCAGAACCTAATATGGAGCAAGCCGAAGCATCTATTTTACCTTAGCTCAGACCAGTTCAACCCACACGTGAAATGGGGAAAAACACTATCAGCTTGTCGCTGCAATGAGAAAAGAGCAGGTTGGATAAAATATGCAATGGATCAGCACATTCTATATGCCTAGTTCTGTCACATCTATGTTACTATATTCTCAATATTGTTTTTCATGTCATATTTGAAAGAATTTGGAAGCTTAATTGGAATTTCATGCTGAATTTTGGAAAAAGGAAAAAAATAAGCCAAGGATTCAAAAACCTGCAAAGGCATGGGGTGAGATATTCGTAGACTTCAATTCAAAGAACAAGATCAAAAAGAGTCTTCGACCTAAAAATCCTATTTCCAATTAAAGAATAAATAAAAGATTAATAATACTGAAAGAAAAATGCTTGCAGGAATGGCCATAAAAAATCAAGAACCCAAGAGCACAAGAATAGAAAATTTACCCAAGAGCACATGAATAGAGTAAAAAATCAAGAACCTATACACACAAGAAGGGCTAGCTTAAGTGGAAAAGGCACCCTAATCCAAACTAAACGTTGTGGTTTGACTCATCCCAATATATAAATAATATTTACTCAACAAAAAATAAAAAATCAAGAATCCATATATGGAATTAAGGGATAGTTTATTCAAATCAATTCCTTGAAAAGTACATAAGCAGGCTAACAGAGATTGAAATGTAAACCCAGTAATCCTGAAACAGCACAGGCATAAGGAACGTGTAAAGAACCTCTTTAATTTCATGCCACATGCCTTTTGCTGTCATGCCCTGGGAGTTTCTGGATATCAAAAAGCAAGGGCACTCTAAAACATGAATGTCATTTGCCTCTTCTGCCGCAATTGCAAAAAGTTATTGGGGTCCATTTGCAGTCCTGCAATAACATACATGGATATTTACCAATAGATACTCACAATATATTTTCCAAACTATTGAACTAGTCAAACCATGTCAAGAAGCTTTTTAATTCATAGCAAGAACAGGAACTTGCTTGTGATGAAGGAGCACACCAAGAACACCATCTTTTGTCCTAGACAAGAATTGACGTTGTCAGAAGTAAACTTTGATATGTAGCGCACAAAATCTTCGAGGACATACATTAAGGCTCTAACAATGTTCAAGCTCAACTTATGTTCTTACCTCATTTTTGAATTGTAGTGATGACCAGAAAATCCAGAAACCCCGCCAACAGAATTCTGAATGAGCATAGACAGGAATTAGTTCTTGTGTCTTATTCGATCTATTCAGGACACAATTAGCGATCGTATGTAAAGATGATGCCCAAAGAGAAGTTATAGACAAATAGATTGGATAGTAAACCAGAATTAAGTTGAAAAACAAGAATGTGTGTGATGATTGCACAGAAAAAATAGAACGGCAACTTACAGCCCATGCGAAAAGCAAGGTGACATATGTAGCAGTTTTTCCCAAATTAAACAGCTGATGATAATAAGTGATCCTCGTTATATCAAAACTGCTAGTGGAAGATTATATGTTCAATAAATAGTTTTCTGGAAAAACCATTTTCTTACTGTGAAAGTAAAAACTGCAACGGGAAAGCTTCTCTCCCTATAATTATGTGGGATAAAAGGAGAAATCTGGCGACAAACTATTTTTAGCAATGGATCAAGTTCACCCACGTTTACAGAAAGGATGACATGTATAAGTCACATTATTCATATTGAAGGTGAATAACGTAATAATATAACCATTTGATCGTACAGCATACCTTCATATACAGTCCAAGCCCCGGGATACAATGCATGATATGTAGAACTATGCCCCTTCAGGTTCCAATCGCAAGATCCAATCCCAGATGCTGAACGTTCTTTGTTCATCCAAAAGACTTTTGGTAAGGGTTTACTGTTTTTTTCTTTGAAAAAGCTCAACAACACATAAGAGTAGAGAGCCCAACCATAAAATCTAGGTGTTAAAGTAAGGAAATTCTATATCTTATATGGGAGAATAATTTTTCTGATGGGCCGATATGGAACAACTTTTAACACTTTCTCTCATTAGGGAAAAAAAAAAGTTCCATATGGAAAGAATTGCTCACAAAGATGCCTGAACTTTCATTAATCAATCATAGAGAAAAAGAATGCAGACACAACTGTTAGAGTTATTTTTCTTTGGTACCCTTTAAAGCATGTTTTATATAATGACATTTTATTTTAGTTTATTTTTCTGGTTAAAATAAAACATTTATTTATTTAAGCATACATTAATGTCCCTTATTTATAAAGTATGTGATTTAACTATTGGGCATAAGATGCCAATACAGAAAAATTTAAATCACAAGTTTTATAAATTAAAATAAATTCATAGCTATTAATGAAATGGACATTTTATTATGATTAAGCTGTAACTTTTTTACTTCTTAATTGGGTGATTTATCTTGATCACTAAAGTGGTGACTTTGAGTAGGAAAGTTAGTATGTATATGTGATATACATATTGAAAGGACTGTTATAAATTATGATTTGATTAATAAATGTCTTTAATCATAATTTACTTAAGTTTTAATAAACTTAATAAACCTTAATCCTGAGTTTGTAATGGACTCACATTTATGAATTAAACCTATTTGAGTTATCACGGAGTGAGATTTTATAAACGGTCAAAATCTCGATAACTTAGAGATTTAATTTCATGAATCGTGGGAACATATACTTACAAGATGGAATCCATTTTGATATGCTCACCTAAGCTATTTATCTTTTTTATCATTAAATTTGTGGCCGCAGTTTATTCAACAAATTATTTATTGAATAACAATATTTATTTGTAAATTGTTTACAAATATGAAAATATTGAAAAGTGATCAAAATATAGATAAATAGAGACTTAGAGTTAAATATGTAATTAAGGGGCTCGACATTTAGCCTAACTTAATTACGAGCTTATAATGAATGGTTAATTAAGTGGATATTATTGGTCTACGACCAAAATTCATTTAATTAAAAAATTCATTTTATTAAAAGTGGTTTTAATTATTAAAAGTTGTTTTAATTAAATGAATTTTAACATGGACTACTAGAGTGCAGCTCAGGGCTTTTAGTAGAATAGTCCTGCATTAATTTAAAAGATAATGGGTTGTCATGAGATGACAAGGCTCAAATATCTTTTAAGTTGAAGCTAGGAATCCATGGGCCTTCAGTCCCGAAACTAGCTCAATTTTATCTTGATGGGCCAGGTCCAGTTGGCTAATTATTTATAATTTATTTATGAAATAAATTATAGATAATTAATATATATTTAGATAAGATGATATGGTTAGGAGATTTTCTCCAGATACCATATCTTCTAAATATATTAGGATAATATATATAGATAAGATATATGAGAGAATGGATAAGAGATAATCTCTAGAGTTAGAGATCTTCTCTGATACAAACTCTGTATCTCTCTCTATAAATATCTTTTATATATTAATAAGCCAGGTGATCTGAAAAAAAGTAAGCACACACATCTATCTAGAGAAAGAGAATTGAGAATAGTTTGGAAGGCTAAATCGCTGAGAACAAGAAGCTTCTACTATGCATTAAGGAAAAATTTTAAAGAGTTCATCTTCCTATTCGAGGTATTTTCTCAACTCTATGCTATAAAAACCAACAACAACATATCTTGAAAAAATAATAATAAATAAATAAAGGAACCACGGTTCTATTGATGTACAAGAGAGTGAACATCACACTTACTTTAACAGTTCTGGGCTTCCTGGGCACAGTTCGGTAGGGTACTTTTTGTGAAACAAAAACCTACACGAGGGATTCACACACAGATTAGCAAACACAAATAAAATTTGAAGATAAATAACTTACGGACAATGATGACAAAAAGCTTTTGTTAGAATAGTTGGAATATTTGCATGTTGGTATTTTGGGATATTATCCTAGCATATCTTACTTTCTTTTTTTCATTGTAGCACTTGATTATTGATATAATACAGAAGAAGAGATACCTCTTCCAATTTTTTTTCCAATTATCTCTTAATTCTCAACTTGGTAGCAGAGCATTGATCTCAAAAAAAATAAAATAAAATAAAATCCTTACTGTTCAAATGATGGAAAAAAAAAAAAAAAAAAAAACTTTTACCTTAGCAGCACTGTTCCACCTCCCCCCCGCCCCCCCAAAAAAAGCAGCACTGTTCGTGCCACCGGCAACTTTCTGCCACCTTTTTGACCACCCAACCACAGCCCTTGCCTCGTCAATAACGGAGAACCTAAGCCGACTGTCAAAGGCCCGGCCACGTGCCCTCACGGTAGTTCTCACGCGCCTGAGTCCTCAGTAATGATGCTGCCACTTCTTCTTCCGGCGTCTCTCCAGCCACCTCTCGCAGCTATCAGTTGATGTAATCACCCCCTAACAGCCCTCAGTTGGTGATCTAGTCTCTCGATTGACAATTCGATCGCTCGATCATCGCTCGTCATTCTCTAGTCGTAGCTTTCTGGATGTGATTGGCTAGTAATTGCTTGATTCTTACTTGTTGATTGTCCGATTGTGACTCTGGTGAGTTGCTCTCTCTCGGTTTACTCGTATGAGACTTGGGTATATTTGTTTTTTCATTGCTGCCTAATTGTTTCATCCTAACGGCTGAATATCAAGAGCGTGCAGACCCACTTTCCGGAATCGCTCCGCCTCACGCCGCCGGACACGGCCGATCTTTCCAGCAGAGGAGCCAGGCGGGGATGGGCGGGGCAGCCCTTTTTTCTTTTTTTCTTTTCTTAATTTGGCTGATTAAAATTTTGATTAAAAAAGTTGTTTTAATTAAATTAAATTAAAAACGTTAGATCGCTTGAAAATAAATTCAACAGTTGATAAATAACACTTCTGCCCTGAGATAAAAAAAACACCTTACCATGCACTAATCTGAGTAATTGTCGGAATTAATTAATTAATAATTTTTATAATTAGTTCCGTAATTAAAATGGTCAATTCGAATTTGATAACTATTTATTTAAAAAATTATTATCGGTAAAAGATTATGAATTAGTCTTCTAATCACTTTTTATTTTGATGGACAATAGAGATTAATTAGGAATCTAGATCACTTCTCTTTATAAATAAGGGATGAATTTCATCAATTTATACATATTACACAATAAAGTTTACAAAGTAAGAGAGATAAACTCTATTTTCAAAAATAATTTTATTTTGTTAAATCAAAAGATTCAAGAATAATTTGAATAATTTTTTGCAGGTAGCTTTCTTCATTCATATTTTCATTAACAATGACTCAAGGTATGTATTATTTGCTATATTTCGTAAATTAAGATAAAATATGTGAATATTGTATGTATCAAGATCTTAAATATTTAATTAAATTATTATGTTTGATTTAATCTGAATTTTTAGTAATTTTAGTTAAGTTACTTGATTCTTTTGAATGCGTCAAGTTAGGAAATCTCAAAAATACAAAACTTGACAAAACTCCAACTTCTAAAAATTTCAATAATTTAAACACCAAATCAATAAGAATAAATTACACTTAGACTCCCTAAACATTAGGGTAATTACACCTAAACCCCCTTAACATTTGAAATTAGCAAATAATCCCTTATTTTGAAATATTATTAACCCTTAACCCCCCTCCGTTAATTTTCTTGCTGACACCGTTAAAATTTTACTAAAAAGACAATTATGCCCTTAACATATTTTCTTAACGCACAGCTCTGCCTCTCTTTCTCAGACATAGTTTTCCTTATTCTTACACTCTCTCTACTCTCTCTCCTCACATTTTTATTTTATTAAAATTATAATAATTTAATTTATTAAATTTAAAACGGTAGTTAACAATAATTACAGAGTAAAATTAAAATTAATAATAATTACATATTAGAATATTTTTTTAATAAAATATTAATAATAACTACATATTAAAATATTTATTTTATTAAAATTAAAACTAATATTAAAATAATAATTATAACTAAAATGGTTTATTTTATTAAAATATTTTATTAAATTATATTAATTTTATTAAATTTAATAATAATTTATTATTAAATTAAGTTACAATAATACATTTTATTAAAACTAATTATTATTAAAAATAAATATTTATCACATTAAATTAATTAATTTAAATATATTTTATTAAATTAATTAATCAAATAAATTTTACAAATATTTTATTAAATTCAATTATTTTATATTTTTAATAAAATTATACATTTTATTTAAATAAAATTAATTGTCGTAAACAAAATTTATCACTAAGTATATTTATATTTTTATTTCAGAAATATTTGAAATTAAAAAATTAAATAAAAAATAATTAAATAAAAAAATAATTAAATAAAAAATACGCTATGCTCTGCGACAGAAACAAAGAATGCCAAATAGGTTTGATCCTCCCATCTGTGAAGAACATTGATGGACTTTTTTTTTGTTTACGAAAATAATATAATTTAGAGGGTTTTTGACCTCAATGAGCAGGTGAGGTTCCGTTTATACAGTGTTAAGTGGTTTTGAAACTTTTTTATCAAAGTAGGGCCAAAATCGTTTGCTGTAAAAACGAATGTGTTTAATAAAAATTGTTTACTGTGTAAACGATTTTAAAGTTGCCAAAAGCCAGATTCGTTTACAGCGGAAACGAAAATTACTAAAAGTGTTACCTGTGTAAACGAATTCGGCAGTTTTCACTCAACTTCAAAACAACTTTTTTATCGTACGGTGACATAATAAACGATATTTATATATTAATTTATATATTAAAAATAAATTAATTTATATATTAATAAATTAATAAATGAATTCAGTAAATGATTTTTATATATTAATAAAATATATTACATATTAATTTAAATAAATAATTTGATTAAATTATATTAAATTATTGAAAATAATTTTAATTTAATAAAATAATTTATTTTAATATAATGTAACAAAACTGGCAACGCATTTGTAACAGGAAAAAAATAAACTAAAAATACCTTTTTTTACGTTTTTTTTATTTAAATTTTTATTTTTTTAACAAAAAATATAAACAAATTTAGCAAACACATTTCTTTTACCAGTTTATAAAATTTTGAAAACATAAAAAAGAAAATAAATTAAAATACATACAAATTTAATTGTAAACAAATTCGCTAATTTTGTTTATGTTTTTTTGTTTCAAAAAAAAAAAATGAAAACTTGAATTGAAAAACATAAATAAAAAAAAGTGTTTTCAATTTATTTTTTTCTGTTACAAACATTCTGTCAATTTTGTTACATTATATTAAAATGAATTATTTTATTAAAATTATTTTTAATAATTTAATATAATATAATTAAATTATTTATCTAAATTAATATATAATATGTTATATTAATATATAAAAATCGTTCACTGAATTCATTTATTAAGTTATCAATATATAAATTAATTTATTTATTAATTTTTAATAAATTTATTTATTTTTAATATATAAATTAATATATATTTATTAATTTATTAAATTAATATATAAAAATCACTTACTGTGTCACTATACCATAGAAAAGTTGCTTTGAAGGCCTTGTTTGGTTTGTTGAAAAATAACAAAAAATTCTATAAATCTCTGTTAATTTTATATCATATCAACTTTTTTTCTTTCACTGCAAGTATTACGAACTTTCAATTTATCTCAATTTTTTTTACTCCAAACAAACCCGACCCGAAGTAGAGTGAAAGCTGCTAAATTCGTTTACACTGTAAACGAATCTGGCTTTTGGTCGCTTTAAAATTGTTTACACAGTAAACGATTTTTATCAAACAGCTTCGTTTACACAGTAAACGATTTTGGCCCTATTTTCGTAAAAAAGTTTCGAAACCACTTAACTGTATACAAACTGAACCTCACCTGCCCATTGAGGTCAAAAACCCTAATTTAGAAAATGTTATCTATGAGATCTCCGCCTAGGTTTCGATTATTTGTGTTGGTTAAAAAGTCAAAAATGGAGAAAACAGAAGCCGTTGATGTCAGTTCCTCCATCCCTGAACGATAAGATTCACAGCCTCAGCCATCGTTCTCGACGCCAGATATGGCCCATCTCGCATGAACGCCATGGCGCTGATCTGTTCACCCCCTTTATACACGCCATAACCAGAAGCTATAAATACAACACAACTATATATATAATATATATATATATATACATATAAGAAAATTTAGGGATTTGGAGAGTAGAGAGTAAGAATTGATTCGGGTTAGGGTTGTGATTTTGTTGAGAATTTAATGAGCTAGATTCGAGAAAAAAAACAGATCACAGAGATGGTTTCACCTATGTGCGTAAGATCTTGGCCCTTCCAAAGCCCCTGAAAGTTCTTAGCTCTTCCAGTGCTCGATTCGGGTAGAAGTGGGTTCGGCGTGTAGGTCACTGTCGGCGATGGAGAGGTCGCGAGTGGCGTACATATATATATATATATATATATATAATGTGTATATATATTTTACAGTAAAGAGAGAAGCCTTCATCCAAGCATCCAAACAATCCAAACAATGGAGGGTTATTTTAGTCTTTAGCCTTAAAAAGATAAAATTGGTATATTAATTTTTCTTTTTGCTAACGTCAGCATTTTAACGGAAAAGCTGACGGTTTCCTAACGGAGGGGGTCGTTTGTAAGCAACATTTCAAAATAAGGAACTATTTGCTAATTTCAAATGTTGATGGGGTCTAGGTGTAATTACCCTAATGTTTAGGGGGTCTAAGTGTAATTTACCCAATCAATAACTAAACTTATTGTTTTCCTTGATTCTAAAGTGATTATTTTCATCATATGTCATAGTACGAAAGAAATCAGATGAAAATACTTAATCCAAATTCAAGTTCCGCCAAAAAAAAATAATAAATAAATAAATAACTAAACTCTCATACGAAATCATGAGAAAAAGAATTCAACCGTATGACATCTATCTGAAATTTCAGATTAATTCTTGCATAAATATTACATTCCGCCAAAGATACTAAGAATAAAAGAAGAAATAGTAAAGAAGGTTGAGACTCTCTCTCTCTCTCTCTCTCGGAGGCCAATGTCGGCGAATCGGGGATAATCGTCTTAGGGCATGGAATTGGCAATAATGGGAATCGGTCCTTTAGTGGAAACTCATTCGGTATCAATGAAATGAAAAGTTCTATGTTCTTTAAGCACAAAGTGATTCAAAAACAATTTCATTGCGTGGAAACCGCCTATCTTCCAGCCATCTCTCTCTCTCTCATAAAAAGAAACATATATATTCCACCAAAATTTCTTATTTATTAATATATATATATATATATATATATTTCAGTTAAATCTGTACAACATTTAGCCGGTTTATCCCTAATCAAAATTTTCGATTGCAGTACAACATTGTTCATTTTCGTGTATTTGTTTAACAGTTATTTTGCATTGTTTGATTTTTTTATTCTCATTACTTCTTTCTAGAGGATGCTGCGAGACGTCACGTTGGAATGCTAGAAAAGATTAAGCTTGGGTTATTGAATATATTTGCTCCGGGTATTCGCCTACAATATTTGGAGAAAGAGAGTCTAGGTTTAACAGAATCACGAGAGGCTGAGAAATGGAACGCCAAGGAGATACACCTGATGGACAATAAAATATCCGAACTACCAGAAAGTCCAAACTGTTCTATTCTAGAAAAATTATACTTACAATATAATTATGATCTAATGGTAATCCCTTCCTCATTCTTTAATTGCATGCCTGTCCTTCACGTTCTAGATTTGTCATTTACTAGCATAAAATCTTTGCCAGAATCTATTTCTAAATTGGTTAGTCTTCAAAAATTCTTCTTGAGGGGTTGTGATCTGTTGACAAAATTACCACCTGAAATTGGAGCACTCAAGAGGCTTGAGGAGTTTGATCTTGAAGGAACTCATCTTCTGTATCTACCTAAGCAAATTGGAGAGCTTGTCAATTTGACACACTTGAAGGTATGCTTAAGTGAAAGTGCGAACCTCTACAAAGAACGTAGTGACGTTGACACAATAATTCCAAGGAAGGTATTGTCAAATCTCAATCAGTTGAAAGTATTAAGCATTGAAGTCCTTCCAGATGGTGACTGGTGGGATGTTGAAGTAAAAGCTATTATGAATGAAGTTTGTATCTTAAGCCATTTGGAAGAACTTAAGCTGTATTTGCCCATGGCTAAGGCATTGGAAGGTGCCAGATCATTACTGATGATGAAAAGGTTTAGATTAATCGTTGGTCGTCATGAGCGATCCTTCATATCCCGCTTGCCACATGAGATGAAAGATGAATTCAATAATTTGGAGAAATTTGCCAAAGGGTTGAAGTATACAAATGGTGAAGGCAAGCCAACTGAAGAAGTTACCAAAGTACTCAAACATGCCGATGCCTTTTCTCTAGAATGCCATTGGACCGTGAAGAATTTGTCCGAGTTCGGTCATGAAAATATGAAGAAGCTGGAATTTTGTTGTTTGGTGGAATGTAACGAGATACAAACGATCATTGATGTTGAAGATGACTTGGACATTTGTGATGATGGTGAAGATGACTCGGATTGTGATAACAAAAATGTGCTTGACAAGTTAAAATACTTGAGTGTTCACTACATGAAGAGTATGCAGAGCCTTTGTAAAGTGCCAGCTAAGATGGGGTTGGTGATCATGTCTTGTTTAGAATATCTGGCCTTGCACACTTGCCCCAGTTTGACTACCATGTTCACACTAGCCATTCTTGGGAATTTGGTGAACTTGAAAGAGCTCGTGGTTGAAGACTGTCCCAACATCAACAGCCTTGTAAATCCTGAATGTTTGGCCTTGGCTTCACGTGATTTGCTTCCGAGTTTGAAAAAGATATCGCTTCTAAATCTTCCTAAATTGGACAATTTCGCTGGTGGCCTGGGCATTGCTCCAAAATTAGAGAGCATGATAATCTTTTACTGCCCAAATCTTGAGGTGCTTTCTAGTGCAGAAGTGTCCAGTAAAGATTTGAAGGTAATCAAAGGAGACATTGAATGGTGGAATGCATTGAAGTGGTATAAATCAGACCTGACTCTTGATCAACAAGATTATTTGGCTAGCATATTTGTCCGACTTGACATGGATATGGATGGGGATTTTATGACTCAGTTGAAACATTAAGACTAACTCCAATCTTCAAGGTAAGTTGATCTTTATCTTAATGGCCCCGTAATTTCCCATTTGCCTAGCTCTTTGTTTATTTATATATTATTTTTTGGGAGGATTTATCCATGCATCTCTTTAACTACAAATGTAGTTATTAATTTTACTTCTAATAACCTTTGCAGAACCTTCCGCTGTCAAAATGTTTATTGAATTTACTTCAGCCTTATTTATTTATTTTTGTTTTTTTGGGGTTCCCTTTCTTATTTTATTAATGCAATGGTTATCAAAATCTTGATTCGAATATTAAAATTTTGCCTTAAGTCTTAACAATTTATAAGTTTACAATGTTAAGGTATGAAAACTTGTTGAGCTGCATAAAAAATCTTAAAGGTTTAAAATAAGTAAAATTTTGATTTTAGAGAGAAAAATAAAATCTCAATTTTATAAATGATTTTATTGATTTTAAAAATTGAGGGACTTATGTATAATTTTGTCGAATAAACTAAACTTTTAAAGGTTTGAATTAAAATAGGCTTTTATAGTTTTTTTTTTTTTTTTGGTTTTTTTTTTTTTCAAATGATAAACTACAAGTGTTTTACTTATTATTTTTTCCGGTATTTTTTTTAATTGTGCAACGTTACACATTTCCTTTATTATACTAGTTAGGAATAATGTGCACGCATTACTGCATAAATTGACTACCGATGTGATAGTTAATTTAGAAATTAAGAGATATAGAATAAAATATTACAAATACATTTATAATACTACAAAATTAAGATAAAATAAAATTAATATTTTAATGCCAATTGTATATGTCACACCAAATATTTTAAAATTCTTAATTGTATAGTTGCAGTAGAGTGAGGTATAGAATCAGATATAAAATCTTCTGTAAGCTTCATAAGAGTCAATTTGTTGATATGATTGAATTTTGTGCATGACATTTTCTTGATTCCTATCTTTATTCTCCACTGATTAATAGCTTTATTTATTCATAAAGAAAATAGGAGCTGTAAATGAAGAAATTATATATATAAGGTTACATATATTGCAATCTTTTTTTTTTATAATTTGATTTTCCAAACCTTTAATAAATTTAAGTAAAATCCCGATTTTAGCATTTTGGTAAGTGTCGCAGGCATTTGGCTACAACCAGACCAAATGCAAAATTTGAAACCAGCTTTTGCACACACGGGGCTCTATATCCCTCAGCATCTACAGGGGTGGATGATGAAAACTTTCTTAAGATCAATGGTTGTTGCATTCCAACTTATAATTAGGTTTGACTAGTACTTGTTTTGAATATATTGGAATAGTGCATTTTATTTATTATTCTCACAAGAATGTGACATTGCTTATCATCTTTCCCATTCAACCGTGAAAGGCAGGTGGTAGAAATTAATCCTCGAAGACCCTGTTGACAGAAGAATCAATTATGCTTTGAAGCTAAGGAGGAGCCTCATCTGAGTCTCGTACGTTGGTGCCTTGAATTTATATTGCAAATAAATCTATAATTCTCAGCGGAACCTGATTGATGGCTTTGTCTAAATTTTTAGAAGTGTCTGTTGATTGTCTGATTTTCTTAGAAGATGTTCGTTTGCTGCTTGTGCTCATCTCCTTCTTTTTTCTTTTTCCTATTTTATTAATGTGTAATAGCGAACTTCTATCTGCTTTATTAAAGCTGAAAACTCAATAACTTTATGCTCTGTGGATGGGACTCTGCACTCTTAGTTGTGCCATTGTGGCAGAAATTTGTTGCTACTCGTGATGTGATTTCCTTTTGGTTTACTCATTTTCTGAAAGTACCATAATATGGTATCTGGAAGAGTGATTTGTCAACACAGGCTTTTTGTGCATAACTCATGTTCTTAGGCCCCCCTTTGGCTACCACTAATTTTTAATTAATAACTTTTTATCAATTATCAATTTTTACATTTTCCAATTTTACTAACTTTCTCAACTAAAATTTACCAAACACATCCTCTAACTTTGTCTAAATTTTATTAATTCTTTTCAATTTTCTCTAGCTTTTACAGTTTTTGTAAAAACACACATTTTTTTAAAAGTGACACGTGGTAATATCAAAACAAAAGTTAAAAAAATATACTTTTTTTTTTTTTTTTTGCACAACAAACATTGGAAACATGTTGATAAAATATATACATATATATCGGTAGCATCAATTTTTTGGGTACTAACTTATCACTAAAAGCCTGTTTGGTGTTCCAAAAAGTATAATTTTTGGCAATTTGATGATAATTGGAAATTTTTTGTGTATGGTAAAACTTGAAAAATTTGGAAAAAAAAAAAAAAATTGGTGGTTTTGTGCCTATGGTAACTTTTTTCTTGTGTTTGATAAATTATTAACTTTTGGCGGAGAAAGTTATAGAATTTTAGAAAAAGTTAAAAGTTTGGAAAAGTTGAAGACTTTTAGTAAATTATCAAACAGACTCTAAATAACCACTAATTGGATACAGTAAAATGGAGAAGTATTTCTAGGATTCCTAAACTTGCTTTTAACTATTACATCAAGAATAATTTAAATAATTTTTTCTGGTAACTTTCTGCATTTAGATTTTCATTAGTAATGACTCAAGGTGTATATATTCTTCGCTATATTTTGTAAATTAAGATAAAATATGTGATTATCATATGTATCAAGATCCTAAATATTTAATTAAATTATAATGTTTAAATTTAATCTGAACTTTTAATAATTTTAGTTGAGTTACTTAGTTCCTTTGAATGCGTCAAGCCAAAAAATTCCAAAGATACAAAACTCAACTTCTAAAAATTTCAATAATTGAAACACCAAATCAATAACTAAACTTATTGTTTCCATTGATTCTAAAAAATGATTACTTTCTTGCTATATCGTGATATGAAAGAAATCAGATGAAAATAGCAAAACCAAATTCAAGTTCCGCTATAAAAAAAATAAATAAATAAAGGAAAATGAACTCTCATACAAATCATGAAAAAAAGGATTCACCCGTGCGACATGCATCTCAAAAATTTAGATTAATTCTTACATAAATATTACATTCCACCAAAGATACGAAGAAAATGTTTGGTACGAAGTAAAAAATTTGAGAATAAAAAATCATTAGAATAATTGTTGCCTCAATAACAGTTAATAGAATAACAAATTTATGATACTTATATTTGAATTAGGAGAGTAAATTTTATTAGATAACAGTTATATTATATTATGTTTCAATTGCAAACAAATTTGAAGGGATAAAAATTAATTGTGTTTGCAATGAGGGTAAATTGAGCAAGGGATGAAAATTAATATTCAATCTTAGCAAAATATTATAATAAAATAAATTATCACAATAATTGTTATTTTAATAATAATTAATTTTTAGTAAAATATATATTATTAAATATAATTTAAATAAAAATATTAACTATAAGAAATAATTTTTTGTCATAGATTAATATTTCAATAGCAATTAATTTTAATGATTAATTTTATTTTTTTAGAATTATTTTGGTTTGAATAAAATAATTTAATAAAACAAATAATTTTATTTTATTTATATTAGAAAATTAATTTATTAATAAATATTTTTAATTATTATATTTTTAATCCATTCAAATAATAATGTGTATTTAAAATTTGATGATTTATTCGTCTTTCCTTTTCCTTTCTCTTTTACCTCACCAAATCTCACTCCAAACACATTTAGATTATATTTGGATCAAAAATTAGTCAAAGGTAAAGAAAAAAAGAAAGTGATTCAAAATAATTTCTCATTTTGGTTTGTTATAGAAAATGGATGTGAAAATGTACCCGATTTGAGAATAAAAAATAATTAAATTAGAAAAGCTAATTAATTAATAAAATTTTTATTATTTTATTATATTTTTCGAGTCATTCAAATAAAGACATGTATTTGAAATTTTATATTTCATTTCTCTTTTTCTTACCTTTTTCCCTTTTTCTTTTCTTTCAGTAGTTATTTGACTATGATTTTTTTTTCTTTTCCTGAACAAAGATCGAGCATATAACGAAGTGGGAACGTTGGGAGGAGAGAACTGAGAGGAGATGAAGAGGCATGATACAAGTAAAACAAAGATTAATTTTGTCATTTTAGTTGATAAAAATTATTAAAAATGAGGAAAAAATACCTATTGAAGGAATGCAAATATCTTTACCCTATAAATAAAAAGTAGTAATTATGTATTTCAATAATATATTAAAAGTATATTAATACTTACATAATAATTAGATTAGATTGAGTTAAATTCGAGAAAAAATTGTCTAATCTCAACCTCAAGCCGAATTAAATTTTACTTTATTTTGCATTTTAATTATTATAAAACTTATAACTATTTTCGAGTTAAGTTTGAGATAACATCATCAAAATTCAACCTAACCCGTATTATATTTAAATATATTGTACATATTATAAAACCTATAACAATCCTATTACGATTAAGTCAAATTAAACACCGACTTTTTCAGGATAAGTTGCCATTCCTATGCGTTCATAGCAATATTTCTTAAGAACTTTCCTTTTAAGAGATAGTTTATAATTACATATATATATATATATATAGGGGTCATCATAAAAAAAAAAAAAGACGGTGTATAATTAGTGCGAATAAACCTCAAATTTTTAACAAAACGTCGAATCCCCGAGCTTTCTCAAGTTTTTCTACTAAATTAATCCATGTCATATCTCGCGTGAAAGAGTCATACGCAACCAGGTAATAATTTTGAACTTAAAAATTTTTCTTTCTGCTTGTAGAAAGAAAACTACCTATATCATACCCTTACTAGACTTCGTAACATGGGAGTTTCGCGTACAGTTGAAATTATTCTAAATAAATTTTGCAAAATTTAATCATCCAAGTCCTCTTGTTTTGAATAGAACTGTACCACTATACAACCCCCAATTTGTGACCTGTCCGTCCACTTCTATTCAATGATTACATATAGCAATACTTACCCAGCAAAAAACATGTGAACACATGTATATAAATAGATAGCAATAAATTTGGACTACATTGAAAATTGTAGGTTCTCACGGAACCTCCACTCACAATCCCATCTTCTTGCGTGTGTAGTCAAAAACCCCTCGTAGAAGACCAGTAGGGCCCTCCTCTTCCGGCAGCTTCAGAAGCCGAGAGAGTCTCTTGAATCCTGCATGGTGCTTGAACAAGGAATCGTCGTCTTTTATTTCTGGCTGCATCACCTGCTTCCAATGTTTTGGACGCGATAATGCCCACTGCATTGCCCATATGGCTAAAGGACGCATGTAGCATAGCGATCTGTATTGGTCATCTGTGTTCCAAGCCTCTGGAGTTTGAAAAGAGTAGCTGTCAAAAGAACAACAATGTATTACTATAATAACGTTGAGTGCAAATTAAATCCAGCTGGGATATCCAGCTGGGATAAAGATGTGAATCATTTTAACTATCAATTGTAAATATAGAAATTTCCACTAAGCCATTTCTAGGTTGGGCTGATTTAATGACAATTGATCATTAAAGTTCAAGCAGACTGGCAACTGCAAATGGAATAGGCTTTCACCCATCTGGATTCTTCTCCTCAACAATAGAAATCTTATGTTTAAACCATGTTAAACAATCTTCTATTAACTTCTCTTTTATCGGTACCACCTAAAATATATATAAAAGAAACTTGTGGTAGCGCCGATAGAAGAGAAGTTGAGAGAATATTGTTAAAAATGGTTTAATCATGTCTAACATAAATCTAGGGATGCACCAGTATGAAAGAGGGAGTTGATCCAAATAAAAAGGGAAGATGACAAAAGAGAGGCCTAAGACTACATAAATTGAAATTGTAAGAAAATATCTAATTTCATATAATCTCATTAAAAATATAACCCTTGACGGATATTAACGGAGGTACAAAGGATTCACGTAGCTGACTTCAATTAGTTTTGGACGAAGACTTTATTTAATTGAGTTGAGCAGCAAAAACCTCAATCAGGCCCTTGTACCAATGAACTCCAAGTACAGGCACAAATTCACAATTTAAATATGATTTGACAAATTATGTTAACTGTACTGCCCGTCACTGTATCTAATCCAGAATATGTTATCTAGCACGATACTTGCATTGGACAACTAAGATCAACTCGAGGGGATTACTACTCTTGCTCTTTTTTGCAGCCAAATGCTGAATATCGTGTAGGAATACTACATGTTTTGACTTCTGGCTTGTTGCTCAAGGCACTAGAATATGTAATAACTCCTGCTGAACCATGCATAAATCCTATGTTTTATGTTGTCCCAAAGGGATCTAGTCGTAAGCTTTAGTTTTCCTTAACTGGGCCGTATCTTAGTCATATACTTATCTCTTAATTAGTGACGAAGTTCTACTTCTAGCCAGATAATTTTTTCACAAAGAAAACACAATTTAAACCCAATCTTGTACTAGAAAAGAATCCTATGAACCATGAATACGAGAAAAAAAAGACACATTTCTAAACTCAAAACTTATTTCTTTTTGAGCAAATCATTGGCCAGCCTTGGTTAAGAAGCTGTCCAAATAAATCATTACCAACTAATTAAGTAGAAAATCGAAAAGAAATTTAAACTGACCCGAGTCCTCCTTCAGACCAAACAGCTTCATGAACTCCACCCGCAGTTTGAAATGCCATATCAACCATGTCTTCATGAATCATAGATGCAGCAACAGCATATGTAACTCCAGACCATATTTCTCTCGACTGCATTGATGACATGTCGACTTCACCACTCGGTAGCATCCCATTCACAGCCCCACGCCTACCTTCCATCACTTTTAACACGTTGAAATTATATATCTTCTCAAGGGCACTTTTTGCTTTGTCACCATCAACAATAGGCAAAAGACCACATGCTCGAGCATACCTAGCAAGCAGAACTTGATTAGTGAAAAATTATGGGAAACAATTTTTCTTCCAAATCTTGAGCACAAGCAACACAAAAGAAAGTGCTGACAGAATATAAATTCATACTGAGAAATAGAACATGTTCTCAAGTCTCTCTCTCTCTCTCTCTCTCTCTTCACATTCACAAAACACAAGTTTTAAGAGCACGTGTTTGAATGATAGATGTAAAGCTATCTGGAGGAATAACTTGCCAATGATAAAAGGGCAAAATCTAGAAATCATTAGTTAGCATATTAGAATTTCTACTTTGATTCCAAATGTAAAATGTAAAAGCAAAGCTACTTTTTTAAATTCAGATTGCTCATTGCTCCCAACCTAACCTAATAGAACAGGAATGCAAGAAAAGCACCTTAGTTTCACATCAAACTTCATTCTAATGATATTCGAACCATTTGATATCAAAAAATGATAAAGTAATTTCTATTGCAACAGACCATTGTCCAGCCAACTGGTCAGCATGAATAGATGAACTTGCACTTCCACCGCTGTTATCATAGTCGAAGTAAGAACCATTCCATAACTTCTCGTATACTTTTTTTGCCTTCTGAAACTTAAACCAAAAATAATCTGCAGCACCCATGTCCCCAATTTCACGTGCCATAGCTGAGGCGGCCTGAAGGGCTGCTACCCAGAGCCCACCACAGTATGCACTCACCCCGGAGACAGACCATGTATCATATGTCTGATCAGGGAAGCCTTCATTTTCTATCATCCCATCTCCATCCTTATCAAACTGATCCATAAAAACCATTGCAACAAAAACTGAAGGCCAAACAGCTTGCATAAACTTCTTGTCCCCTGTGGCAACCATATCCCTGTAAACTTGCAGTACAAATTTTGGATTCAAATCTTTCCATCTATCTGTATTATAGAGGTTATACGCGTTTACTTCAAACCATGGGTCATTCATTCCAATATCATGAGGAACAGCACCAAGAACCTTTCTTGAGACCCATTTCCCATTATGCAGAAGGCTCATCTTACTAGGATCATGCATCAGTACAGCTGCTGCGAAGTCTCTCTGAATACTGAGTTCAAGTTTTGGAAATAACATAATTAATGCTGAAGACGAGTAAAAATGAACATCATATGTGTTCCACATTCGGTATTCAACCCCCTCCAGATAGAGGAATTGGCCAATGTTCTCTTCTCCTTCTTGGAGCAGATTTGGTCCAAAAGCCGAATTTAATGTTACCGGAGAGTGCATCTCCTTAAGAATAGAGCTCATCCTCCCAATAATATCAACAGCAGTGTCATTCTGCTGGGACATACTAAGAGTGTTATTCACATCTGAATTGTACACATCAAGGGAAAACTTTCTTTCTCCAACACTTGCTAAAGTATGAACAGGGGGCGATCCATCTGCAAAAGGGAAACATAATAGATTCAGATTCACTAATTTAGCCACATTGACAGCCATAGTTTTATGTTTATACAGACACCTGTCCAAACTGTTCCTCCTGAATTAAGATAGTAGAGCTCATTGAAAAGAGTGACTGGGTACCTGCAAAGAATTATCAGAAACTTTAAAGTTCTGACCATAAGAGCAGTCACCAATAACACCTCAAAACTCACCATTCAGGAAGTCTCTTGTCTTCAAGAATAGGTTTTTGCCATGCTTCTATCTGGGACTCCCATATGCTATGTTCTATGTTTCAAAGAAAAGAAACAGTTAAGGACATCATTCTAACCAATCATTGAATAGATAAATTATGATTTGAAATTAAGTAGCGCAAATGTTTCAATATGAAACAAATGCACCACACGTCCAGCATGATTCATAATCCCGCTCTCATTATCCCATATAATAGACTTCAGACCTGAATCTACTTTTCCCATCCCAATTCAATCATTCACTGCATAAAGGCCAAAAGGAAACTATACCAAGAATAGCATCACGTGCAATATTTGCTGCAGCATCACCATGAGTGCCATAAAATTTTGTGTAACGCCTGGCTATGAAAATGTCTTTCAGCAAAATCTTATCTTTGACTTTATGAAATTAATTAGAAACATGTTAGCCACTCACCTGTGATAAGTCCTTCCACTCCTGAAGTTTACCTCAGGGCAGTCCCATGCCAATGAAAATGTAACGGAACGTACTGCATTTGATGGAACTGTCACAGAAGCAGCAATGGCAGCACCAATAGTTGAACCGGGTTTTGAAGGCATTGATGTGTCAGCAGAGTCAAGGTGATCAAAAGATCCATGCTGATAGAACAGAGGTCAATATAGTGTAAAATCATCTAAAATAAGCACCAGAGAAAAAGAAACAAAGAAGGGATCAAAAAGAAAAAAGTAGATTATGCTTCCTTATTTTGCAATAAGGGAATATATTAAGACCAACAGACATCTAAGGATAGCTATAATATATATAACCGAGAAAGAGACAGAGAGCCCCTTGACTGATGAAACTAGAATGTAAATATTATCTGCAGATAAGCCTACATTACAATATATATAACCTACCAAAAAATGATATCTAACTTTAACTCAATTATAGAAAAGACGATACAACTCAACAAAGCCTCCCAAACGAGTTGGGGTTGGCTACAAAAATCCTCTTCATTCTTTCTATCATGAGTTATATTCTCTATGAGATTATATGAAATTAGGTTTTTCTTTAAAATAAATTTCTCAACATCCAGGCCAGAGTATTCAATAAAACTTACCAAGGTGCAAAATAACTGCTATGAAACCACTTAAGGGTCCATCTCAAAGACCCATCAAAATATGTGGGTTGGTGTGTGTGTGTGTGTGTGTGTGTGTGTGTGAGAGAGAGAGAGAGAGAGAGATAACTCCATCCACAACCCACTTTGCACCACAACTAAATCCCCAAGATGAGTAGTGTATGATTCAGAACCTAATATGGAGCAAGCCTAAGCATCTATCTTTCTTCAGCTCAGACCAGTCCAACCCACATATGAAATGGGGCAAAACTCTATCAGCTTGTCGCTGCAATGAGAAAAGAGCAGGTTGGATAAAATATGCAATGGATCAGCACATCCACTATGCCTAGTTCTGTCACCTCTACATTACTATATTCTCAATATTGCCTTTCATGTCATATTTGAAAGATTTTGGAAGCTTAATTGGAAATTCATGCCTAATTTTGGAAAAAAGAAGAAAAAATGAGCTAAGGATTGAAGAAGCTGCAGAGGCATGGGCTGATATATTTGTAGACTTCAATTCAAAGAACCAGATCAAACAGAGTCTTTGACCTAAAAATCCTATTTTCAATCAAAGAACAAATAAAAGATTAATATTACTAGAAGAAAAAAGGCTTGCACGAATGACCATCAACTTTGGTCAGCAATATCCTGATTTCATGTTAAATTACATCTAAGAAAATTTACCCAAGGTCACAAAAATAGAATCAAAAAGCAAGAACCCATACACACGAGAAGGGCTAGCTCAAGTGAAAAGGCACCCTAATACAAACTAAGGGCTGTGGTTTGAGCCATCCCAACGTTTCACTGATAAATAATATTTACTTATCAAGAAGTAAAAAATCAAGATCCCATATATGGAATAAAGGGAATAGTTTAGTCATATCAATTCCTTAAAAAGTACATAAGCAGGCTAGCAGAGATCGAAATATAAACGCAGTAATCCTGAAACAACCCGGGCATAAAGAATGTGTAGAGAACCTCTTTAATTTCATGCCACATCTCTTTTGCTGTCATGCCCTGGGAGTTTCCAGATATCACAAAGCAAGGGCACTCCGAAACATGAATGCCATTTGCCTCTTCTGCCGCAATTGCAAAAGTTATCGGGGATAGTCCACTTGCAGTCCTGCAATAACATACATGGATATTTACCAATAGATACTCATAATATATTTTCCAAAATATTGAACTATTCAAACCATGTCAAGAAGCTTTTTAATTCATAGCAAGAACAGGAACTTGCTTGTGATGAAGGAGCACACCACGAACACCATCTTTCGTCCTAGACAAGAATTAACCTTTTATAATTAAACTTCATATGTAGCAAATAAAATCTTCGAAGACATAAACTAAAGCTCTAACAATGTTCAAGCTCAACTCAACATATGTTCTTACCTCATCTTTGAATTGTAGTGATGACCAGAAAATCCAGAAACTCCGCCAACAGAATTCTGAATGAGAGAGCATAACAGGAATTAGTTTTCGTGTCTTATTCAATCTATTCGGAACACAACTAGCGATCTTGTGTAAGGATGATCCCCAAAGAGAAGTTATTGACAAATAGATTGGATATTAAAACAGAATTCAGTTGAAAAACAGGAATGTGTGTGATGATGGCAAGGAAGAAATAGGACGGCAACTTACAGCCCATGTGAAAAGCAAGGTGACATCAGCAGCAGTCTTTCCCAAATTAAATAGCTGAAGATAATAAAAGCAATCCCTGTTATATCAAAGCTGCTAGTGGAAGATCATATGCTCAATAAACAATTTTCAGAAAAAACCCTTTTCTTACCGTGAAAGTAAAAACTGCAACAGGAAAGCTGCTCTCCTTATAATTATGGGGGATAAAAGGAGAAATCTGGCGACAAACTATTTTTAGCAATGGATCAGGTTCACCTGCGTTTATACAGAGGATGGCATGTATAAGTCACATTATCCATATTGAAAGTGAATAATGTAATAACATAACCATTTGATAGGAATAAGTCACATTATCCATACTGAAGGTGATGAGGACATTATCCAGAATTTTATTTTGCTTTATTTTTATTTTTATTTTTATTTTTATTTTAGGGAATTTGTGGAGAGTAGAATTTTTTATTTTTTATTTTTTTTTTGTAATCCTAATTTGATATTATTTTTAGCTATCTTTAGAAATTTTTAGCCTATTTATAGGATAGAATTGTTAGGGTTTTAGAGACTTTGCTGATTATTGAATAATATGGGTGGCTGTTTTTATTTTTCCTCTCTCCTTCTTCTACTTCTTCTTCCCTTCTTTACTTTCTTTTTTCTCTTACTTTCAATCTATTCTTTCTTTACTTTCAATTCCTATTCCACATCAACTTGGTATAAGAGCGAATCCCTGGTGAAAAAAGAAAAAAAAAATCAAACCACTATTTTCAGCCGTGACAAAAAAACCCTAGGCGCTTTGTTTCATCTTCATAGAGGAATAATCGAACCACTGTGGGCTCATCGGCCATAAACAAGCACCCCGCAAACCACTTCCAATAACTATCCTTTCCCTCGCCGATCATCAATGAAAACCAATCCTTTCCCTGCTGGTCACCGACAAAAACTAGCTGCAACTGCACACGTATGCGTATGCGTCCTCGCCCTCAAGAACTTCGTATACACTTTCATGCATTTCCGGCAACCTACACCACCAAAATCGCCTCCTTCCAGTGACTTCTCCGGTGGCCCAAGAATTTCCCAGCGAAGCTCCGACAATCGGCCGGCGAAGGTCCGGCGAGGACACTCTGAAACATTTTTTGGGACACTCAGGATATTTTTTGGGCCACTTTATATCAAATCAAGTGCACTTATTCCTCACCTCTCCTTTAGTATTACAAGCTACGCATTTCAATAGCATTATTTTATCTGCGTGGTATCTTAATATCCTTGTTTGCTACTCAACCTTAAACCCAATTTTATTAGCCTCCAATCCACTTTACCTAAAACCACCTTCATATTTATTTGCTTCTCTTTGCATCCATTGCATTTTAATATTATTTTGGTACCTTTTCTATTTGATTAATTGGCCATATTAAAAAAAAAAAAAAAAAAATCTTCTTTGCTCTCAATTTTTATTGCGAGCTTGACTAATTTGTAGAATTTAATAATTAGTGTTTAGACCTTTCTTTTAAACTTTTGAAAGATAAATTAGTCTACTAGTTGTATTACATTGAATTCAGATTTTAACAATTCCCCCAACAAAACATAAAAAAACATAAATAAATAAAAAATTACATTTGGCTTCAATTTTGTGATCATTCATTTGCATTATGTGAGTTGTTTATTGATCTCAATCGTTATTAGTTGAGCTAGTGTTGCATGCAATTGCGTAGTGATCATATTCTCACCCATAACTCACCTACTCGTAAGATGAGTACCCCCAAAGGTAATGGTCGAATAGTTCAAATCCCTGAGGGACTACAAACTCAAATAATGGCACTCCACGTTCAAATGAATGCTAGTCATCACGCTACCCAGGAATTACTTAATCGAGTAACAATCCTGGAACAGGGCCACTGTACGTTAGATGGTGATTTTTCGAATGTTCCTGACAATTTGAATCACCGCGGTAGAAGAGACGATAGAATACCTCCAAGGTATAATCTTGTTCCGTGCAATTGTGAGACAGATTGTGGAAATTTTCACCCTCAAGACAATGCCTATCTTCGTCAAGAGGATCGTTTGTTTAAGAATATTAAGTTAGAGGTCCCTACTTTTGATAGTTGTCTAGATCCTGTCGTTTTTAGCCAGTGGATTAGAGATATGGATTGATATTTTAACGAGTATAAATTCACAAAGGCAAGAAAAATGGAGTTTGCGAGCATGAGATTGTCTGGTAATGCTCAGATATTTTGGGAGAGTGTTGAAGATCTCTTGGCGAGGTGCCACGTGCCCCCGATTCGAACTTGGGATGAAGTGAAACGCCGCCTCCAAGAAAAATACCTACCTAGATGCTATAAGATTAATTTACTAGATCAGTGGAATAATCTTAAGCAGGTAAATAGGTCTGTAACTGCGTATGTGACTCAATTTGATGAATTTAGAATGCGGTGCAATATCATAGAGGATGAGTCCATGACCTTGAGTAGGTTTAGACAAGGCCTCCATGACGATCTCAAGAAAGAACTTGTTCTTAGAGGTGTGACCACTCTCAATCATGCTTACACCTTAGTTCAGGACTATGAGTTGGTTACCAAGAGTCCCAGTGGAGCAAGTTTCAATAGTAGTTTTTCCTCACACCAAGTTTCCTCTTCAAACTCTAAGTTAATCCTAGGCCCCCATCCACCTAGTACCCAACCACTGAATGAAAACAAAGGAAAAGGTACAATGACTAATGCCCCAAGAAACTCATCCCGTGTGCAATGTTTCAATTGTAGGGAATTTGGTCAGGTGTCCCCTAACTGTCCAAAGAAAGCCTTAGTTATTGGAAAACATTCAGAGCACATTGATGATGACCACTTGGAAGAACAAGTGTATGAACCTAATCTTGAGAACTTCAGTGATTTAGAGGCCGACTGTGGTGATACTGTCCTAGCTTGCATTAGAAGTTCCACCCTTCCCACCCATGTTGATCTTTCATATGGCAGCCTTGATACCACACAATTAGGTATAGTACGTTGTACTCTACACAACCTAAGGAGGCTGACAATTGGCATCGTCATTCTATTTTTCATACTTTTATCAAGATCAATGATAAACCTTGTAAAGTCATCATCAATAGTGGGAGTTGCATCAACGTTGTTTTTGCGAGTACCGTCTCTTACCTAGGGTTGAAACCCATCCCTCACCCTAATCCCTATAATGTTTCTTAGGCTGATACCTCATCTATAGCAGTGAAAGAATGCTGCTTTGGTGCCTATTTAGTTTCTTGAGTATAAGGACCATGTAATCCCCATGGGCATTGGTCACATAATTCTAGGACAACCTTCGTTGTTTGATATGGATGTAACCATTCGAGATCGTACGAACTCATTTTTTTTTTTTTTTTTTGTATTTGATGGAAAGAAAATTCACCTCAATCATTCGCCTCCAAAGCCTGTTGATCCCTGAAGAAAGTTGTGGAGACAAAAGGATTGAATATCATTAGCCCAAAAGAATTTGAGCGTGAGGTTATTAGAGAGTGTTGTGTTTGCAGTCATCGTTATAGAAATTTCTTCAGATTCTTAGCCTTTAGCTCCTAAAGAGGCCCATCAGGCACTTCAAAATTTTCAAGATGCTTACCCTAAGGATTTACCCAATCACTTGCCTCCTCTGCGTGACATACAGCACACTATAGATTTTGTTCCCAAATCATCCCTCCCAAACTTGCCCCATTATAGGATGAATTCTTTTGAGCATGCCGAACTACAGCGACAAGTAGGTGAACTCCTTCATAAAGGGTTCGTCCGTGAAAGCCTAAGCCCTTGTGCTCTCCTTGCTCTCTTGATGCCAAAAAAAAATGGTTCTTGGAGGATGTGTGTCGATAGTAGAGCGATAAATAAGATCACTGTGAAATACCATTTCCCCATTCCTATGTTAGATGACATGCTAGACGTGATGGCAGGTGCCACAATTTTCTCTAAGATAGATCTTAAGAATAGGTATCACCAAATTAGGATTAGGCCAGGAAATGAGTGGAAGACAGCCTTCAAGACAAATGATGGTCTTTATGAGTAGTTGGTAACGCCTTTCGGGCTTTCTAATGCCCCTAGTACTTTTATGAGAGTCATGACCAAGGCACTTACGTCTTTTATGGGACAATTCTTAGTGGTATATTTTGATGACATCCTTGTATACAATAAGTCTAAAGAGGAACATGCAGATCACCTATCTCGGGTTTGTTTTGTTCTTAAGAAGGAAAAATTGTATGCTAATGTGAAGAAATGCTCATTCTTTGTTGATAAAGTTTTTTTCTTAGGTTCTATTGTCTCCTCTACTGGAGTTTTTACCGACCCCCAGAAAATTCAGGCCATTGTAGATTGGGCTGAACCTACATCTATTCATGATATTCGAAGTTTTCATAGGATAGCTTCTTTCTATCGCCGTTTCATCAAGAGTTTTAGCACGATCATGCTCCTATAACGGAGTGTATGAAAGGAGGTGATTTTAAATGGACAGAAGAAGTTGCCAAGGCTTTCAGGGCCATAAAGAAGAAAATGACAAAGGCCCCTGTGTTGCGTCTTCCAGATTTGTCTAAAGTGTTTGAGGTGGAGTGATGCTCCAAGCATTGGTATAGGTGGTGTTCTTAGCCAAGAGCATCATCTTGGTGCCTCTTTTAGTGAGAAGTTAAGTGAGGCCAAGCGAAAATACTCTACCTATGACAAGGAGCTATATGCAGTAGTACAAGTTTTACGACATTGGCGACATTATCTACTCCCTCAGGAGTTTATACCCTACTCTGATCATGAAGCGTTACGATATCTTAACTCTCAGAAAAAGCTTAATTATAGGCATAGTCGTTTGAATGAATATTTACAAGCCTATTCTTTTGTTTTAAAACATAGGAAAGGAATTGAGGACCTAGCTGCCGATGTTCTTAAGGAGACGCATCTCCTTGTTAACTACCATGAGCGCCAAAGTCATAGGAGTTGAAAGGCCTAAAGAAGATTACATGCCATGCCCTGACTTTAAAGACATTTATGTGCCAATGCTTGAGAGCCGATTTGACCCTTCTAGTGACTTTCGCCTTCAGGATAGTTTCCTTTTTAAAGCTAATAAGTTATGCATCCCTAGGACGTCCGTCCATAATTTCATAGTTTGGGAGACTCATGCAGGTGGTCTCGCTGGTCATTTTGGGCGTAATAAGACTATAGAAGAAGTTGAGCGTCAATTTTATTGGCCTAGTTTGAAACAAAATATGGCTAGAATCATTAGTCAGTGTCGCTCAATTGGCCAAACAGAAGAAGCAAAACACTAGCCTCTATACACCCCTTCCCATCCCTAGTTGTCCGTGGCAAGATGTGAGCATAGACTTTGTACTTAGCCCTCCACACATTCCTTAAAAGCATGACTCCATTTTTGTTTGTTGTGGATCGTTTCTCCAAAATGGCCCACTTCTTTCCTTATAGTAAAACCTCTTACGCTTCTAAGGTTGTGCAGTTGTACTTTGATGAGATTGTCAAGTTGTATAGCCTTCCTAAAACTATCGTGTCTGACAGAGATGTACGCTTCACTGGTCATTTTTGGAAGACCTTGTGGCACTTGGTTGATACTAAATTAAACTTTTCAGCTGCTTACCATCCTTAGATAGATGGCCAAACCAAGGTAGTCAGTCATAGTTTAAGAAACCTTCTGAGATGTTTAGTCAAAGAAAACCCTAAGAACTGGGATCTAATCCTCTCTATAGCCCAACTGGCCTATTATAATTCTGTTAATAGGTCATCAGGCATAAGTCCATTTGAGGCTGTGCATAGTTAAAAACCTAGGAAATCATTAGACCTGATTACCATGTCTGTGCATTCCCCTGTGTCTATGACTGCTGAGTCTTTTGCACAACATTTACATAACTTGCATATTGAGATCAACAAACAACTTAAAGCAAGCAATGTATCTTACAAATTTCGAGCTGACGCACATAAAAGACATATTGAATTTAAAGTTGGGGATTTTGTTATGGTTCGAATTCGCTTGGAACAGCATTCATCTGGGCCCAGTTTCAAATTGCATCCTCGTAGTGCTAGTCCTTTCAAAATTTTAAAACGGATGGGTCTAAATGCTCATGTTATTGATATTCCACCAAAATTTGATTTTGGCTCTACATTTAATGTTGAGAACCTAATTGCTTATAAAGGCCAAGCTATTATCCTAATTGATCCTTTTGCTCCTTCTCCAGATGAGCCTAATCCTAAGCTTGTGCCTTTCTAGTTGAACCCAACTATGACTTTATTGAACCTAACCATGAAATCAATTATGAGCTTGATTCTGTCCCTAAGCCTATTTCCTTACCTACATCAACATTTATTAATTCTACACACAGATAAAATTGATACTATTATAAGTGACCACGTTGTTTTTACCAAGGAAGGAGCGGTTTAGCGCTATCTGGTTCGTTGGATGGGCCGACCTGATTCTGATTGTACTTAGATTTCCAATGACACTTTGTAGCGCATTGATCCTGATTCTTTAGAGTTTTATCATAGTCAGCAGGATCTTTTTTATCTAGCAACGAGCCATACGGTCATATTACCTCCCACATATCCCTACGAGCGTTGAAGGAAGGTAGCACAGCACCTTAGCTTGTGGCTAGGTGATTTATTGACAGCATCCTTGGTTCAGTTTTTACTCGATAGAGCTGAGTTCTTCTCAGCTCGAGAGAGTTGATGAGGACGTCATCCAGAGTTTTATTTCCTTTATTATTTTTTATTTTATTTTATTTTATTTTAGGAAGTTTGTTGAAAGTAAAATTTTTGATTTTTTTTTTTTTTTTGGGTAATCCTGATTTGATATTATTTTCAACTATTTTCAAAAATTTGTAACCTATTTATAGGATTGAGTTGTTAGGATTTTAGAGACCTTGCTGATTATTGAATAATATTAATGGCTGTTTCTCTTTTTTTTTTTCCTCTCTCTTTCTTCTACTTCTTCTTCTCTTCTCTACTTTCTTCTTTCTCTTGCTTTCAATCTATTCTTTCTTTACTTTCAATTCAATTCCTGTTCCGCATCCAGAAGGTGAATAATGTAATAACATAACCATTTGATAGTACAGCTTACCTTCATATACAGTCCAAGCCCTAGGATACAATGCATGATATGTAGAACCATGCCCCTTCAGGTTCCAATCCCAAGATCCAATCCCAGATGCTGAACGTTCTCTGTTCATCCAATAGAATTTTGTAAGGTTTTACTGCTTCTATCTCTCATTAAAAAAAAATGTTCCATACGGAAAGACTTACTCGCAAGGATTCTTGAACTTTCATTAATCGATCGTAGATAAAAACAATGTATGCAACATATCGCGCGGGGGGGGGGGGGGGAAGGAATCATAGTTCTGTTGATGTACAAGAGAGGGAAAATCACACTTAACTTTAACAAATCTGGACTCCCTGGGCACAGTACAGTAGAGTACTTTTCAACATTTGGGCGTGAAACAAAAACCTGCACGAGGGTTTCACACACAGATTAGGAAACACAAATAAAATTTGAAGATGAATAACTTACGGATAATGAGGACAAAAAGCTTTTGTTAGAATAGTTGTAATATTTGCATATTTGTATTTTAATATTTTAGGATATTCACATATTCTAGCATATCTTACTTTCTTTTTCCATTGTAATACTTGATTATAAATATAATACAAGAGATAAGGAGAACAAATACCTCTTCTAATTTTTCTTAATCATCTCTCAATTCTCAACTTGGTATTAGAGCATTGATCCCACAAAAAAAAATAAAATCCTTATTGTCAAAATGCAGAAAAAAAAAAAAAAAAAAAACCTTAGAAGTAATGTTCATGCCACCAGCAACTTACTGCCACCTTCATCACCACCCAACCACAACCCTTGCCTCATTAGCAATTGGCGACTTCTGGCAACCTAAGTCAACTATCAATAGCCAGATCACGTGCCCTCACGCACCGACAACAGGAACTCACATAGATCTCACACGCCTGAGTCCTAATTGCTCATTCTGCATCATCTTCTTCCAACGTCTCTCCAGCCACCTCTTGCAGCTACTGTTTGATGTAGATCACCCCCTAACAGCCCTCGGTTGATGATCTAGTTTCTCGATCGATAATTCACTCAATCATCGCTCATCACCTCTCAGATCATCATTCTTGTCACTCTCTGGATGTGATTGGCTGGTAATTGTTTGATTCTTGCCTATTAATTGTTTGATCATGGCTCTTGTGAGTTGACATCTCTCAGTTTACTCGTATGAGACTTGGGTATCTTTGTTTTATTATTACTTAATTGCTTCACCCTAATGGCAATCCCACTAATAATAATATCAGTGAATGCTCTTCTCTTGTTATAATGTGTTGCTTGCTCGTGGCTTCTTTCCTTTGTCCATGACTTGGTTTGGCATTGTTACAGTTTTGGTTAGTAATTTTTTTTTTTTTAATTCAAAGATCAGTTTCAGTTAGTATTTGTTGTTCGTATTTTGGAATTGTGCACAGTTGCATATAGCCCAAAGTTATGTTTGCCGGTTTGACTTCTTGCTCGTGGTTGACTTGTGCCTTAAAGGGTTTGTTCCTCAATGTTGGTGATTATCTAGCAATCTTCTTCAATAGGAGCCCACTATTTGTGACTGTCTTATAGCTTTGCTCCTATGGCAATTTACGATCATTGTCATCGTGGTTATTGCTGGCAGAAATATGGTAGACCATCCCAAGCTCTGCATTCTCATAGACATATAATGTCTCTGACTTCCTCACAAAATTGTGTAGCTTCAATATCTGATTCTCAAAGTATGCTTACTCAATAGCAGTTTCCTACCTCCATAGTTACCTTAGCTGGTTCACATCATGTTAACTATGTGGCCTCTTCTTCTCCAGCATAGATTCTTGACTCTAGCGCCAACACTCACATGTCCGATAGTCTCTCATTATTCTCTAATTTGCTTCTTGTCAAACACAATATTATCCTAACTGCTAGCACTTCTAAACCTGTAGAGGGAAAAGGGAACATCCTTCCTCTTCCTTCACTTTCCTTACCCTAAAACCTTTATGTACCTACCTTTCCTTTCAATTTACTCTCTATTAGCCAGTTGACCAAAATCTACCATTGTACCATCACATTTTCTCCTATTATTCTCTAATTTGCTTCTTGTCAAACACAATATTATCCTAACTGATGGCACTTCTAAACCTGTAGAGGGAAAAGGGAACCTCCTTCCTCTTCCTTCACTTTCCTTACCCTCAAACCTTTATGTACCTACCTTTCCTTTCAATTTACTCTCTATTAGCCAGTTGACCAAAATCTACCATTGTACCATCACATTTTCTCCTATTACTTATGTTTTTCACCACCTCAATTCAAAAGGGCCAATTGGTGTTGGGTATATGAGAGATGGTCTTCTTATCTTGATGCTAATACCCTGCATCATTTTAATCATCGACCTATGCCTTCTTCATCAGCTTGGTGTTAGTGTGTCTAGTTTTAGTGGCATTTTCGTCTAGATCATCCATCCTTGGATAAACTTAAAAAGACTTTCCCTGGTTTGAGTCATGTATCATGTCTAGAGTGTCATACTTGTCAACTTGACAAGCACTATAGTAGTTCCTTTTCGATTCCTGGTCCTAGTCGTCAGTTAGAGTCCTCTGACCTTGTTCATATAGATATATGGGGGCCAGCTAGGGTTTCTACTCCTTTGGGTTTTTCCTACTTTGTCATTTTTGTGTGTTAAGTTATGGGTATAACTATAATTATGTATAATTAGTAGGTTATTTACATTTACTCATGTAAATAGTTTGTAGTTAGGGGTTTATTGTAATTTTTCATTTTCTTCTCTTGTATATATTTCACGTAATGAGAAGAAAACCTATTCTTTTGCCTCACAATTAAACTTTACATGGTATCAAAGCAGGTGGTCTTGTACCCTAATTGATTTATCAAGATACCCTAATTGATTTATCAAGATCTTCTTCATCGCGGCATTGTTCATCGCGACACTGTTCATTACAGTACTGTTCATCGCAGCATTGTTCATCGTGGTTAGGGATATCAACGGGGCGAGTATGGGGCGGGTATGACCTTCCCCGTCCCCATCCTCGTCCCCGTTTAGCAATAGCCTTACCCGTCCTCGTCCCCATCCCCGTTTTAGGAAAAAAAAAAATTTCCCATACCCGTCCCCACAAAATAATGAATTCCCCATACCCGTCCCCATTTACCTGCCAAGTATATTAATTATTACAAATTATATATTATATGTATAAAATAAATATTTAAAATTATTATAAATATTATATATATTAAATAAAAAAATATATTACATATATATATTAAATAAAAATTAAAAATATATATATAATATTTGACTTTAACTTATGCACTTAACCAAAGATGAAGTGGTATTTATTTATAACCTCACAAGACCTTCACTTCTTTGTGAGAAACCGATGTGGGATTTCTAAAGGAGTCACCACGCA